>OX638312.1:130217742-130817742 GCA_951812415.1 Beris morrisii
AAACGGCTTGAACGATTGCTTCCAAAATTTCACATAATATTTTTGGATAGGTTTTCTACTTCGCTACGTAGGATTTTTTTTTTAACTTATTTACTTTTTTTTTATCAAGCCAGAAACGTCGATAATTGAGGCTTAAAACTGAAAATCAAGTTCAATCGGCCGCCATTTTGTGAAAAATTTTTTTTTTCAAAAACCCCTACGTAGCGAAGAGCATCATACTTTACATTTTCAGAATCTTTTTGAAATTTTTGTTTTGAATCAACCGCCTGCATGTAATCTTGGGAACCGCAGAGCGTGCGAGCGACGGACTTTCTTTACGCCGACCCTGACAGCAGCGCCCCTGATTGATATATATTTATAAAAAAATATTATGAGCGTACCTCAACATATATACTTTCGAATAAAACCAACCTGGATAAAATCGAGCAAATAGTTTTTGAGATAATAATTTCTAAAATTCACCTATTTTTTCTGCTCTCTACTCGGATGTACCCCCTTAATGCACTTAAGAGATATTGAGGAATAAAATAAAATGTGTGAATACTTTTGACCCTCCTAATGTTACAGTATATCACCGTTACTGGAAAATCGTTCTGCCACATTAAACTAATTCCTACCTCTCTTCCCGTTTTGCCCTATTGCTCAGCTTCGTACAATCTCAGCTAATAAAATTTGGGATTCCAAGAAACTGAATGGTAAATATATCATCAAAATATGGCCAATTGTTTATGAGCTAAATCTTCTGAAACTCGAAAGCCCACATTCAGAAATTAACCAAAAGACTTATATCTTAAGAGTATCGGGAATTCCGGAGCTCAACTTTTAAATAGAGTACTTAAGAGTTGTAGTCACAAATCGAGCAGTCATAAGGACCTCTAAATTAGGTGCTTGTATAGGTTTGAGGATCAAACCATGGAAAATCAATATTCTCCCGGAAAATATGAACTCCTAATCAATGGGCTACCAATACAACAAAGCATATTACCGTCAAATTTCCATGTTTAAAAGAATTCTTATGAGAGTTAGACTCTCTTTCATCTGATTCGTTGTTGTCACGTGTCACCTGAAGAAGGTATCAGCTATTTGTTTGTTATCTCTGAGTACATTATCACAATAAGATGGGAGAGTTGAGCCTTTCTTCTGAGAATTCAATTCTACTTCAGATCATTGATTTATTTCAAAAAAATCATTTTCAACAAACCATAGCCAAAGCCTATGCGTTGAATATCATCTGTTATTTCCGTAAAAACGTTGATTTAAGTTGAGTTCATTTATTGAAAATATAGCAGGTTATATCAAACGGAGATTTAAATAAGACATCTGTAGTAATAATTCGAAGTCAGAATATTTTCAGGGACTAGTATGGATCAATCTTTCTGGCCAGAAATCCACATGTCTAGCAAACAAAGTTGAAATTTTCAATAAATACGGTGAAAACTAGAAATATAGATACAAAAATTGGCAATTCCTAAAATCAAACTACCCTGCAATTCTTCGGTATTGATTACTTTTCAGTTCTTCGTTTCGATCGAAATATTAACTGTCTTGTGATACAAAGATAATAAATTGAACCAAACTTCTGGGAAACTTTCAAAAGAAACGTGACCAAAATATGATACTTGAACTCGTAACTTTTGCAATCAACTTTTCGTATAACTTAATTATGTCGACGAATATGGAAGCTTTTCTTGCTTTTAATTAACTTTGAAAGATGTACCTAGTACCTAGCCTCAAAAGATTTATTTTACGAGAATATCATACATTGGAAGTACACCGAACGAAGTGTAATATAAAATTGAAAATCCTTAAAAATATGCAACAATTTTACAGACCGAAGGAGTTAAAACCATCTTTTTGTTGCAATCTTTTAATATTGTATAAACCCAGAACAAATAAGTTTAAATTGTTTACAATTTTTATTACTCCTTTCAAGAAGTGAAACTTTTTCGTTGAGAAAAAATTCTTATCTTTCCTTTATTGACTTAATAACAAAATATTTTATTCCGAAAAGGATGCTACTCTTTAGTCCCTAACTGATTCCTGGACTCATTCCCTGGTTTGTCTTGCAGATTCCAGTCCGAAGATCTATTAGACCTGATCAATCCATTTCCGTTTGCGACCAGGAGTCTTCGAAAGACTGTGGTTGAAGACAGCGTCTATGGGTTTTTACGGTGCCCCGCAGGGTTCGTATATATGAACTATGCTTTTTCCTGTTTAAATTGTCTACGCAATGTAAACTGTGATAATGGATCAAACATTTTGGACCTATTGTTTCTAGAAGCTCTTGGCGCTCGTCATGAAGACAAGCAATGATGTTTGCAGCTGGGAACTTGAAAGCCTAATGATCTGATTTAAGTAAGAAGAATTTCCAATAAAAGAGTAGTCTTAATTTTCTTCTTCATTCTCAGCTAGTTTGAAGCGGACACAGGTATGTTTTACGCTGCTATGCCAAAATTGGGATGCTGCTTCATTATCACCGCGATGAGTATCCTGAGTCTTGCGTTTCTTCCTTATACTGGTCGTGTAGAGATTGTTGTAAAAACATAAATTAAATAACTACGTGAAGCTGTATGAAATGTTGCATCTCAATAAATGTAGATATATAACAGGTAAAATAAAATTTCTCTCCCATTTAAAGGAAACCACAAATTTTCGTAACTAAGCCATCATAATTTTCTTCAAAACACCAACATAATGAATTTTCCGTCTTCATAACAGAAGCAAAATTTAAGAAAAAGAAAAAAATTTGCATCTTTCCATCGCAGCCAACTCCCCCATTTTTGTTGTTTCCAATTGTTCATATCCCGATATTATTTTGCAGGTTGTATGTTGACTCGAAAATACCCAACGGGAAGGACGACAAAGCAGCAAAACAACTTATTGTCCTTCGTCTTGTTTAACAAAATTATCCCTCGTTTACTTGGTGGGGAGCACATTTTTATTGAATTGAGCACTGGGAATAGTAGCTACCCTAACCTATCCACCACCCCCAGCCAATCATAGTACCTTAGCATACAACCGACCAACCGACCGATCAACCTTTGGAACGGAGCTGTCTATGAATCGCGCTCAACAAGGGTTCGCTTAAGTATTCACCCCTCGCATTCAAAGGACCTCTGCACGAAAAAAAGACGCTACGAAAAACCAAGGAGATAAATGAACTCCAAGCAGAGATAATAAACGCAATTTATATCACGTAATTGCTTTATTTTTACATAATGTCGTTATAACCTGAGTTTCTTAAGCAGTATAACAAGGTGAGACCGGCATTCATCCACTCAAGATATTCGCATCGCGGAAATTCTAATGGAGTGAGAATATAAAGGACCAAGTCCTAATAAGAAAAATGTTCGGTTATTTTCGTATCCTCCTAAAAGTAGCTGTTATAAATATTGTGATTTATAATATTTCGGTTGTCGTTAAATTGTCACTTAGGGCATATTTCATCATTCTTATCGTTTTTGATATATTTATCATGGATTCTTTCAGTAAAAAAAATCGACCAACAGTCTGGGCGCAACTTTATTATTTTATAGGTAGAAGTCCGAAACGTGTTTAATGTTGAGATGCGGTGTAGGTTACTATGCGACTGACAACCTAAAAAATACCGATCCAAATAGTCTCCTGGTTATTTCTTAGGTTGTCAGTCTCATAGTAACCTACACCGCATCTCATCATTAAACACGTTTCGGACTTCTACCCATAAAATAATAAAGTTGTGCCCAGACTGTTGGCAGATTTTTATACTCTAGATGAAATCATATAGAGTATTATAAGTTTAATCCAGCCGAAAAGTTTGTAACGCATAGAACCAAGCCTCGGACGAAAAAAAGTTATATATTATTTTTTGTTTATTTGTGGCCAAAAACCTCAAATCCGCCTGACGTCCGTCCGTCCGTCCGTCCGTCCGTCCGTCCGTCCGTCCGTCCGTCCGTCCGTCCGTCCGTCCGTCCGTCCGTCCGTCCGTCCGTCCGTCCGTCCGTCTGTCCGTTAGCACGATAACTCAAGAACGCCTTCACCTAGGATCTTGAAATTTTGAATCTGGATGTTTGGTTGAATTTGTAAGGCTAAGTTCGTTAACGGGCAAAATCGTCCTACTCCTTCGGGTAGCTGCCATACAAAATGTCCTTAAAACACGTGTTCAAGAATATTGGTCGATAACTTCAGAAGGGTTTAAGCTACGTCTTTGAAATTTTGTATGTGTTATTTTTCCAATAGTTGGAGCTAAATATATGATTATGAAGAAAATCCTTTTAGTCCTTCGTATAGCTGCCATACAAATATCCTGTCAAAATGTATTCACTTAATTTACAAAACTCACAATAACTCAAGTAATCTTTTAGCGACGAATTCGGAATTTTGTACAGGTTAGTTTTGAGTGAAAAGGAAGTCGGAGTTTACTAATCAGCGAAATCCTTTTACTCCTTCTGGTAGCTGCCATACAAAATGTCCTTAAAACACGTGTTCAAGAATATTGGCCGATAACTTCAGAAGGGTTTAAACTACGACATTGAAATTTTGTATGTATTATTTTTCCAATAGTTGGAGCTAAATGTATGATTATGAAGGAAATCGTATTAGTCCTTCGTGTAGCTGCCATACAAATATCCTGTCAAAATGTATTCACTTAATTTACGAAACTCACAATAACTCAAGTAATCTTTTAGCTACGAATTTGGAATTTCGTACAAGTTAGTTTTGAGTGAAAAGGAAGTTCGAGTTTACTAATCAGCGAAATCCTTTTACTCCTTCTGGTAGCTGCCATACAAAATATCCTTAAAACACGTGTTGAACAATATTTTCCAATAACTTTTGAACGCTTCAAGCTACGAATTTGAAATTTTGTACACGTTTATTTTTGAATGGTTCCAAGGAAAAGGATAAATATGTAAGAAATCGAGTGAGTCCTTTCCTGCTCCTCCCATGTGAAAGTCCTTTAAAAAGGACATTTTTTTCGATGACTTACCCAGTTCAAGGTATGAAATTAAGCACTGAATATTGTCTTTTAGTTTTGAGTAGCAATCTAATAGCAGTCCTTAATAAAGGACATACAACATGCACACACGTAATTCTACTTTATACCCAACTACAATATAAATCGGAGTTCAGTATTCATCTAGAGTATTATACGATTGGCTTGCAGCCGATCGTGACTGCAGTATGTTTATACTCTAGATGAAATCATATAGAGTATTATAAGTTTAATCCAGCCCAAAAGTTTGTAACGCATAGAACCGAGCCTCGGACGAAAAAAAGTTATATATTATTTTTTGTTTATTTGTGGCCAAAAACCTCAAATCCGCCTGACGTCCGTCCGTCCGTCCGTCCGTCCGTCCGTCCGTCCGTCCGTCCGTCCGTCTGTCCGTTAGCACGATAACTCAAGAACGCCTTCACCTAGGATCATGAAATTTTGAATCTGGATGTTTGGTTGAATTTGTAAGGCTAAGTTCGTTAACGGACAAAATCGTCCTACTCCTTCGAGTAGCTGCCATACAAAATGTCCTTAAAACACGTGTTCAAGAATATTGGTCGATAACTTCAGAAGGGTTTAAGCTACGTCTTTGAAATTTTGCATGTTTTATTTTTCCAATAGTTGGAGCTAAATATATGATTATGAAGAAAATCCTGTTAGTCCTTCGTGTAGCTGCCATACAAATATCCTGTCAAAATGTATTCACTTAATTTACAAAACTCACAATAACTCAAGTAATCTTTTAGCTACGAATTCGGAATTTTGTACAAGTTAGTTTTGAGTGAAAGGGAAGTCGGAGTTTACTAATCAGCGAAATCCTTTTACTCCTTCTGGTAGCTGCCATACAAAATGTCCTTAAAACACTTCTTCAAGAATATTGGTCGATAACTTCAGAAGGGTTTAAGCTACGTCATTCAAATTTTGTATGTGTTATTTTTTCAATAGTTGGAGCTAAATATATGATTATGAAAGAAATCCTTTTAGCCCTTCGTGTAGCTGCCATACAAATATCCTGTCAAAATGTATTCACTTAATTTACGAAACTCACTATAACTCAAGTAATCTTTTAGCTACGAATTCAGAATTTTGTACAAGTTAGTTTTGAGTAAAAAGGAAGTTTGAGTTTACTAATCAGCGAAATCCTTTCACTCCTTCTGGTAGCTGCCATACAAAATGTCCTTAAAACACGTGTTCAAGAATATTACCAATAACTTCAGAACGGTTTTAGCTACGTCTTTGAAATTTTGTATGTAGTATTTTTCCAATAGTTTAAGTTAAATGTATGATTATGAAGAAAATCCTATTAGTCCTTCGTGTAGCTGCCATACAAATATCCTGTCAAAACGTTATCACTTAATTTACGGAACTCGCTATAACTCAAGTAATCTTTTAGCTACGAATTCGGAATTTTGTACAAATTAGTTTTGAGTAAAAAGGAAGTTCGAGTTTACTAATCAGCAAAATCCTTTTACTCCTTCTGGTAGTTGCCATACAAAATGTCCTTAAAACACGTGTTCAACAATATTTTCCGATAATTTTTGAACGCTTCAAGCTACGAATTTGAAATTTTGTACACATTAATTTTTGAATAGTTCCAAGGAAAAGGATAAATATGTAAGAAATCGAGTGAGTCCTTCCTGCACCTCCCATGTGAAAGTCCTTTAAAAAGGACATTTTTTTTCGATGACTTACCCAGTTCATGGTATGAAGTTAAACACTGAATATTGTCTTTTAGTTTTGAGTAGCAATCTAATAGCAGTCCTTAATAAAGGACATACAACATGCACACACGTAATTATACTTTATCCCCAACTACAATATAAATCGGAGTTCAGTATTCATCTAGAGTATTATACGATTGGCTTGCAGCCGATCGTGACTGCAGTATGTTTTTTATTTACTTTCGTATTTTTTTTATCAATCGAATAATTCATAGTAATAAAAGCGAATTCGATCACATTAAACCTAAGAGATTTTCGGAATTAGTGAAAACATGAACAATACCAGTGGGTTTAATAGGGCAAAATACTTAAATCGGTTTTTCCCCGACTACGTTAAAAGCTTATAGAATTAAAAGTGAATTCCAAATCCCAATATGCTGTTACATGTAAACCAGGCAACCGCGCAACCGTGCTACTGCTCTATTGTTTCACATAATGAAAACAGCAACAACCGAATACCAAAATAACCCAATCAGAAACCTAGCTGAAGTAAATTAGGCGAAACAACACGATTGTATCTCCCTTCTTATCGAATGCTCTCCAATGTACTGGAATCCAATGAGGATCAAAGTCGAAAGATCTCAAGCTCACTTGAACCCTCTACATACACCTCCGAACGAAGATCAAAATCGAAAGCTCTAAAGCTTTCTAGAACCATCCACATACATCAATGAGCGAACATTCAAGTACATCCTAGACTGCAATCGGCTAGAATAAAAGCAGGTGAAGCTTTCATCGAGGACATAGTAATTTTTATTACGTCGACTGTGACAGCCAGCGTGTATACGCGACCGTATTGGTGAAAAGCGATCGATTGCGTGTGATCGAATCAAGCAATTTAAAAGAGGGCGGTATTGCCATATAGTGCGAATAATTGTGCGAATATAATTAAAGTGGGAATAAATAAATTGTTACTTATTTTGATTTTAAATGAATTGTGTTTTACTTGAAATCCCGGCGAACCCCTAGTTCGCAACAATACCTTAGAAATATATCAGAATTCGTAAATATGTATACAACAAGTTTACACCCCCTTAGGGGTTGTATATCGCAAAATTTTGAAGAACGTTACTAGGGACTTATATAAATAGCCCGCAGAAGTAAAATTGCTTTGATAGCTCGAAATGTCTAAAAGTTTTAACGAAATTCGTGAAAATGTGGATTCACGGACATTTTTTTTACTCAACCTCTGAACACCAATAAAAATCTGAACTTTTTTTTTGCTTTAGTTACTCTAATAGTACATCTACATATACGTACTAAGTTTCAACTTTCTAGCATAAGCCGATTCTGAGATACAAAAAAGCACCCCTCTCCATCGTACCTTGATACCCCTTATCAAAAATTTTATATTTTTCTAGGATGTCTCCATAGTGGCTCTATATAATCCTAAATTGTTAGCTTTCAATTCATTATGGTTTTCGAGAAATAAAAATCAAACCGATTTCCTTTCTACCTCCTTTCACCATCACCCCAACACCCACACCCTCAACATTTTTGTCCCTACTAGAAGTCTACTGACCCCAACTCCTGTAAAATTTTCAAGATCATATCTGATACGGTTTCTGAGATATAAAAATTACAGTTTTTGAGAAATGGCTATTTCCCCACTTTCGTGCACCACCTCCCCCCTCAAAAAATTCAGTTTCGGTAGACTCCTCTTGTGATCCCATATACAGAAACTAAATTTTATCTTCCTGGTGTAATTGGTTCGGAAGATATTGTAATTCAAAGTTTTTCACCACCCACCCCACACCCCACCACCCCTCTTAAAAATTTTAGCCCTTGTCTAATCTTGAAGTATCCCTAAGGACAACAAGAAAGTTTCAATCTTCTGACAGCAATTGTTCAGGAGATATCGATTTTAGAATGTTTCAATCCCGTCTTTCATGCGTTAAAGACTCATTGTTTTCCCTCCACTTCCACACCCCTTAACCAATATCTACAATTTTTTTAAGTTTCAAGTTTCAGCCTCCTAGCAGAAGTGGTTCCTGAGATCTAGAAACCAAAATTTTTCGTCTAAAACGCTCCCCTCTCCTATCCCCCTTGTACCCCCACCCCTCGAAAATATACTAGTCATAGGGGTTCACCCAGTCTACCCACCATAAAAATTTCAATTTAATATCTCAACGGGTTTGGGAGCTACGCGCCTTCAAACGATTTTGTGTCCGGCGTACGGCGTCTACGGCGGACAGACGGAAATTTTTTTTTTTGCTTTTTTGGTGTTTACTAGTCCTAAAACGGGTAAATACAAAATTTTAGGGTAGCAAATTTTTTTGAAATTTCAGGTCGATCACAATACGTTATTATTAAAAAATAATAAAGTAAAATAATAAAGTGAAATCAATATAAATTAAACCCTTTATAAGTCAAACAACGTTCTAAATAGCCTCCTGGGTATTCTTTAGGTTGTGAGTGGCATAGTAACCTATACCGCATCTCAGCATTAGACCCGGTCCGGACTTCTACCCAAAAAATAATAAAGTTGCAACCAGACTGTTGACAGAATTTTTTCTAATTATTTACGTATTTTCTTTCAATTTGTATAAAACATTGGGGATAAAATATCGACGTAACTCTTTATCGGTTGAATATCAAAACATACTGCAGTCACGATCGGCTGCAAGCCAATCGTATAATACTCTAGATGAATACTGAACTCCGATTTATATTGTAGTTGGGGATAAAGTAGAATTACGTGTGTGCATGTTGTATGTCCTTTATTAAGGACTGCTATTAGATTGCTACTCAAAACTAAAAGACAATATTCAGTGTTTAATTTCATACCTTGAACTGGGTAAGTCACCGAAAAAAAAGTCCTTTTTAAAGGACTTTCACATGGGAGGAGCAGGAAGGACTCACTCGATTTCTTACATATTTATCCTTTTCCTTGGAACCATTCAAAAATAAACGTGTACAAAATTTCAAATTCGTAGCTTGAAGCGTTCAAAAGTTATTGGAAAATATTGTGCCCAAAAACCTCAAATCCACTTGACATCCGTCCGTCCGTCCGTCCGTCCATCTGTCCGTCCGTCCGTCCGTCCGTCCGTCCGTCCGTCCGTCCGTCCGTCCGTCTGTCTGTCCGTGAACACGATAACTCAAGAACGCCTTCACCTAGGATCTTGAAATTTTGAATCTGGATGTTTGGTTGAATTTGTAAGGCTAAGTTCGTTAACGGGAAAAATCGTCCTACTCCTTCGGGTAGCTGCCATACAAAATGTCCTTAAAACACGTGTTCAAGAATATTGACCAATAACTTCGGAACGCCTAAAGCTACGACTTTGAAATTTTGTATGTGTTACTTTTTCAATAGTTGGAGCTAAATGTATGATTATGAAGAAAATCCTGTTAGTCCTTCGTGTAGCTGCCATACAAATATCCTGCCAAAATGTCTTCACTTAATTTACGAAACTCACTATAACTCAAGTAATCTTTTAGCTACGAAATCAAAATTTTGTACAAATTAGTTTTGAGTGAAAACAAAGTTCGGGTTTACTAGTCAGCGAAATCCTTTCACTCCTTCTGGTAGCTGCCATACAAAATATCCTTAAAATACGTGTTCAAGAATATTGGCCGATAACTTCAGAAGGGTCTAAGGTACGTCTTTGAAATTTTGTACGTAGTATTTTTCCAATAGTTGGAGCTAAATGTATGATTATGAAGAAAATCCTATTAGTCCTTCGTGTAGCTGCCATACAAATATCCTGTCAAAACGTTTTCTTTTAATTTACGGAACTTACTATAACTCAAGTAATCTTTTAGCTATGAACTCGAAATTTTGTACAAATTAGTTTTGAGTGAAAACAAAGTTCAAGTTTACTAGTCAGCAAAATCGTTTTACTCCTTCTGGTAGCTGCCATACAAAATATCCTTAAGACACGTGTTCAACAATATTTTTCGATAACTTTTGAACGCTTCATGCTACGAATTTCAAATTTTGTACACATTAATTTTTGAATGGTTCCAAGGAAAAGGATAAATATGTAAGAAATCGAGTGAGTCCTTCCTGCACCTCCCATGTGAAAGTCCTTCAAAAAGGACTTTTTTTTTCAATGACTTAACCAGTTCAAGATAAGAAATTAAACACTGAATATTGTCTTTTAGGTTTGAGTAGCAATCTAAAGGCAGTCCTTAATAAAGGACATACAACATGCACACACGTAATTCTACTTTATCCCCAACTACAATATAAATCGGAGTTCAGTATTCATCTAGAGTATTATACGATTGGCTTGCAGCCGATCGTGACTGCAGTATGTTTAATTTTACTTTATCCCCAACTACAATATGTATCGGAGTTCAGTATTTGATCTAGAATATCATTCGATTGGCTTAGATAGATAGATAGATAGATGATCTATTTAAATTCATTGGGTTGTATAATAACAAGTAAAAATAATTCAGTCATACGATTGGCTTGCAGCCGAGCGTGACTGCAGTAAGTTTTTTTTGCTTTATTATATACGTACTAGGTTACAAATTTCTAGCATAAGCCGTCTCTGAGATTTAAAAAACCGTCCCCACCCTCGTACCTTTTTACCCTTGTTTGTGAGCTACACGCCTTCAAACGCTTTTGCATACGTCGTTCAGCGGACTGCGGTCAGCGAATGGTATAGCGGACAGACGAACGGTATAGCGGTCACTTAGTATTTTCTATTGAAAAATTAAACCCTAAGCTTTCTTTCACATTTACTATGAAAACATAAATGCAAAATTTAATTCTTGGCAGCATTACTTGCAACTATTTAATTAATTATGCTGCGCGACGTACAAAGAGCAAAGCGTCTGTTTTATTTCACCTTTATAGGACATCCACGTGGAATACTTAAATTGCAGACACACCTGTCTGCATAAAACGAAATTGTTTATCTACTAGTTTACCGGGCAGCCGGGCCGATGTGTCCGTCTACATTGCGAGGAATTGGATAGGATTCTGTGTAGAGCGCCACCTATGAACATAAATTCAACTGTACAAGTACTCGTACATCCATTTTCTATGGCGATGTTCAAATAGAATCGAGTCCCATTTTCCCAAGCCAGAGGTCGGAAAATTGCTGGATTTTACTTTTACACCCTTGCAGTTTTTATCTATGGTCGAACATCGAAACAAGGATGTGTAGCGTTTCTTTGTTGTTGCTTATTTTATGCCTATTTGTAAAGTCGGTTGATTGTGCAATTGATCGCATAGTTTGGGACGTGTCCTTTATTTTATGGCGATCGTTAATTCGGGAGTACTTCACGACACAAACTGTGTTTCGGCACTTACAGTTCTTTATTAAAAACACCGACGGCCGTGTGGCACAAAATTGCTGTAAATTAATGCCATAATAGGGGCGGAAAGTAACGTAACATGAAGGGTATTTGGAAAGAGATACCTAAGGATCAATAGGTTGCAAGCAGTGGAGTTCATAGACATTCGGGTATGAATAGGTGTGATAAAACCGTATCTAACTGATGAGACATCACCCTAAGACTCCAAATATTTCTCATTAAACACTTAATTTATAATTCTTAGAAAAAATATAGTTGATTACCCCACAATCGCTGGACACTGAAAAAAAAGTTTAGAGTATAAATATAATAAAGTTTCAAATTTCAACTTTACAGCAGAAGCCGTTCCTGAGATTAAAAATTCAATCTCCATCTCATACCACACAACATAAATAAAAACAAATAATTTTATGATATTCTTCCTAATATTATCACTTTTGTCCTTTATCCTCTCTCACTACCCAACCTTTCAAATTTCCCACCAATAAAATTTGTAATGCAGAGTGAGGTCAGTATTTTCATGGATTTGTGCAATTCACAAAATAATTTTCCGGGGATAGGTTATTAGCCTATCTTCGAACCTACTGGGGATGTAGCGATTAAAATATAAGAATTTTTCGGAAATGTAATAATGTTCTAAAGAAAAAACTGAGTATAGGGAAAGCACAAAAAAATCATGAGTGGGACTCGATTCCACGAACTCCAGGATGGCAGACAAGTTTGCACGCACTGTTGGCCTGTTTTTACCCATTATATAAAAGCCCATGTAAGTAAAAACCAATTTGATACCCCATTAGACCTAAGAAATATATCGGGATTCGTTAAAACGCATACAATTTTCTAACTCTTACCGGTTGAGTTTTAAGAAATCCCTAAAGCTTTTTCTAGGCGTATATTTGAAGAGCCCGTGGCAGTAAAGTTATTTCGATATCCCATAAAACCTGCAACATGTGACGAAATTTATTTACTCCTTCTCTGTTTGCCAATGATGCAGATTTTATTGTTTAAATATTGCGTTTCTAGTACTTTTTCAAAAATGTGCTTAATTTTAACTTTCTAGCATAAGCCGAGAGAGATAGGGTAGTGTTTGTAGCCGAATATAAAAACTTAGTCCCAGCGGTGAGAGAGATAGGGTAGGGTTTGTAGCCGAATATAAAAACCTAGTCCCAGCGGTCTATCTTTAGCTTTAGCAGCTATTGAGATACAAAAATAAAAATTTTTTTTCTTATTTTATCTGTACCGGACTAATTTCACTTCCTTTCTGGGGACAACTTGCGCATTCTTTTCAAGATCTTATATCAAATATGAGACTCGATTTTCTATAACCAATTTTAGCACCACTTACGATCCCGGAAATCAACCCCTCAAAACCAACACTTTAAACGAATCTTATTTTATCTTTCCTGTACAATCAGATTATTATATCGTTGCAGATGTACGAGCCTTCAGTCGGGTTTGCGTACAGTGGACGGTGGTCAGACGGACAAAAAAAAGTTTTTACATCTATTAGACTTAAAACCTAAGAAAGCAAATTGATTAAGTGATGCAATGTTTTTAATCCCAACGAAGAATCGACAAAAATGACAAAATTCGTGACATTGTCGTTGCCGATTTTTTTAAAACTTTAAAACCACTTGAAGAATTAGTGAGATAGAAAAATTTAATTTAAATATTAAAAAAATTCTAATACATTTTTTTTTACAGATAATTCTATTATAGTTTAAATATGTTAAAGATTTCGTAAAAATCGTGGCCTAGTCAGTCCTCCTGAAAATTCATATCTCTAGAAACTGAGCTTCTTTTAAAGAGCAAAATTGGCACAATATAAACAAATATGAATAAAGGAATGAATGCATTTTTTCGTAGAACGTTTTTCCTCCGCTAACCTTAAATATCTCTAGAAGCTACCTTCTACTCGAATATTCTCGTATAAAACAGAACAGTGTAGGAGATCAAAATCGAAAGCTCTAAAGCTTTTGAGAACCGTCCACACACATCACCGAGCGAACATTTAAGAACAGTCTAGACTATAGCCAACTAGTATAAAAGCATGCGAAGCTTTCAGCAAGGGACATAGTAATTTTTATTACGTGGACTGTGACAGCCAGCGTGTATACGCGACTGTGTTGGTAGAAAGCGAAAGTGATCGAGTCAAACGATATACAAGCGGGCAGTATTGCCATACAGTGCGAATTATTGTGCTAATTGAATTAAAGTGTGATTAATAAATTATCACTTATTTTGATTTTAAACGAACTGTGTTTTACTTGAAATCCCGGCGAACCCCTAGCTCGAAACAATATTATACTGTTTTTAAAAGATATCAGAAAATTAATTCGAATGGAACGGGGTCAAAAAAATTGTTAATATCTCACAGTACTGAATTTTTTAAACATATCGATGCAGAGAAATTCAAATGCCAAAAAATTATGCACCGTCCGAAGTTTGTATAAAGCCGTGCTATATCGAAAACACTTTTTTTTTAACAATAAATAAAAATGTCAACAATTACTTTATTATTTTGATAATAAAGTACTTTTTTTTAAAGTTGAGATTGTTATTGGGGTAAAACATACTGCAGTCACGATCGGCTGCAAGCCAATCGTATAATACTCTAGATGAAATACTGAACTCCGATTTATATTGTAGTTGGGGATAAAGTAGAATTACGTGTGTGCATGTTGTATGTCCTTTATTAAGGACTGCCTTTAGATTGCTACTCAAACCTAAAAGACAATATTCAGTGTTTAATTTCTTATCTTGAACTGGTTAAGTCATCGAAAAAAAAAGTCCTTTTTAAAGGACTTTCACATGGGAAGTGCAGGAAGGACTCACTCGATTTCTTACATATTTATCCTTTTCCTTGGAACCATTCAAAAATTAACGAGTACAAAATTTCAAATTCGTAGCATGAAGCGTTCAAAAGTTATCGAAAAATATTGTTGAACACGAGTCTTAAGGACATTTTGTACGGCAGCTACCAGAAGGAGTAACAGGATTTCGCTGATAAGTAAACTCGAACTTTGTTTTTACTCAAAACTAATTTGTACAAAATTTCGAATTCGTAGCTAAAAGATTACTTGAGTTATAGTAAGTTCCGTAAATTAAAAGAAAACGTTTTGACAGGATATTTGTATGGCAGCTACACGAAGGACTAATAGGATTTTCTTCATAATCATACATTTAGCTCCAACTATTGGAAAAATACTACGTACAAAATTTCAAAGACGTACCTTAAACCCTTCTGAAGTTATCGGCCAATATTCTTGAACACGTATTTTAAGGATATTTTGTATGGCAGCTACCAGAAGGAGTGAATGGATTTCGCTGACTAGTAAACCCGAACTTCGTTTTCACTCAAAACTAATTTGTACAAAATTTCGATTTCGTAGCTAAAAGATTACTTGAGTTATAGTGAGTTTCGTAAATTAAGTGAATACATTTTAACAGGATATTTGTATGGCAGCTACACGAAGGACTAACAGGATTTTCTTCATAATCATACATTTAGCTCCAACTATTGAAAAAGTAACACATACAAAATTTCAAAGTCGTAGCTTTAGGCGTTCCGAATTTATTGGTCAATATTATTGAACACGTGTTTTAAGGACATTTTGTATGGCAGCTACCCGAAGGAGTAGGACGATTTTTCCCGTTAACGAACTTAGCCTTACAAATTCAACCAAACATCCAGATTCAAAATTTCAAGATCCTAGGTGAAGGCGTTCTTGAGTTATTGTGCTAACGGACAGACGGACGGACGGACGGACGGACGGACGGACGGACGGACGGACGTCAAGCGGATATGAGGTTTTTGGGCACAAATAAACAAAAAATAATATATAACTTTTTTTCGTCCGAGGCTTGGTTCTATGCGTTACAAACTTTTCGGCTGGATTAAACTTATAATACTCTATATGATTTCATCTAGAGTATAATGATGATTCCGACACAGACGACAGTGTAAACGAAGAAACGGTAGCATTTTCTGTTTTAAATCAAGATGTTCTGTTTAGTAAAGATGGTAGCAAATGGTATAATAATCCAGTTTCAAACAGCCAAACAATAAGCCGTAATATTCTTCGCCAAAGACCTGGCGCGTCGTCAGAAACTGCACTTTTTACGATAAAGGAGACCTTCAAAATTTTATAAGTAAGGAAATTTGTGACATTATTCTAAGGCAGTCGAATCGAAAATGTAAAAGTGTTACTGATAAGATTAATGAAGTCTATTGTCAAAATTATCCCGACCCTGCCAAAAGACCACCAATGAAAGTGTTCCAATCATTCACAGAAATGGAGTTTAACGCCTTTCTAGGCATTTTAATTTCATCTGGAGTTCATAAGTCAAACAAAGAGAACATTGAAGAGCTCTGGAAACCAAGTTCAATACCAGTTATTGCCGCCGCTATGTCTCGCAATAGGTTGAAGCTTTTTCTTCGTTTCATTAGGTTTGATAATGAAATCACTAGAAATGAACGTTTAAAAACCGATAAAGCTGCCCACTGATATATAATATATGGATACCTCATCGGCTCATTTCCCTATACGATATGACATATTGAAATAGCCGACGAAATCGTACCCTCTCGCTCCTTTTTAAAAATTCGAACTTCGAAAAACATGGGCAACAACTTAAAGAAAATTAAAAACTTTTCAATTTGAATTATCAGTTCTGACAATTCAAATTGTTCGATTTGATGGTGAAAAGTTGTGTTTTGCGCTCGAAATTCATAACACAACTCACAGTTTACTTCAATTTTTTTATTAATAAATTTCTTGGGAAATAAAAGCTTCAGGAATATTTATAACGGTTGAGCATGTAATACGTTATTTTTGAATTTGGTGCCATACCGATAAGTACATGGTATTATATTGTAACCCGTTAGAGGATACAGACTACTTGATTCCGCAGCTCGAATTCTCTAGAAGATTCTCAACGAGGATCCCTAGCAGAGAGGGGTGGAATGTGGATCAGCCCCAGGAAGGGGCCTGTCATATCTACACGGACGGTTCGAAGACAGACGCGGGTACAGGTGTAGGGGTATTCTCCGCCGACTTGAACCATAGCGAGGCATTCAGAATACCGGACTGCTGTAGCGTATTTCAGGCAGAGATGATGGGAATCGTTCAGGCTTGCAATCTGCTAGAGGCTTGTGCGATGCAGAACAAATCCGTCGTCATCCTAACAGATAGTCAAGCGGCGATCAAGGCGCTTGACTCACACTTGATCAGATCCCGCCTCGTGAGGCTATGCAGGGATAAAATTAGTGCTCTATGCACGCTCTGGAACGTTACAATTTGTTGGGTTCCGGGTCACAGCGGGATTCCGGGTAACGAGGCTGCGGACGAACTCGCAAGGAGAGGTTCGGCGCTGAATCAAGCGCTAGCTCTTCCAGTGATGAGGCCCATAGAGGACATTAAACATGCTATCGACGTGACGGCCATATCAGAGGCTAACACAAGATGGTCAGGACTCATATCGTGTCTCGTGGCCAGGCAGCTTTGGCCGACCCTAAATGCGAGCAGGACAAAGTTTATCCTACTTGGAGATAGGAATACTCTTCGTATCCTAATTGGTGTACTGACGGGCCATTGCCTGATCGGCCGGCACGCCAGAAGACTAGGTGTTGCGGACGTTACAGATCTGTGCCGCAGCTGTGGTGAACCTGACGCTGAGGAAAGTATTTTCCACTTGCTTTGCGAATGCCCGGGTCTGGCCTGGAGGCGCGAGCGTACTTTAGGTACACGCTTCGCCATAGACTTGGGCGAATTCGCAAGCATCAAGCTGAACAAGCTGCTGCAGTTTGTCAGGCTGGCGGGGTGGTTTACTTAAAATGTTGTCTTGGGCACACGGGTACCTTTTTCCCGTGCATGTGGGATCACAACGGACCCATTGGCGGTCTATGTGCTTGGTCGCGAAGCGACCACCCACCTTACCTAAACCTAAACCTATTATATTCGTACTGCAGTAGCCAATATTACCTGTACAATTTACACAGCTTAGTTGCAATTTTATGAACTCATTTTCTTTCAATACCTTGCATTGTTTATCCAAAAAAGTATTTATCAAATTCAAATTATTTGATAATTTTTCAATTCGAAATTACACCTAAAAATTCGGATTTCATTTTTCATGTTGCCTAATCTGATAGTTCTGTCATTGTTTTCCTTCTCGCCTTAATACATGCATACCGTGCTACTAACTCTTTCCTGAATCTTAGGTCATCCGTGGCTCAATCCTAATTTGTACCCCGGATAACTTTCGAAGTTTCTCTAAACTTAAAATGAATTGAATTTGTGAAAGAAACATAAAGAAATGTTTCAATCAAAAATTATTTTATTTGCATTACCAATTTTAAATCTAATGAATGTTTAAAATCATCAAAATTTTGTTCAATAATGCAGAACCTCGGGTTATCATGGACACCTTTTTCGGATATTGACATTTTAAAAACGTCGGCCATGTGAGATAGCAAATTAAGGCCTCCATTTGATATATCTCAGTGAGCTGCCCCTATTAGAGACATCTGGTCGATGCTGAACGATAACTTACAAAGAAGTTATAAGCCCAACGAATGCATCACTGTAGATGAGCAGTTGTTTCCATATAGAGGTCGTACTAGGTTTACGCACTACATTCCATCAAAGCCTGCCAAGTATGGAATAAAAATTTTCTGGGCTTGTGATGCATCAAATGCATATCCTTTGCGTGCAAAAATATATACAGGTAAGCCAGAAGGTGGTGAAAGGCAGACTAATATAGGGGAGCGAACTGTCGAACCCTGCGACATCAACCAATTGCCGGATTGCAGGGCGCTTGCCTGTTGTTGGTAGATCTCTCAACAATAAGCAACGGAAGTCCAGGAAATCATGCACTATTTGCAATAAACTAATTTGCACTGAACACAGCTTCCACAACCCAACTTGCGAAGGCTGTGGAGAAACCCGCTAATTTTTTTCGCATGCTTTCATTCATTTTCAATAAATAATTTAGTATTTAATAAATGGTTATATTTGTTTTAATTAAAAATGCAACTAAATTTCAAACTTTCCATAGGTACCCGGGTACCTCTTCGGCCTGATTAGGGTGTAGAAGAAAAAAGTCCCTTTTCGCAAGGAAATAATTTAAAAAAAAAATGATAAGTATAAAATAAGAAATAAAGAAAGAAGTTTAGAGATGTCCAAAAATAACAGGTACCTAAGTGCAGTAGAACAAAAATGGTAGTGGTTTAAAAAGTGTAAAGGTACCCGGGTACCTCTTCGGCCCGGTAAAGGTTAATTATTAACACTTCAACTTTAAAATTTCAACTTCACTTGAATACATTTCGCTTGTAAGCACAGCTATAAATGTACCTAACTCACGAACGATACCTTTCACTGTGGAAGAAATTATGGTTTTCGTCTTTTTATGACGTATTTGTTTAATAATTGCGATAACCATAATATGTTTGTAATATCATCATGAGTAATGGTACAAACCATAGTATAGTTGTGAGAAATATTCAATAAATTTCTATAGTTGTACAAATCATGGAATATAGTTGCTGTTATCATAAAATACTTTTACATCGTGTAACAAGCATGGTTAGGACAACCTTATTAATTTAAAATCATCAAATATGTTTATTGCAACCATAGTATGTTTGTGTGAATTATAAGCTATGGCAAGGACAACCATAACTATTTTAATATAGTTATAATAACTAATTTATGGTCACTGCAACTATGGAAGAATCACATTTTTTCTTTCAGTGTAGGTTTGGCGCGCGTAGACACTGCACCACCGAAGGCTCTTCATTTTCATTTTAGTAGAAAACAAAATCGAACGAAGCGTCCAAATTCGTGATTTACATGAAAAAGATCGTAATTTTCAATTCATATACAGGGTGTTTGGTACTCCGTGCACGACCTTGTAAGGGGTTATTCCTTGATATATTTGAAGAAAAAAATTGTTCCACAGGGTGGGTCAATTTTGAATAACGGTGGAGATACAGGGTGGTTAAGAAAAGTGTTTTTGACCGGTACCCTTACTTACTTAAAACGTTATATCTTGAAAACGAATAATCACAAGGCAAAGTGTTATAACTCGTTTTTTAGGCAATCGAATTATCTTTCATTTGATGTAACAGTCTAAATTGTAACTGCACCCAATCTTGAGATATTTACTCGAAAACACCAATTTTTGCTACGTGAACCCTTAAAATTCAGTGATCAATGTAGTTTTTCTCAGAAAACCCCATTATAAACATGTCATTTTAATTTTATTTTTTTATGAGCCGTATTATTACCTACAAAAGCTGCATACATATGTATGAGTTACGATTAACATTTTGGAAGTAATAGGTAAAAATACATATCGCATAAAAATTAAATATTCCAAAAGTCAGTGCATGTGCATGTTGATCTACACTACTTGTTTGAACTAAAAGAATTTAATAATGGTTTTTATGTTTTATTTAAAAAAATTTTGTTATAATAAATGTTCAAAATGGCCACCTTCATTTTGAATGCATGCTAAAGCTCGTTTGGAGAGTGTTCTCTTGGTATTCATATTCCTCAACTGCTGCCTTACTTCTATTGCTGCCGCATCGATCCTGATATTTAGATCTTCCAATGTTTCTACTGGCGTTGCGTAGACAAGGTCCTTCATCCGCCCCATACAAAGAAATCCATAATAGTAAGATCAGGAGATCTTGCAGGCCAGTGTATCGGTCCATTCCAGCGATTGCTATAATTGGAATTTAACCAATCTGTGATCTGTCGGCCGTAATGAGCTGGAGCACCATCGTGTTGGTAAAACATGGAAGCCAATCGTACCAGTGGAATATCATCCAATAAGTCCTGTAGATCATTTGATAAAAACTGTAAGTAATTGGAGCTATTTAGAGTACGCGGAAGCCTAATAGGTCCAAGTAAATCGTCACCAATCACGCCTGCCCATAAATTGACGCTGAATCTGTGCTGAAATGATGCCGCTCTTCTTGTGTGTGGATTGCTCTCAGCCCACGTATGTAGGTTGTGGAAATTTGTGATACCGTCTCTGGTAAATTGGGACTCATCCGTCCACAGAATATTGTTGAAAAAATTGTCGTCATCTATTTGTCGTTCAAGGAGCCAATTGCAAAACTCCATCCGTTTGCGGAAATCAATGGGTAGCAGCTCCTGTACTGGTGTGTGATGGTAGGCATGGAAGCGTTCTACTTTTAAAATACTCCAAACCTTCCAAGTAGATATGTTAAACTGCAATGCCAAGCGTCGGATACTGATCGATGGATCATTTTGCACTGCTGCAGTATTCTTTCATCAATCTGAACAGCGATTATAGGCGCAGGATTTGCATTTACTCTCCTTGTTCTAACGCTGCCAGTTTCCCTAATTCTCCTGTAAACGTCCTGAAATACTCTCCTGTCAGGTGTCCGTCGATGGGGATGTCTCTGATGGTAAAGCCTTCGCGCGGCTTGTCCATTTTCGCGACACTCTCCATAAATTAACACAATGTCAGCATATTCTTCATTGCAGTACTCAGACATTTCGAAATTATTTTTTTTATTCTACTGACACCTTCTTCTTTTAGCAACGTAACTAAAACTGATAAAAATATGAAGGTAGTTTTGCTTTTATAGGCTTTTTATTTTGTAAGGCACCCTATTAAAAAAGGCATAGTACCGCACCCAGTATTACCTACCACATCCAGGTAAAAGCATCAATTATGTTGAAACTCAGTTACATTTCATTGTTTTCCTACATACTTTAAATAGTAATAAATGGGCAATAAAAATACTTCAGTACTACCGACAAATTAAACGAGGTCCACTTTATGGCACTGACTTTTGAAATATTTAATTTTTATGCGATATGTATTTTTACCTATTACTTCCAAAATGTTAATCGTAACTCATACATATGTATGCAGCTTTTGTAGGTAATAATACGGCTCATAAAAAAATAAAATTAAAATGATATGTTTATAATGGGGTTTTCTGAGAAAAACTACATTGATCACTGAATTTTAAGGGTTCACGTAGCAAAAATTGGTGTTTTAGAGTAAATATCTCAAGATTGGGTGCAGTTACAATTTAGACTGTTACATCAAATGAAAGATAATTCGATTGCCTAAAAACCGAGTTATAACACTTTGCCTTGTCATTATTTGTTTTCAAGATATAACGTTTTAAGTGAGTAAGGGTACCGGTCAAAAACACTTTTCTTAACCACCCTGTATCTCCACTGTTATTCAAAATTGACCCACCTTGTGGAACAATTTTTTTCTCCAAATATATCAAGGAATAACCCCTTACAAGGTCGTGCACGGAGTACCAAACACCCTGTATAAATATAGTTAATTTTACACGAAATGTTGCTTAATTTGGTGAGACTTTTCATGTGAATTGTACGGTTCAGTTGAAAAGTACATGAATAATTTACTAATACCAGTGATTTCGTGTAAAACTGCTTGAAATGAGTACTTTTACTTGAAAAAATGAAATGTACTTGAAATTTCAGGTAAAAATTGGATTGAAAATTAAATTTTTTTAAAACTGTGTACACTAAAAAACCTTGAGTTTCTTTTTGCCCGAATCTCAATTATACGTTCACGAGTTGTGGTGGGCGAAATCAAGCACCAAACTTGGTAACACTCTTTTACAGCATGTACTTGAAGATGAACCTTGATTTTACCTGATACAGTTTGCAGTTCTTCCAGCTTTTGAACATTTTGGTACAAAAATTTTCAAATTCCTTGTTTTAATCGGAACTTAAGAAATTTTGAATATGATCTACTCAAAGGCCGCTAATTTCCAAACTCAACCTTACTTTTAAACTTTAAAAACTAATTCATGTTAAATTTCGGCTTTCTAACTGAACCATTTCTTTATAGTGGGTCCTATGTTTGAAGGATTTTTGTCTTGAAGCTGTTCAAAGTCGTAGGACGAGATCATCAAATTAAGGAACTTATCCTTTGTGTTTCACGATTGGAACCAAATTTCAGCTGCCTACGACAACGTGTTTGAAGTTATGATGCATTTGGGCAGGCAGAGAGACAGTAGGGCAGCAAGTGGATTTGAGATTTTTGGGTGCCAATGTCAAATAAAATTGTTTTTACTTTTTATTTTTCATTCGCTACAAAATTTTCGGTTATAGTATGGAAAGACTCCATCTATCAGATTTCCAAAGAAATTCGTTTCCTCTCAAAATTTCTCTAAACTATTTAAAAGAAATGAACTTTTCTCGTAACTCAATCGAATTGAAACGTTTTCGTTTAGAAAGAAAAATCACGTCAGCAATATTATTCGGCGATTTAGTAGACCGCACCACAATACTTCCTTGAGCCAACCGATATGATACCCCTTGAGGTACATGGACTAGTCCTTAGCTCGACTCGCGTATTGTGCATCATAAATTGCATTCCATTTATAAAGATGGAATTTTACACAGCGATCGGGAATACGGGTAAAAAATAAAAATAAATAAAAATAAAATATTTGCAGCAATTTATTACAGCGTTCGCTCTGAACACGTACGGTAGCGTTTAAATCCCTCGTTCAGTTTATGTTGCTCCAGTGGGGGCGGAATGGTCCGTACGTGGTTAAGATTCCTTACTACACGTGTACTTTATACTCGTTCCTATAAAACGGTTACACAGTCTCGTCTAAGTGCAATTCAATGCAAGCGGAATTTTTATCTTCGAATCCAATTCCCGGACTGGACTTGAATCCATCCTTTAATGCAATTCCTTTACATTTATGCGAATTAAAATTTGAAAACTTAGTTGCAAACTTGAAGATGTACACCAGTGAGAACTTTCCTTTAAGTGCTACATGTGCATATGAGCCGTAGCAAGATAATCTCAAGTAGAATGCATCGCTTTGTATCCAGAAGATTCTCCACTCGACTACTCGGACTCTATGAATTTATCCCGAGCATCCTAATGGGAAAATGAAAGGAGAGCTTAAGAGCGTTACTCTTCGAGTATGTGGATTTGTTTGAAATTCAAATTCCATTTATTAGACCTCAATCATCTTGTTACAGTATGCAATTATTAAAATTGTATTTCGACTGAATAAACTACTATTGAATTTTGCTATTGAATTCCCAGAAGAAATAGGCTTTCGACAGAGACGGATAGGAGCAAACTGTTTGGGTTATATTTACCATCATAATGAATTTCAGTTCCTTCGAGATTCGAAACTTTCCTCGCAAGTTAAGACGATGATTAGTCTGTACCAGTTTCAAGAACCAATAGCTCAGTTTTCGGACAAAAAAAGTCCAAGCAGTTTTCAAACTGACCTTTTCATTGAAGTTTTTTTCATCTGGTACGTTAGACAATGACATAACTTTAATTTGATAAGCATTAGTGAAGCTAGCGTCTCTTCCAATCGTGAAATTCGCGTGGCGACTTGAATGGAGTTGGCGATACCCTTCATGTACACGCTTGGAACTAGAGATTGGTCGTTCACGAGTGAACTGTTCTAAAAGAACACTTCATTGAAGTGAGTGAGTGAAGTAACTCACTCATTTTGGTGAACTGCAGTTCAATTCGAAACGTGACAAAAAAATTAAAAACGATATATGTCAATCGCAGGAAAATTCAAATAATGCGCCAGTAGTAAAACTAATTTTTGTCCGCTGAGACGAAATCTTGAGCACCAAATTTAACGCTGAAAGCACTAAATTGGCATCACAGTGCTGTTGTCTTCAATGTAATTATGTATGGCATACGCGACGCATTGCGAAGAATTTCACGACATTCTATTTACAAGTGACCACTTAAATTAAATTCAAATCCGCAAACAGATTTAAAAAAAAAAAAATTGAGCCCAGGAGAGCGGAAGTTCATAGGGTGGTACGTGGGGGTACGTGGTGGGTACGAAACGTACCCCCCACGTACCCCCCAGTGGGTATGAGCACATAGGCTGAGATTTTTACAAGTGACCACTCAAATTAAAGTTAAGATTAAATTCAAATCCGCAAACAGATTTAAAAAAAAAAATTTGAGCCCAGGAGAGCGGAAGTTCATGGGGTGGTACGTGGGGTGTACGTGGTGGGTACGAAACGTACCCTCCACGTACCCCCTAGTGGGTGTGAGCACATAGGCTGAGATTTTTACAAGTGACAACTTAAATTAAAGTTAAAATTATATTCAAATCCGCAAACAGATTTTAAAAAAAAATTTGAGCCCAGGAGAGCGGAAGTTCATGGGGTGGTACGTGGGAGGTACGTGGGAGGTACGTGGGAGGTACGTGGGAGGTACGTGGGGGGTACGTGGTGGGTACGAAACGTACCCTCCAGTGGGTATGAGCACATAGGCTGAGATTTTTACAAGTGACCACTTAAATTAAAGTTAAAATTAAATTCAAATCCGCAAACAGATTTAAAAAAAAAATTTGAGCCCAGGAGAGCGGAAGTTCATGGGGTGGTACGTGGGAGGTACGTGGGAGGTACGTGGGAGGTACGTGGGAGGTACGTGGGGGGTACGTGGTGGGTACGAAACGTACCCTCCAGTGGGTATGAGCACATAGGCTGAAATTTTTACAAGTGACCACTTAAATTAAAGTTAAAATTAAATTCAAATCCGCAAACAGATTTAAAAAAAAAATTTGAGCCCAGGAGAGCGGAAGTTCATGGGGTGGTACGTAGGTGGGACGTGGGGGCAAACAAACTTTACAATTTTTTACTGAATGTCCCTTCTTCACACAATTTAAGCACAACGATAGGGATTTAACCTTATTATAGCGATCAAACACCGATAGTTCTGTAAACCTTGCACATTTACTAATGTTGTGATCAGAGTGGTTACATATAATACAATTGTCGTTCTTAGCAACCTGATGCCGATAAGGTTATAGAATTTCGAACACCATCACATGATTTCGATTTTGTTTTGTGTTCCGAATATTTATTGAAGTTGTCACAACCTCTAAATTTGTTTGCAACCTTTTCTGAGCTGTTGACGACTTCCAAGTATGACAACGAGCTTTCAAAAATTGTGTAAGCTCTTCATAAGTGGGCATATCTATGGATCATACCAACCCTTGTTCCCACAGTTGATGAGTGTCTCTTGGCAACTTTTGCAATACTATATGGTTAATTATGACTTCCCAATTTTCGGTTGGTCTCATGAGTTATGACTAAGAGAACCTTCAAACATTTTGCACTTTCAGCATGTACTGAAGGATGACTTAAAAAGCGATTCAAATGTTTGCTTATTAAGACTCGTTTGTTTAAAATCTTCCACGCAATCTCGTAATTTGATTCCGTCAGGGCAAAGCACTTCAGGAGTTGCGCCGGTTCTCCTGGGAGACTTGATTTGAGATAGTGGAGTTTATGAACCGAAGGCCCGTCTGCCCTATTATGCACTAAGGAACAAAAAAGATCACTGAAGGATTGCCAGTTTTCGAAACTGCCATCAAAATTGGGGATTGCTATTCTTGGAAGCCCTAAAGGTTTGCCTAAGACAAAGGAGTCATCTGTGCTATCACCCTTCGTTTCATTACTTGGTATTTTCGGTGGTTGTAATGCTTCTAAGAGATCACCAAGATCCGAAATGTAGTCGAAATAGGAAGCTTCCTTGGTGCTAAATAGTTCCTTTGTGAAATAGTCTTCCGTTTTTGATTGCTATTCAGAAGCTAGTTCCATTATTTTTGTATCCAAATTATTGAATTGTTCCCACAATTTTTCAACTTCTTCGATGCGTTTAGTTAAATAAAACTTGGTACGTCTAGCAGCACCAGTTTTCTTAAAATTAGAAATCGCTTGCTGCAACTTCCTAATTAGAACCACTTGAGTGCGAATGAGGCTGTCCATATTGGAATATTAATTCTATTAATGATTTAGTATTATAATTAATTAATACAATACCTTCGAAATCAATTGATCACTAGGCTATGGCTTCGGGTTTTAACACTCAATCTTTAATTTTAAGACAATAGCTTTGATTAACGGAACTGTTGCCACGCACGTTTCAAAGAATTTATAAATTAATTTATCACGTCCCGAAAAATTTGTGAATTAAATTATCACGTCGGGGTCACCATATGGTTAAATTTAAGTTGCAATAATAAATGTTTGCGTTTGATTTATTTTAAAGGAGGAAAATAAAAATTTGAGTCTGCACGGCTCGACGATCGCGACAAGAAGAGAAAGAAAGCAGGTAGCTCGAACGGTTGGTTGGCCTGTGGCTCGTAAGCATCGAACTCGAACGGCGTCGATGGTCCACAACTGGTCCAGGTGGTCCCAGTCGCCAATACGTCCTTCCAGCATTATCCAGTGGCCAAGATAATTTCAGAATGTACCAAGGAGTTTACAAGACGTCCTTATACACAAGGATCGAAGGTCCTTCCCTTCATTTTCTAGGAATGACTAGTCTACGAGTACCTCTATGCTGATTCGGGCAATAATTTCGACGCTGACGATTGTGAACCGTAGTTCAAGTAGTTTTCGTTTAGGGCCATGGTAGACTTCAAGAGGACTACGAGAGCATTGGAAGTGATTACATATGAAATTCACCCCTGTTGAAATCATAGCCATGATGAAATAATATGGCAGTTTGCTTAAACTTAACCATGAATTCAAACAGACAATTTTCCATACACGAAATAGATAAGCTAATCCAGTTCCTGTTCGGAACTAATAACTGAACCGGAAATCCGCTCGTTTGCAAATAACAGCCCTCAAGATATTTGAAATGTTAGAAACACTATCGCATTTATCTCTATGCGAAATTCGACTCATTTCTGCCTATTCGATTCAAATTCGAGCTTCTCGCCTAATTTTAATTACAGCTTACTTCCCATATTTGAACTTCGTTTATTGAATTGTGGAGGAGCGCATTGTGTCGAGAATCTACAAATTAATTGTACAATTGTTGGGGCTATAAGAACAAGAACATAGATAATAACAATTATCGCTTGTGCATGCCGTTAAACGTATGTGGTGTAGTTTAGATGCAGGAGCCTATCTACATACGTAATAAGCGCCGGTTGTAGCATATTTCATTCAAGGAGTTGTTTAGCCCCATTTGTACACGATTGGATAAACGCTATATCTATAATTTGGCAGGAGGCATACACTACACTCTGGAATTGCAGTTATGTAATTAAATTGGTCTATTCTATTCGCCAATGCCACTACATGCGTTTCCTGTAGAGACACATATTGAAACTAATTCGTAATAATGATGGACGATAATTGAATTAGATTAAATTACAGGCTCATTTGTTCCACTGATTAATGTCCAATTTAAATTGCATTTTCCATATTGAACGGGAATAAAATTATCCGCCATTATCGTTAACCCAATATTTCGGAAATAGGATTTAATAGAAAAAAATTTGATGGTTTAATGTTCAGTTAAATTCAAAGTTTGCACCTAGGAATATTTTCAAAATTTTAAATTTTCGTAGTTGGCCAACTTTTTAATCGCATCGAGCAGCGCACACTCTTATCCGCCCGACTAAACAGACATATATATTTACATGTTACACACAAGACACGACCAAATGCTGAGAGAAAGACGGTTATAAGCGATTTTGTGTGCGCATTTCCATTAGGCGCTGTGCATATAGAGGTCTTTTTTTTTTGTAACGAGGAGTGAAAGCATCGAAAGCCTAAGTCAGTGCGGGACTTAACAGCTCCTCAGTCGTACGGATGGATCCTCCCGAAACCACCGTTAGGTATTGCGTCGGGAGGCCGTCATAGCAATATTGCTAAGACCGTCAGTTATTGTCTGTCTAGTCTAGTCAGTCGTCTCATGTGGTGCGTCATGTTGGATGTTTCTTATTCGCTGAAAGCGGCGAAGTGTCGACATAATCCGTGCTGCTGCAGTCTGGAAAGCTTGCCACTTGAGGGCTGTTTTACAAATGTGTCTAACGAAGTTTTCTACGGTCGGAGCTTCTCCGAAGGCCTCCGCAACCTCGGCTCGGCCGACGACAAAGCGCGGGCAGTGCAGTAATATATGCCGCGCGTCCTTAATCTCGTGGGGGCAGTTGGGGCAGAACGGGTCTTCCTCATGCTTGAAGCGGTGAAGATACTGCTTAAAACAACCGTGTACGCTGAGCAGCTGAGTCACATACTTTTCCGTGTTTGCGGCTTGACCAGCTGTCGATGTTTGGAATCAATGTGAATGTCCATTTCCCTTTGTTCGAGCTTTCCCAGCGTCCTTGCCATTCCTGGATACTGCGCCGTTGCTCGTCCACTTTCGATGCTTCATTTGCTGCTACGTAGAGTCGCTGAAGTTCACACGCTAGTATGTCAATTGGTAACATTGCCGATATTACTCCAATTGCTTCATCGGACACAGTTCTAAAAGCACTAGCAATCCTTAGTGCGCTAAGACGATAGATTGATCGGATTCCGGCTATATACGATTTCTTCTTCATTGCATCTGCCCAGATCGGTGCAGCGTATAGCATTGCTAATAGTTTTCACCTGCTGGAGCGTGGTCCTCCAATGTTTGACATGATGCGTGAGAGTGCACCATTCACCTTTGAAGGTTTTTCACTCATCGCCAGAAGATGGTCCTTCAAGGACATCCGAGTGTCGATATCATATAGAGGTCTAACCCCACGGTTTAGTCGGGTTTCGAACGAATGGGAATCGTCTTGCATATTCAACTATTTAGTTTGGACGAATCAAAACGATCGGTGTGCGCGCTTCCATACAGCTGCATAGCCATTAGCTATTTAAATAAACTATCGCCCGATTAAAAATCTCTAGTCTGCGGTTTTTGATATCTACCATACTTTCTGGCTTAGGAAGTGTCTCCACCTGATCGTTGAGTTCAAACACGATTCACTTTTCTGAGAGCAGCATTCAAATTTCGTTTGCAAACCTTTGAGGGTATTTTGGTTTTCGTTCCGTAACGCTGATCACCATGAACATTTTAGTCTATGGACGTGTGTACCGCTGCGGATAGTCATGTATGATGATACTTTGAACATTAATTGTTGCAGGCCATTTTTTTCTGTGTCTGTAGTGTGTATTTTGCTTTGTCAGTGAAAAGCATAAAACAATTTTCCACTTTATTAAACGCCAGTAGCGATAATGCAATCGAAAACAATCTTCGAATTAAAAACTCCCCCGCGCTTCCACAAAAGACATCTTTGATGTCATTACTTTCTGTTAGTTTGTAAATACTCGAAAACATGCCGCACTTATCCCCGAGGTTACATACTTCCGCATATGTCTATTCAGTTTTGCCACCCTCAGCACAGCCCCACATAAACCATTCAATGGAACATTAAAAGTACTCATTCGAGAGAAGCAACACCCTTTTCGCCTAGCGAGGAAAACTCCTCTTTTAATTACTGCTCCTAATGTGCTCACATATTCAAAGTTCTTCCACAAAGTATTAATTAGTGCAAACACGAGCTTATGTGCGAAGGATACGGCTGTAAAAAGCCTGATGAGAATCCAGGACAAGTTGAAGTACTCGTATCGTGTACACCTCCTGGAGAAGTTGGATTTTGAAAAGATTCCTTGTCATCGTCGCACTAGCTTGAATTGAAAGTGTCTGGATATGTGGAAACGTGAAATTCGAATGGCAAAGGAAGGGGTTCTTCTGTTCTTGTTCCTGATGAATTACTTTGCCTGGTGGAGCGAACGTACTGATATTGTTTTTACATCACTTGTTCGGCTAATTTCTGTGTCGAAAGGTTGGAGAACAGCTGTAAGAGCATACAATATCAGACTATAATAGCTAAAACTCCGAAAAAAATTGTTTCGTTTTTCAGAAAATTTGCTAAGGCCTAACAAAGGACAAAACTTGTTGAAATTATTGAATATAATTTAATATGGTCTATAATTGAAACCCTGAAAATTTGACACATTTCACGACTTGTAGACACCAAAAAAGCAAAACAAATTTTCAGTTCGCCGTACGCGAAATCGTTTCAAGGTTCGTAGCTTCCAAACTCTTTCAGCTATAAAGTTGAATTTTCTTTTGTGGGGAGACTATGTGTCCACCTTTTGAGGAGTGGGAGTGTGAGGAGGGGTGGGAGCGTTCTTAACGAAAAATTTTGGTTTCTGGAGGCTGCAACTTGCAATTTATATAGAGCTTTGATAGTGGACCAATTTGCATAAAAATTGCCAATATGGGAGGAGGGGTGTGAGAAAGCTGAGATCGAGACAAATTATTGGGTTGTTGCAGATGAAATAGCATTTTTGGTAGCGCAATTTCAAATAATTGCTACTTTTGTAAAACTTAATTTTATTAATCAAAATAGGCACCAGCACACTTCTCCCAACGAGATACAAGTGCATTTATGCCAGTTTCGTAGAAGTCCGACTTTCTAGAGTGAAGAAATTCCTTGAAGCCATTTTTGATGGCTGCTTCATTATTGAATTTTTTGTTCGCCAAAAAATGATCCAAATATTTAAAAAAGTGGTAGTCGGTTGGTGAGTATGGTGGATGAAGAAGAGTCTTATATTGCAACTCGTTTAATTTTTGGACCGTTGTTGTTGAAACATGAGGCCGTGCGTTGTCATGAAGCAGTATAACTCCATCTCTGTTGACCCTGTTGCCCGTTGAACACGCAATTTCTGATGCATTTCATCATGTTGGGCACAATACTTCTCTGCATTAATAGTTCCACCACGCTGCAAAAAGGAATAGTGAATAACTCCAGCTGCAGACCACCAAACAGTGACCATTATCTTCTTCGGATGGAGGCATGGTTTCGGCATGTGTGTTGTTGTCATCGGAGGCCTTGGAGTGGTTATTTCGACTTAAAAAAGTCAAAATAATCGAGGGAAAAATTGGGGATTGGGAAACAAGGGTCCAATTTCGCCTACGTCCGAATTGGTGGCTGAAATGCAAACTGGAGCCAACGCGCTTGCTGGCTTCCGGGCTAGGTGCGGCTGTGGGTGGGTACGTTGTTCGCATTTCAGACCATAAAACCCATGGCCTGTACAACAAAAATTTCACGCCGACTTACCCGGGTGATAAAATTGGGATAAGATTCCCAATCGGTCATGAGAGACCGAGAAAACTCCCTTTAACTCGACTGGCGCTGTTATTGTGCACCGTCTAGCCCACCCTATCCATATCTGTCCTCAAAGAAAATAGAGGAGGAATGAGGGGGCGGAAGGTCTTCGAGAAGATCCATCTCTATGTAGCCATTTTTACAACAAAAAAACTATAAAAAAAATCAAAACGAAAGAAAGAAAAAACCATACATTAATAAAAAAAATACCTTCGTTGTTCTACTGCCTCGCATTCCATTTATATTGTACTATATATTTATTTAGTTTATTTTTATTTTACATGTCAGTCCAAGTCAGTTTCTGTCCCTTCGTTGTCTGTCATATTTTAATTTTAATTTACCACGTGGCTCACTTTGAAGAGCCATATCTCCTGATCAGAATTTTTCGAACCATCGCTGTATGGTTCGTTTATTTACCGTGTCAGCTCCAAATGCCCTGTTGATGTTTTCGATTACCTCCGTTGCGATGTGGCCAAGTTTAAACTCGTAAAGAAAAGTACCTGTTCTTGACTCGAATACATTTTTTTTTCTTTTTTTTCTGTCCGATCACAATGAAGTCCAAAACTGAAATGATGCCATGAGTAAATGTACGGGTATTTTTACTTCAATACCCAATACCACTAGTGCCACTTGGCGGCAGTTTGAGACATGAAAATCGCAACTAACTTCACTTCATAGCGAAGAACGACATTTCATCTACAACAACCTAATAAAATCCATATCTCCTAAACGGTTAATGTCACGCAATCGAAACTTGATGATTGTCTGTAGGTATACTAGATCGGAATGAACATTTTCAGGGTGGGGGAGGTAAGTGGCGTGCCATGATGGCTGATGAACAACTTTACAATATCTCACGAAACAATTGCGCTTGAAAAATGCAATTCCGTTTGAGTGTACATACAAGTCGACGATAGTTTGGTGAAAATAAAATTTTTTAAGAACGACTTATTTTAAAAAGTTCAAGCTTGGTGAGTATACGTCGATTTAATAGAAAAGTAATTTAGAAAAAAAAAATTAAAATATCCATTGGCATACGAAAGGGTGGCAAAAATAATGATCAGTGAAAATGGGATGCATATATTTTCACTAATTTCATGATACCTCTCAGGGCTTCTGAAATATTGAATTAATTTTTGTTCTATGGCTTTTTCACATAAGTCCCTAGAAAGGATTTTTAGGATTTTTTTTTAAATTTGACCTTTAACGGGGTGTAAAATGTTATGTACTTTTTCACGAACTCAGCCGTATCCCTCAGGTCTGATCAATTAACTATTCACTTTCACGGACTTGTTTTAAAATCGCCTAAAACCCCCTTTCAAGTTGTTTCCTTTTTCAACCCTTAAAAGGGTATAAAAGGGTTGAACACAATTCCGTCATATCTCTTCGGAGTAATAAGACATCGGATTGGTTTTCACATCCTCGGGCATTCTTTATATATATCTAAAAACTCATTTCAGAATTTTCGGATATTCAACCCCCCAAGTGGGTGTAAGAGGGATGTAGACTTTTCACAATTTCTTCCATATCTCTTAGGTTTGATGAGCTATCAAATTAGCTTGAACTTCTGCAGTATTTTATATAATCGCCTACAAACCAATTTTAAAGTGCTCTTACACGAGCGATTAAAATTCCTTAAATTGCAGCAATGTTCGTCAATTTTGACGTCACGAAAATGTGAAGCAACTCACAGCAACAATAGCAACAGGCGATGTGGATCAACTTTTCATCAAATCGTTGCTGAATTGTGATGAGCGATATAGACCAATATCTAGCAATTCGGCAATAAGGCCTTACACGACCAATTCAGTCTATGAACAACTTGACAAACAAATCTAAAACTTAAAATAAAACTTGGAAATATTTGAATTCCAATCTATTATAACACGAAACTTGACAAATAAATGTAAAACTCAAAATAAAACTTGACAATTGAATCACCGAACGAGGACAATTGCTTGGAATTTTCCAAGTTAGTGGAAATACAGCAACTATAGTGCGAGCAATACCAGCAATCTGTGAAAACATTGCCGCATTACCGAAATATTGCCGCAACTAGCATGATATTGCCCTGTATTGCTCCATTAATCGCTCCGCGTCAATAGTCGCCAGGCAATCGATTGATTGAAAAATTTCTCGTGTAATAACACGTGTAGGATTTTCTGAAATCCAAACCCCAAGGTGGTGTAAAGAGGTCGCATACATTTTTACTTATAGCAGAATATTTCTTGGATCTGATGAGATATCGAATTCTAGGTGCTTATATGAAGAGCCCGTAGAAAATTTTTTTCCAATATATCGAAAGACCTGAGAGCTACTATATTTTGAGAATGGCCTTGATCGCTCTACATAAATTTCATTTTTTAACTTCCTAGCATAAGGTTTCTGAAATATGGACATAAAAATTTGTCGTCTAACTGCTTCCACAGATTCTCACCACCCAAAGTCACCACTGGTGGTCCAATAAAATAATGTAATTTTAATATCTCAACGGCATACGGAGTATACGGCGTGAAGACAGTCTGGACTTGTGCTTTTTTGAGTCTACCAGCCCTAAAACCTAAGGGTAGCAAATTGGTTAGAAATTCAAATCGATCACAACTCTATTAAAAAATAATAAAGTCTAAATCAAAGGAACTCATTCCTTGGAACTTTTCACCACTGCTACTTCCATCCTTGAAAATTGTTTAATGGAATATAAGTCTTGTTTAAAACAAACATTTTCAATTTATTAAACGAGAATAAAATTAAGGTTAACACAAAAAATCTGTATTACCCGTAATCCTTCGTGAAGGCGTAACTAAAATCAATAATGTTGCAGTTTTTGCACCTCTAGCCCATCCTAAGCAGTACTTGAATGGACAGAGAATAATTAATACAATCTAATAAATGAAAGACCGCTGAACTATTCGAACAGTTAATTGTATGGTAATTATAACTACTAATAAGATTATGTGCAAATTTCCGATGTATTGCTACTAATGAGCAAATAATTACACCATTACCATGTAATTTTCGAGCGGTGTATTTTAGTTTTCAATTAAAATTATATTGGGAAATTTGCATTGCGGCCATAATAACAAGCGTTAAGGTGCAATTATACGGCTCTAATTCAACTTGAAATAGTGTTTTAGATTTTATTGATGCATTCGTAATGAATTTCGAAATTGAATTTAAATTGTTAAACTGTTCGTGTGTGTTAGCCTTTCTAATCTACGCATGTAACTTGATTAACAAATAAATATCAATGTAAAATTACTAACCGGAGTGGAGTAGTAATTTCAGTTAATGCCGCAATATTAATTTTGCTATATTCATCATAGTAAGCCGAACTTTGACTATATATTCGATACGATTTTTAATTAGAAGAATGATGTATAGACATAGTGTTCCATGCATGCCATGCCAACCCAAACAACTTATCAATGACATCGAAGTTTCAAGAGAAATGACAACCTTGTAGTATCCAATTAGAATATCATAGAAAGCTTTACACACTTCTTCTATGTTCCACTCACACCGCCTGAAAAACTCTGGAATTAACACATGCAGTATATAAACGCAGCAGTGTTGTATGCGGAGTCAGTTTTTCTACTGCGGAAGCGAGACAATGATCAGTTTGACAGGAAAGCGACAAAGTTTGCTGATAATATCGACCGTAGAGTAAATGAAAGCGTGAAGAATTACCAAGTGTAACAATAATTGAATGCGATTATGAAAATCCTCCAACTGCATTCTTCATTAAAGTTTTGAAGGACCACATCACTGTTAAGATTCTGAAGGAAGTCGATTGTAAGGATTTCAGCAATTGGCCTAGTCTAAGTCTGATTATCTACTGTCGTATTCCAGATCATGGATCAAATAATCCTTAAGGGACGTAATACCACAATGTGGAGAGCACAGTTGCATCAAGTAGTCATTGCAACATGAAAGCTTCTTACCTTCGATCTCATATTGTGGCCTTTCACGCGAAACCGAAGAACAGATCTTATGCTATTACCAGTTCTTGAATAGTGGTCCGTCCTCCCTTAGGAATGCATGATAATTCGTAAGTGTGTTATGTTAGGGGATTGAAATTCGTATCGATGTTCACGAACAAAATCCTACCCAAACACTCTTTGTTGGTATATTGTTAACCTGGGAGTTTTGCATATAGAAACCATCTTACCAAGGACTGTTAAGGTTTAGGTTTAAGAAGGGGCGCAGCTCTAGACCCCGCCCTCACTAGGCGCCATACGGGCCCATTGCGATCCTTTCAGATTCTCGTGGTCTGTTTCATCCCCACAAAAACACTATAATTCCCTGCAGAACCTGACCAGTTTGTTACCCCCTAACGTCCTCAAATCCTCGATGTTATCAAAAAAAAGACTACCCAGCCATCTCAGTTGCCTTCTAGCGATCCCTGGGCATTCACACAAGATGTAAGTGATGTCCTCCACAGCGTACAGATCATGGCAGAATCTGCACATGTCCATCTCCGTTACCCCCAGCCGCATAACGTGTCTCCTCAGCATACAGTGACCCGTCAGTGCTCCGACGAACAGTCGCAGCCTTCCTCTATCCCAAGTTAATATATTCCTAGTTCTTTGACTATCCAGCTCGGGCCACAGCGCTCTATGAATCCTGCAGCTTGCCAGCCCTGCCCACCTAGAGTTGGTCGCCTTATTAGCACGCTCACCAATTTCCGCTTTGATGCCGCATATTGGTGGACAAACATCCTCCTCAACCCTACCATTGGATGCCGATCCCAATATCGCAAGCTCGTCCACTCTTTCGTTTCCTAGTATATTACTATGCCCGGGCACCCAGCAAATCACTACTCTGTTCTGACTACAAAGTACCTTGAGCACTTTTCGACAGCGCTTTACTGACTGGGATTTAATGGTGACCAATTCCAGCGCCTTCCCCATTAACAGGAAGTTTGCTGCCTGCAGCACAGCCAGAATTTCCTCCAACGCGGTACTAGGTATTGTGCGAAGGGCTCCCGTGATCATAACACAGGCACCAATCAAGGAATGTTACTTTTTTATAATTAATCGAATTGGGAAGAATTCACTCTTGCACTTAGTAGGCAGTAGGCTCATATGATAATCGATTCGTTTTCATTTCTTGTAAAAGCGTCGCTGAAATGCAGAAAATCCGCAACAGGTGAACACATAATTCTGCGTTTTTCGAACAAATTTTTCAAGTAGTTTTCAACAGGAAAAATTCCATACCCATGAGATTCCGAATGTATTGCACAGGTAGGTACAAACTTTTACAGCTGTCATCTAATCCAATTTATGTGCAATGTGCATTCCTTGACCATCGATCGATCTTAAAGATAGTTCTCTCGAATTGCACTCCATTAATTGCTTTTCTTTTCACCTCGACTCCCTGTACGGTTTCAAGTTTTTTGAAAATATTCAACTTTTCTCCGGTGAAAGTTTCATAAAAATCCTTTCGGTTTGGACACACGTTTCAATATGGATTTTAAAGTTTCACATCTACTCCTTACGAAACCTCACAGTCGAATTCCCCGATAAGTATGGAAGTGACTTTGTGTGGCGAATCTCCTATCGAGGAGATTGGCCGGGCGTATGTGCGAATGCTCATCAATAGTTCAAGTCACGTACCGGAACCAGGACGAAATGCGGTTTCGATAAGGCCAACATTTGGGTCGCCTTTGGCAAATATTTAAGGAATATTTTATAACTAACTTGCGTCCAGATAGTTTTTTTCTCCTTCTTCTTCTTACGTTGCCTTTTCGTCCTTTCACGAAGATTTCGTTTTTTTTAGGTGAAAGGGTGGGAAAGGGAACAGGATTCAGAATGGATTAGAAGCCTTTCAGGCGTTTTAATATGTCGAAAGCGTTCAGAGGAAGGGTGAATGACGTGCACTCTACCGTATTATATATGAGATGACTACATCCTGGATAGTAGGTTTCTTTTACGAATACTGAACAAAGTGTGAGATCCTCATTGGATTGGACGTGCCATGGATTTACTCACTTTTTCTGGAAAGGCGGGTTGATTTAGGATCCGGAGAAAACAATGAATTCTTATTGTTGTTCCACAGTTCCGTCCGACTTTTGACTTATTGTTTAGGGCAATATTTTGATAAGCTATTGCCTACATGTGGGGTTTTGTGAGGTTCACATAAATCAATGAAGTTATTAAATATTATGACTTTGAGATGAATATGGAAAAGATTGTTTCTGGTACGAATATTTATTGTATTAGGAGCTTAGAGTAATATTTATAGATCTTTATTTTCATAAATTAATTAAAAAAATTTGCCAAGAGTCTGGGTGCCACTTTATTATTTCTTTTGGAAGAAGAAGTTCAGAACGCGTTTAATTCTGAGATGCGGTGTAGGTGACTATGTTAATGACAACCTAAAAAATAATGTTCCCAATAGCATCCGGATTGTTCTTCAAGTTGTCAGTCGTTTCGTAACCTTCACCGAACATCAGCATTAATAATGAAGTTCGTCCAAACTGTTGACATAATTTTTTTTATTTACATATTTACGTTTTTTTTTTCAATTTCAATATTAATATAGGAGATGAAAAATCGACATACCCCTATAGGGGTGAATATCAAAACAGTCTTAAAAATTTTTAAGGCGATTTTATAGAAAATCCGTTAAGCTAAAAAATAATTTGAAATCTTCTCAGACCTAAGTAATGTGTCGGAGTTCGTAAAAACGTACAAAATCATTTTGTACCCTATTAAGGGTTGAAAATCACAAAATCCAAATCAAAATAATATTAACATCATTATTTATAAAGGCCATTGAAGTAAAAGCGAATTCGATCTAATTAAACCTACACAGCAAAAAATTTGGAGTGAATCTAGCACCGAATCATTGTCGTATAGGGTCCATCCTTTCGGATTAATATTATATTTATCATTTCGGATATAAATGCTTGGTGCTTTGTATTGTATAAAAACGGTGCTAAAAAATTATCTTATGAGTCAAAATTAATTAACACCAATAAACAACAAAATTTAACCTAGAAATACAGCCATAATATTATCCGTGAGGATTTTCAAATGTACAATAAAACATACTGCAGTCACGATCGGCTGCAAGCCAATCGTATAATACTCTAGATGAATACTGAACTCCGATTTATATTGTAGTTGGGGATAAAGTGGAATTACGTGTGAGCATGTTAATAATAATAATCAATGGCACAACAGCCCAAATCGGGCCTAGGCCTTGAAGTAATGCTAGAGTTACTTCATTACTAGACCAACGGAACACTAGGAGGTGAAGTGGTCAGCCACACGCTCGTCCGTGATTATTACCCCGATTTTTAACTCAGGTACTCATTTACAGCTGAGTGAACTGATAGTCCGGCACCCAATCCCATTCCCGAAAATTACTTGTCGCCAAGAAGATTCGAACCTGGTACCAGGTGCACCGAAGGCAAGTGCTCTAGCCACTAAGCCACCCAGACAGTGTGTGCATGTTGTATGTCCTTTATTAAGGACTGCCATTAGATTGCTACTCAAAACTAAAAGACAATATTCAGTGTTTAATTTCATATCTGGGTAAGTCATCGAAAAAAATGTCCTTTTTGAAGGACTTTCACATGGGAGGTGCCTGAAGGACTCACTCGATTTCTTACATATTTATCCTTTTCCTTGGAACCAGTTAAAAATGAACGGGTACAAAATTTCAAATTCGTAGCTTGAAGCGTTCAAAAGTTATCGAAAAATATTGTTGAACACGTGTCTTAAGGCCATTTTGTATGGCAGCTACCAGAAGGAGTAAAAGGATTTCGGATAAACTCGAACTTGGTTTTTACTCAAAACTAATTTGTACAAAATTTCCAATTCATAGCTAAAAGATTACTTGAGTTATAGTAAGTTCCGTAAATTAAGTGAAGACATTTTGACAGGATATTTGTATGGCAGCTACACGAAGGACTAATACTATTTTCTTCATAATCATACATTTAGCTCCAACTATTGAAAACACAAAGAAAAAGAGCCACCTATTGCCCCACAAAGTATTAGCGAAAAATGGATTGAAAAACAAATCAGATTAAAAATCTAGGTCACAAAGAAAATGAGCCACTTGGCATTACTTCTGCTAAAATAACGGTAAACTTTTCGGAGAATGATAATGTTGGAAAATTTGTAGAGCTAATACTGCAGTTATGCATTTTCAAGTGAAATGTGAAGATGGGTCGATGTACAAGTGTTGAATTCAGACAGCGGGTTATAGAATTGTATAAGGACGGGAAGTCCCAAAGAGATATTGCTGTTATCGTAAAAAAAAACATACTGCAGTCACGATCGGCTGCAAGCCAATCGTATAATACTCTAGATGAATACTGAACTCCGATTTATATTGTAGTTGGGGATAAAGTAGAATTACGTGTGTGCATGTTGTATGTCCTTTATTAAGGACTCCCATTAGATTGCTACTCAAAACTAAAAGACAATATTCAGTGTTTAATTTCATATCTTGAACTGGGTAAGTCATCGAAAAAAAATGTCCTTTTTGAAGGACTTTCACATGAGAGGTGCAGGAAGGACTCACTCGATTTCTTACATATTTGTCCTTTTCCTTGGAACCATTTAAAAATGAACTTGTACAAAATTTGAAATTCGTAGCTTGAAGCGTTCAAAAGTTATCGAAAAATATTGTTGAACTCGTGTCTTAAGGACATTTTGTATGGCAGCTACCAGAAAGAGTAAAAGGATTTCGCTGATTAGTAAACTCGAACTTGGTTTTTACTCAAAACTAATTTGTACAAAATTTCCAATTTATAGCTAAAAGATTACTTGAGTTATAGTAAGTTCCATAAATTAAAAGAAGACGTTTTGACAGGATATTTGTATGGCAGCTTCACGAAGGACTAATAGGATTTTCTTCATAATCATACATTAAGCTTCAACTATTGGAAAAATACTATGTACAAAATTTCAAAGACGTAGCTTAAACCCTTCTGAAGTTATCGACCAATATTCTTGAACACGTGTTTTAAGGACATTTTGTATGGCAGCTACCAGAAGGAGTAAAAGGATTTCGCTGAATAGTAAACTCGAACTTCCTTTTCACTCAAAACTAACTTGTACAAAATTCTGAATTCGTAGCTAAAAGATTACTTGAGTTATAGTGAGTTTCGTAAATTAAGTGAATACATTTTGACAGGATATTTGTATGGCAGCTACACGAAGGACTAAAAGGATTTTCTTCATAATCATATATTTAGCTCCAACTATTGGAAAAATAACACATACAAAATTTCAAAGTCGTAGCTTAAACCCTTCTGAAGTTATCGACCAATATTCTTGAAGACGTGTTTTAAGGACATTTTGTATGGCAGCTACCCGAAGGAGTAGGACGATTTTGCCCGTTAACGAACTTAGCCTTACAAATTCAACCAAACATCCAGATTCAAAATTTCATGATCCTAGGTGAAGGCGTTCTTGAGTTATCGTGCTAACGGACAGACGGACGGACGGACGGACGGACGGACGGACGGACGGACGGACGGACGGACGGACGGACGGACGGACGGACGGACGTCAGACGGATTTGAGGTTTTTGGCCACAAATAAACAAAAAATAATATATAACTTTTTTTCGTCCGAGGCTTGGTTCTATGCGTTACAAACTTTTGGGCTGGATTAAACTTATAATACTCTATATGATTTCATCTAGAGTATAAAAATGGAGGAACTGTGCAGCATATTATTCATCGTGTTAGTAGAGATAACAGAATAGCAAATAAACCAAAAGAAGGCAGAAAAAAAACGTTTTCAAAGCGAGATGAAGCGTTTATTTTGCGAGAGGTTAAGAAAAATCCTCACATTAGTGGTCCGAAATTAGCCGACATGGTCAAAAATCGATTAAATATAGATGTTAATCCGGAAACAGTTAGAAGAGTTCCCAGAAACCATGGTTTCAATGGAAGAGTGTCCCGAAAGAAACCATTTATTAGCGCAATCAACCGTAAGAAACGCTTACAGTTTGCACGCACATATGTGCTGAAAGACATGTACTTCTGGCAAAAGGTATATAAGGATATAAACTGTCTAAAACTAGTTAAAATTGTTTTTGTTAGGTTTTATTTACAGATGAAAGTAAATTAAACTTATTTGGATCAGACGGAAAGCAAATGGTGTGGCGGAAAAAAAACTCTGAGCTTCAACCTCAAAACCTTACACCCACTGTAAAACATGGTAGGGGTTCAGTAATGGTACTGGAAATCTTCAACAAGTTAATGGCATCATGGACCAATATGGATATATTGACATTTAAAAAAAAAATTTCAAAGAAAGTGTCCAGAAGTTGGGGATTGAAAGCGATTTTTCGTATTACCAGGATAACGACCTGAAACACAAATCACATAATGCTCGTTTATGGCTAATCTATAATTGTCCGCATGTGCTGGATGTTCCACCACAGTCTCCGGACTTTAATATAATTGAAAATTTATGGGCCATTCTGGACAAAAATATACGGAGGCACAACATTTCTTCGGAAAAGGATCTTCTGGATGCCTTACAAGAGGAGTGGCGAAAAATTCCTTCCACTTACACATGTAAGCTATTAGAGTCGATGCCAAAACGACTGCAAGCAGTTATTGCTGTGAAAGGCGGACCAACCAAATATTAACAACCTATTTTTATAATTTTTTTCACGTTTTTTGAAGTGGCTCGTTTTCTTTGTGACCTATATTTTTGGAAATTTTTACTTTTTATTAATTTTTTTAGACTAAGTAACAACTAAAATAAAAAAAAAACATTATTAAAATAAATATTGAACTTCATGTAATAGAAGTACATACAATTTTTTTTAATCTAAGGTGTTTTTCAATAAATTTTTCGCTAATGCTTTGTGGTACAATAGGTGGCTCTTTTTCTTTGTGACTCACTGTACCATAAAATTTTTATCCGTCCGGTGTTAATTTTTCACACCTTTCGAATGGGATTCCAAAAATGACCGGAAAGTGTTATAAATAACTCGCAAGAAAAAGTTTTCATTGAATTATATTAATTATGGTATTTTAAAATTTTTATCCAGGAGATGGGTACCCACCAAAAGTATATATCAAATTTAAACGCATTCGTATAAAACAGCATTCACACCGGATTATTTTTTGCTGTATAAAATGTTTGTGGAAATTCGTGAAAATTTTAATAATACCTTAGACTCCCGAAAAATGCTTAAATCAGTTTTTTCCCAGATTATATCTAAAGCCTTTGGAAGTGAAAGTGAATTCGATATCTCGTTAGACCTAAGAAATATATCGGAATTCGTGAAAATGTACACAACCACTTTGCACCCCCTTAGGGTTTGGATATCAAAAAATTTGGAAAAAAGTTTCTAGACGCCTACATAAAAAGCTCGCAGAATTAAAATTAATTTGAGCACTCAACATGCCTAAAAGATATAACGGAATTCGTAAAAATGTGGAAGGAACTCTTTTCACGGCCTCTTTTTTTTCTTTACCTTTGTACGGCAATGAACATTTAAATTTTTTTTTGCTTAAATTACTGCTGTTGAACATCTACATATACGTATTAAGTTTCAACTTTCTACCATACGCATTTCCTGGGATATAATAAATTGTAAGCTTGGCGCCTTCAACCGCTTTTCTGTATGTCGGAGAGCGTATGGCGTCTACGGCGGATAGACGGACATGTTTCTGCTTTCTTGGGGCTTATGTACTAGTTCTCAAATGTGGAAATTGCAAATTTTTTTTAAATTTCTGTTCTATCAAAATACTTAATTATTAAAACATAGTAAAGTAACATATATTTGAGTACAATTTATATAATTTTTTTCCGTATCTCTCCATTTCAATTCAGCATACAGATTTGTATAATACCTCATTAATTATGAAAATCAATACAAACAACGTTTTAACTCAGTTTTAAAGCAAAAGTAAGTGCACCTAAAGCTGCCTGCACTCTGTCACAATAATTTATTAAGAGAATAATAAATTCAAAAATGATTTTTCCTAACATTTCATAAAAATCTGAGACTTCGACTAGAGAGAAGATTTTCATTAACCTTTCAAACGCCATTTTTCTCGTCCGCCATTTTTTCTCACTCTTAAAGATTTTCCCGGCAACGAGATTATCCTTCAGTCGTGCGATTATATCCACTTAAGACTGCGGGAGCAGGGTATCTAAAAGAGTGCATTTTTTTCAGCGATTGGGGAGTTTCTGAACGCGATTTCAATTAGCACGGAACAAGATTCAACCAAACGTTAATAAAACGCACAATCTTTTACACTTTCGAGCACTTACTCGCGCAGTATAGTGACGAGTTCAGATCCCAGTTTGGATTAGTTCCCTTTTGTGGGAATAATTCAAGGTTCAAGTTTATACTCGAGGGGACAAAAAAGTCTTTGTAGAATCTCATCCTTACACCCAAACGGAAAAGTACTTAAGCGCGTCTCAAGTGCAAGTGAATATCAAGCTACAGATCTTATAGCTTTTCTTAATTTTTAGAATTTGTGATGTGTAGAGGATTATTTAATGCACTGTTGCATTTCTTTGGATGCGGGAATAACTCAGTTCTCGAGAATTGCGCTAAGCTCTCGGCAAATGTTTTCTTTTTTGTTCAGAAGGAGCAAAATGTCTTTCACTACCAGTTAGAGTCACCACACACAAACAACATTTTTTTACGTTTTATTCCACGGCAATTATGGAATCCGCCGTAGACTTATTGCAGACATTTCTGTAATTTAGAAGGAACAAAAGACTCTCTTTTGCCATTTATGAAAGTGCTTAGTACTTCTGTCAACCTGCATGTAATTTTCAAGTACGTAGAATTTATGATTTAAGTGAGCGAATAAGGTCTATTGGGGTAATGCGAGTTCATGGCAAACAAAGCACAGTACGCTATATGGTTACTTTCCTCTACATCCAGTTTCGTAGTCCAGCAATGTTGATATCTAGCAATTTTGTAAATTCACAATTAAGGAAAATAAATCGGTCCGTGAATCTGTAATATTTCAATTGTCCCTATTTGTAGTAGGTTAGGTTAGGTTATATGCTGGCAGCCATCCAAACTATGGATCGACTCACTTAGACCATTCTATTTGTAGTACGAGAGAATTCTTTAGGCATTATTTTTCAAAAGCCGAGTCTAATTGCAATCCACCCTGTTACAGCGCATATTTAAAACTGGAGAATGATCCTTTGAGAAGGATGCAGTTTCAGTTTTAAAATGTGCTTTATTGTGCCGTAATATCTTAAATCTAACAGTTTTTCCATATTAATTCCAAAGCTAAAATTAATTTATATCTAATCTGCTAACGTTCTTAATGGCCTCAATGAGCACTCTAAGATATAAAATTTAGTGGGGGATGACTTGGGGAGGATCAGAGTATCGGTTATTTGCTTACAGTCTTAATGTGTACTATCGAATAAAATACCTACGAAGTCGGCAGGAGTTCATTCAACTATGTTTTGGATGTCCGACTGGACTTCGTGAGTATTTGCACTATTGGGGAAAAATGGCAAAAAAAAAACCAATATGATATATCATTTTCTACTCTACTTAATACTATTTACAATTACTTACATACTAACTTAAAACTAGGTTTTTGAGCCGAACTCTCCGCCGCCGGGGCCAACAGCATCATGCATCGCTATTCAAGAATAATAAAGCAGAAGCCACCGTTCCCGGCCGCGGACAGCCCAGTCCAACAAACAATTTTTGCATTTAATAATACTTCAAGATGGATTATTTAGGAGGGATAGAGTCGCTTTATATAGTACAATGTTCCTTAATATAACAATTTTTCATGCATAATAATTTTCTTATAAATAATCCAGGCCGAGCAATTCGTCACTTGGACCGATAGCTGAAGGCTATCAGTTCCTGTAGAGAATGTCTCGGTCCAGCATGCCTTATACTAGGCAAGCTAACAAGGTTAGTACTTATACTAGTTTCTTTTCTTTTTTTTCGGGTTAGCTTAATTAACTTATTCTAAGAAAAATAACTGAATGTCCTGTCGATCAAGCTACCAGTATTTCGTAGACTTACGCTCATCTCTGTCAATGTCAGTATTTAGAGAGGTAAGCACACTATAAATGGTCAGACACTATATATTAACGAGTGTCTCACTGCGTACAACCGCCAACTCCTTTGGTTAACTAAATCAAAAGCTCGAGAAGCCAACTTTAACTTTACATGGGTCAGAAACGGCAGGATTTACTGCAGGAAAAACGAAGGTGACAAGGTTATTGTTATTAAGTCAAGCCCTGATCTAAATCTTCTATTGCAATAGCTTGGTCAATTGCATATCATACGCATACAGCATCATTATTATATAGACTAAAACGCGCAGCAAAAAATTTTTTTGCTATAAACTAGACGGGTACAATATTTTCGTTAAGCTAAGCACTAAGTACAATAAATGCGACGGAGTTGTGGTTTATGTTAAAAATGTTTTCCCTGTTACGACTCTTGACTGTAACATTCTAAATGCGAATGCATTAAGACTCCGTTTAAATATTTCCAGTACCATGTGCTTTCATATTACTGCTATATATAGATCACCAAGCCTTAACGTAATTGATTTTATTAACTCACTAGAAAGCGATCTAGAAAATAACTTAAATCTTCATACCCATTTAATACTAGGTGATATAAACATTAATATAAACCAAAACGTAATTACTAATGAAGCGAATGAATATCTCGACACCTTGTCTAAATACGGCTACAACGAACATCTACTGGGAAATACACGTCTTGGGAACGGTAATCCTTCCTGTATTGACCATATCTTTATTAAACACAACAGTTCCTTAAACTTCTTTCCGGGTATCTTCCACACTTCCATCACTGACCACTTCAGTACTGTCGCTAAAATCGTATTTAACACAAAATTGAGTACTGGTAATAATACAATAACGAAAACACACATTAATTATAAAAAGCTAATCTCCAAAATACGAAATACGGATTGGTCCCCTATTTATAATTGTTCGGACCGCAACACAGCTATGGCAGCTATGAATAATATAATTACGGAAACCCGGAATGAGGTAACACGACGGTTTCCCAAGCTATTTTAACATCTATACTGTTGCGAGCTAGGGGTTCGCCGGGATTTCAAGTAAAACACAATTCGGTTAAAATAAAAATAAGTGATAATTTATTTATCCGCACTTTTAATTCACAGAATTATAATCGCACAATAATTCGCACTGTATGGCAGCACTGCCCGCTTATTCCATATATCGCTTGACTCGATCACTTTCGCTCTCTACCAACACGATCGCGTATACACGCTGGCTGTCACAGTCGACGTAATAAAAATTACTATGTCCCTCGCTGAAAGCTTCATCTGCCTTTATACTACTTGATTGTAGTCGAGACTGTTCTTGAATCTTCGCTCGGTGGTGTGTGTAGACGCAACTGGAACGTTTGAGAGCATTCCATTTGATCTTCTAGGCTTCCAGTACATTCGAGCGCATTCGATTAGAGGGGAGATATAGTCGTGTTGTTTCGCTCTCTTATTTACTTTTCTGATTGGGTTATTTTGCAACTAGGTATTCGGTTGCTACTGTTTCCCTTATTCGTAATCGATCGAGTTGCACGGTTGCGCGGTTGCCAGGCTTACACGTAACAATACGAAAAAAGGAGCAGTTGTATAAGGAAGTAAAAAAACATCCCCTGAACGTGCAACTTTTTGCTGAATATAAATCCTATAGAAACAAGCTAAATAGTATTATTAAATCCGCCAAGTCCAGTTACTACAAAGACCAAGTTAACAATTCCTTGAACAACCCGAAAAAATTGTGGCAAATAATTAATAATATTACTTTCAGCAAAAGCGCAACTTCTGAGTTAGGGCAACTTAAATCCAAGGAGGGTAGCATTATCCATCAACCTTCATCGATTGCATCGGAATTTAATGAATATTTTATAAGTATTGGAGAAAAATAGCTGGAACAACCTCGCCGTCTACCGTGTACAATTTTGTCCCTGAAGAAACAAGACATTCCTTTGTAATGGAACCTATCACCCCTGATGAAATTTATTTTCATATCTCCAACCTAAAGCCTAACAAAGCTTGTGGTATTGATGGAATTACTTCTAACGTGCTGAGGAATATCTCTTCTTATATATGTGATCCATTAGCCTACATTTTTAATATTTCACTGCAGTCTGGAATCTTTCCCGACTCGTTGAAAAAAGCGGTTATAGCTCCGATACTGAAGAGTGGTGATCCGCTTGATATGAGTAACTATCGTCCAATATCCCTGCTTCCCAACTTTTCAAAGATTTTTGAAAAATGTATCAAACGTAGGCTAATGAGCTTTCTAGGTGAACATAAGTTACTCGCGGATAATCAGTATGGTTTTAAGAACGGCGTAAGTACAGAACATGCATTATACGATGTGACATCATTTATCACTTCAGGGATCTGTACTGGGGCCGATTCTTTTTCTGCTATACGTCAATGATTTGTGTAAACTTGAAAACAACATTTTTAAAGGACATATTGTAGCTTTTGCTGATGATACAGTGTTGCTGTTTAGTGACGCGAACTTGCATACTTTGTTGGACAGTGCGACTCAGGGTTTGTCAATTGTTTCGGAATGGATAGCAAATCATAAGCTTGTCTTAAATTTAAATAAAACGAAATATGTAAGTTTCGGGTTCAATAACGTCAACGCGGGCATTGCGCCAATAAAAATTGAAGATATTTCCCTGCAGTCTGTCACTGAAATTAAGTACCTAGGGATAACAATCGATGCCAAATTAAGGTGGGACGTTCACATTAACTCCGTATGCAAACGCATCAGAAAATCCATCTATAAATTACTCATGTTACGTAAAGTCGTGGACAACGCAATAATGAGAATGGTTTATTTTGCTTTGGTGCAGTCGATTGTCCAGTACGGTATCATTGCTTGGGGATCTGCCTATCAATCTGCTCTTAAGCCTCTTAACATGCTATTAAGTAAGACTGTGAAACTATGCATTAACCAAAATAAATTCTTCTCAACGACTGCAGCGTTTTCAAGTTTTAACGTCCTGACTACTCGACAAATTTTCGCTTATTGCTTACTGAAATTCACGTATGCTAATATTACCAAATTTAATGTACGGACCTCTAACTATCTAACTCGTGGACAATTGATGATGCCTCTCGCTATCACTAAGTTCTCTACTACCATGTACTAGAAGCATGCTAGCATTCAAGGGCCCAAGTTACATAATGTTATATAATATATATCCCTTTTCATCGAGATATACGAAGGCTTCAGGTGGAATAAAACCAGTTGACATGGTTTTTTCGAAGTATTGTGGGTTGGGGAAAAAGGGTTGGTGAATCCGGAGGTTAAGGTCTTGGTCTATACTGGATCGTTCTTTATGGTTTCTAATAAGTCTAATTATTGTTATATCAACCCGGGAGATTTCTGCCGTATCATATATTTCTTTGTTCGATATATGATGAAGAAAATCTGAGAAGGACGCAGAAATTGCAATGCATTGACACACAGCTATAGAAATTGAATAAAAATAAATATCGGTTACTTTCTCGACTTTCTTTTCTTAAAACTGAAGAGTATTGTTTTCAAAATATATATCCATAAAAAAGTTAATTGAAATTCCAATAAAGTTGAATTTGAATGGATTCATGCTAAAAGGTCATCAGTCCATTTTACTTTATTATTTTCTAATGATCGAAAAAAATTCCTACACTGAAACTTTTATTTTCACGTTTCATGACTAGTAGACACGAAAAAAGCAAATGAAGGCTCGTAGCTCCCAAACGCTTTGAGATATTAAATTGAAATTTGGGTAGGCCGCTTGAAGTGACCAAATTCTGAGGGGTGGGGATGTGATGGGTATATGGGGGGTACGTTTTAGACGGAAAATTTTAGTTTCTTGATCTCAACAAGCGCCTATGCTAGGAGGATGAATCTTGGAATTTATATAGAGCTTTGATAGTGGACCCATTTACATAAAAACTGTCAATATGGGTGAAGGGGTGTGGGAGTGCGCGGAAAAATAATGCGTCCGAAACGCAAAAAAAGCGAGATCGACACATTCTAAAATCTATATATCCTAAATGGTTAATGTCACAACATTGAAACTAAATGAATATCTGTAGGTATACTAGGAGAATAGATCGGAATTAAATTTTTGAGTTGGAGCAGTGGCGTACGGGGGTGGGTGGTGAAAAAATTTAGATTATGAAATCTCACGAACCAATTGTATTAGAAAAATGAAATATGGGTTCTGTATAAAGGTTGACAAATAAAGTTTGATGAAAGTAAAATCTTTTAAAAAGGAGGTGGACCATTCAAGTGGTGGGGATAAATTATTTTAAAAAAAATCACGTCTCATATCCAAGATAAGTGTAAGATAGATGCTTACAATTTTTACCAGAAGTAGACTTGATACATCCCTATCTGAAGAAAAAGGTTGAGGGTGGTGGTGAGTGAGGGTGAAAAGCAAAAGTCCCGATTTTCATATCTCGAGAACCTGTAATGATATAAAACTGATACATGGTATTTAAATAGAGCTATAGTAGTAGCATCTTCGAAAAATATAATTTTTTATCGGGGTAGTATGGTACGGGGGTGTGGGGTGCTTTTCCTAACTATAGAATGGCTTACGCTAGAAAGTTGAAATGGTATGTGTATGTAAATCAACTAGAAAAGTAATTTAGATAAAAACATATTTCGAATATGCATTGGTGTTCGGAAGGGGGCGAAAAATTGATTATTGAAAATGGAATGCATATATTTTCACGATTTTCATCATATCTTTAGGTCTTCCCAAATATTGAATTCATTTTTATTCTACGGCTTCTTCATGTAAATACCTAGAATCCGTTTTTAGGATTTTTTGAAATTCGACCCCTAAGGGGGTGTAAAGGGGTTGTATACTTTTTCACGAATTCTGCCATATCCCCCAGGTCTGATCAGATATCGAAAATCTTTTCATTTTCACATGCTTGCGTAATAATCGCCTATAACTTGTTTTTAAGTCTTTTCCTTTTTCAGCCCCTAAGAGGGTATAAAAGGGTTGAATATGTTTTCACGAATTCCGTCATATCCTAAAGAAGTGATAAGGAATTGAATTGGTTTTTAATTTCTCGTGCTGTCTTCATATTTATTTATTAACTCCTTTCAGAATATTTGGATATTCAACCCCCAAGTGGGTGTAAGGCGGTTGTATATCTTTCCACAGATTTCAACATATTGCTTAGATCTGATGATATATCGAATTTATTTTTACTTCCTAAGGTTTACCATATAAGAACGAAAAAGTGAATTTCGGTATTTTCAGATATTCAATCCTAAGGGGTATAAGGGGGTTGTATGCTTTTCAAAGTTTCGACATATTTCTTAGGTTTGATGAGATATTAGATCGCTTTCATTTCCACAGACTTTTTATATAATCGCCTACAAACCCATTTCTCAATTTTTCGATATTCAACCCCCAAGGGTTTGCATAAGTTTTCACAATTTTTGCCATTCCTTAGTTCTGATGAGATATAAAATTGGTTATTACGGCATTTGATGAAATGACCTAAAAACCAATGTCACGATTTTTCGAATATCAAGAACCAAGGGGGTGTGAAGAGTTTGCTTGCGTTTTCACAAATTTTTCAAAATCCCTCGTGTCTCATGAAATATCAAGTTGCTTCTTATGAAATCGTTTAAAAAACTGTTTCACAATTTTTTCGAAATTCAAACCCCAAGTGGATGTAATGGATTTGTATACGTTTTAACAGTTCGTCACATCTCTTAAGTCTGATAAGGCAACAAATTCGTTTTTACTTCTATGGGCTTTTAGTGTACATAATATACCGAAATTTGAATTATCTACAGGGCCCTTTTCAATGGCTATTTTAAATTACAATCTCGATTTTAAATATTTTTATTTTAAGAACAAAATTAACTTTCCAAAAAACTTCATAATCTCGAAACAACTGACGATATGCTCTGACTTTGACCGCTCCAAACCTTTGACCCGAAAAATAATAAAGTTTCGCTATTAGCTTGACCGCTTCGATGTTTAATTTACTCTATCTTGGTTTTGTGTAAGTCGTGGTTTAAAATTTAAAAAGAAAATAATGTGTATAGCGTGCGAAGTTTGTGGCTTTAAAACAAATAAATTAAATTTATATAATAAACATGTATAGTGTTTTATACTTTCTACCCTTTTCGACCTATATCCTGGTTTTTCCCCAATGATTGATATCATTGAATTTTTCCAATTGTCGATTGCTGTGTCCTGCCCTTCAAATTAAGTCTGGGAATTTATCTGTCAATCAGTCGCTTGAAGCTTATTAATTTATATTATCAATAAATTAATAAAAATAATAAGCAAACATAAACATGTCACATTTTTGTAGTACATATTAGTTTTTCCACACCGTTTGTAATTTTACGCATTGTAGAATTTTGCCTTTCCACACCAGCAGTAAATTTACACATTTTTAGCGTTTGATTTCCACATTTATGTGTGAATTTCCGCATTAATAGTGATGTGTTTCAGCGTAAGTAGTAAAATCACGAGAGTGCTCAAACAATTTTACAGTAGTAATTTTACTGCTTTCAGAGCTAAATTCCCTACTTTGAGAGTAGTAAATTTTTTTTTACTGTGTAGTTTTATGAGATAAGATTGATCATTATTTTTACAGAATATTTTAGAATTTACAGAAAATCAAGCTTGAATTAATAAACAGTTAGAAAGCCGTTGATTAAGAAGTTAATTTACGTTATTCAACGTATTTTCATATTCTTTTAATACTTATTTTCACGCCATATTGTAGTGACAGTGTCACACCCGCTCCAATGGAATGAAGTGAAAAAAACAACTTCCGGATGGAAACAAATCCGGCAGAATTTACTAATCCACGAATAAAATGTTTCTAACTTTCGATAGGATCAGTATGACAGATACAAATATCATAAAAATCTGCACATCTCACGATAAAAAATGAAATATGTGCTCGACTAAAAGCCTACAAGCTAGCAATCATATTCAATTCAATTGCGGGAAATGATAAAGGGAAAATAAAAAAAGAATCCTTTTTATGAGATTTCTAAGAAAAGCCGAGTTTCAGGAAAAACATTTTTCCTGGCTGCTATTTAACTTCATTGTTCCGTAGCTTAATAATAAATCATTCGTCTGTGATTGATAAGAACCAACTCGAGCCCCCAACTATATTCGAGCTTTAGATGCTCCCCACTACTATCACCACTTTCGCTACTTTCGGAGCTACGGACTCCACCTCTATACCTTTCTTATCTAGCGAATTACGCTCGGTGGCTGATTTCGATATCGTGGAATTCCATTTATCACCCCCCGATAAAGTGTTCAGGGACTAGCAAGGATTCGAGCCTATTTTGTGCCTATACAGGAATAGTATTAATAATAATATGCTACGCTTGTCCTCATAAGCTACGTTGACATCTGAATAGAAAATACGCGTATACAGTCGGAATATAAATTTCTGCCAAATGATTTATGATGAGATTGTAGAAATTGACTGTAGTGGAAAAAGTTGGAATAGTGACGCTCCACGAGGTGAAATTATAACATCTAGGAAGAAAGCGACTTGAGGGTTCTGAATTTGATCTGAACATCTCAAGCAGTTCTAGTAGCGGTTCATTACGCCCCGAGGAATATAAATTTGGATTAGCGAGAATTACAACCCAAGGACAACGACTTAAGTCATAGAGATCTAATGTAAAAATCATATCCATCAAATCAAAAGCACAGTGTTCAAAAATCGGCTTATCACATTAAGGACAGAGTGATAAGCAATCCACTCGAAACTTTAAAGAAAAAGGAACCTTTATCAGCTCCTTACACCAGCAGCAATACGTCAACTAAAAATTTGGCTCTACTCCAAAATATCTCCGCTATGAGCAAATAAAAAAATGACTAAAATTAATTACACCAATCAATCTTTCTTGTATTCTTACCAGAAAAAAAGTCCTGCGTAAAGCTAGAGAAATAATAGCCAGGACATGCTCGGAATATATTCGTGAAACTTGAACCGCTCAAGATGGATCATTGTCAATTTCTTAGTAAACTCCGGTTTCATGTGAACGTAATAGCGACGAAAAGCCTTCTTCAGATGGACAATAAAAAGGAAAAACATGCAAGCGGTTCATGTACAGTATACGGACAAACACCACCCCCCGACATCCATATGCGAGTCCTTTTCGCAACGATCTACTGTCATTGTTAACAAAAATAAAAGCGCTCTTGAGAAAAGAAAGAATTTTTTGTCTTTTTTCTTGTTATGATAGAAGACATGTATGCAGAAGAACTTACCACTCTGCACCCTCCTCCTCACGCATTTCACCATAGCGAGTTGAGAATAACATAAGGATATGTCGTCTATTCGATTTGCTTGAGGAAGCTATGGGATAACAACTAAATGATTACAAGGACATAAAAAATATCTTGAGATTAGAACACGAAATCATTTTGTTCAAATCGAGGCGTAATTGTCCGTTTCTAGGTCTGGTGGTTAGCTGACCACGTAGATTTTTCAGGACAATAAATTTCTAAGGATTGAGTTATGATTTCTATAGGTAAACACAAGTGGTCCAGTCAATAGGTAGCTTCAGGTTGCAAAAGGTCCTGAATACAATTTTATTTTACAATATCGTGCATTTTGAGATTCGAATGAAAACCGTAAGTTTGAGAAAAGCATCCACTCCCCGTGCCATCTTCAAAATATGGCGTTTGGTTTTCTGTGAATATCTTGTATCCACGGCACTTTAGAACAGAAATAGATTAGTTTACATTAAGATAGCATTAAATTTTACTTTATAATTTTTTAATAATAAAGTATTGTTATCGACCTGAAATTTCAAAAAATAATTGCTACCCTGAAATTTTGTATTTTCACGTTTTAGGTAAACCCCAAAAAAGCAAAAAAAAAATGTCCGTCTGTCCGCCGTACGCAAAACCGTTTGAAGGTGCGTAGCTCACAAACTCCATGAGATATTAGGTTGAAATTTTTATGGTAGGTAGAATGTGTGAACCCCTACGAGTGCCATCTCTTGGTGGGGCGGTGGTTTGAAAGGGGAGGAAGGAGAGCGTTTTAGATGAAAAATGTTGGTTTCTAGGAACCGCTTATGGTAGAAGGTTGAAAGTTGGAACTTTTATAGTACTATGATAGTGGACCCATTTGCAAAGAAATGGTTGATAGTGGTCGAGGGGTGTGCGAGTGGGGGAAAGCAATGCGTCTAGAACGCTTGAAAGCTGGGATCGAAAAATTCTTAAATCCATATCTCCTGAACGATTGATGTCAAATGGATGTCAGATGAAACTTTGTAGTTAAGAGATACTAGCAGATTATAAAAGGGTTAACATTTTTAAGCGTGGTGGTGATGTATGGGGTGGGGGGTGAAAAACTTTGAATTACAATATCGTCCGACTCAATTGTGCCAGGAAGATAAAATTTAGTTTCTGTGTATAGAATTACCAGTGGAATCTAAATTTTTGGGGGGGGAGGTGAAGCGCGGAAGAAGGGCTACAGCCATTTTTCAAAAAATTAAATTTTTTTATCTCAAGAACCGTATCAGATATGATCTTGAAAAGTTTACAGGAGTTAGGACCAGTAGACCTCTAGCGGAGAGAATTAGGGGTGTGGGTGTAGGCAGAGAAATAAATTGTTGATAGGGGTAGTAAGGTACGGGGTTGGGGGTGATTTTTAATGTCTCAGAAACGGCTTATGCTAGAAAGTTGAAACTTAGTACCTATATGTAAATGTGCTACTAGAGTAATTAAAACTTTAAAAAAATCAGCCAGCAGTCTGGGCCCAACTTTATTATTTTATGGGTAGAAGTCCGAAACGTGTTTAATGCTGAGATGCGGTGTAGGTGACTATGGGACTGACAACCTAAGGAATAACCAGGAGTAAATGTGGCAGTGGCATAAGCATTCTATTGCACCCCAACTTTAACTGCTTCTTGAACTTTGACCCGAAAATAATAAAGTTTCGCCCAGATTTTTTTATAATTTTAGTCCATTTTAAAACTCGTTCGGCTCATAGTTCCCGAGATAGAATCACCTTATTTCTTTTTAAATAATTAAGTATTGCGGGAGACATGAAATCAAAAAAAATTATTTTCTCCTCAAAAGCACCAAAAAAATTCGTCTGTCTATCGTACCGCATAAATGCATTTAAAAGGCTCATAGCTCACAAATATTTTGCTCTATTAAGTTAAAATTTTTTTTTTTGGGGTTTGGTGAACCTCTTTACGTCGTTATATTTTGGGTGGTCGTGGTAGTGACCCTTTCATTTTCACGAATTCCGACACATTTCTTAGACCTAATGAGAAATGGAATCTGCTTTTACTTCTAAAGGCTTTAAATATAATCGCCAAAAAAGGGTTAACTTTTTTTAGCATTTATCTCCCAAGGAAGTGTAAGGTAGCTGTTCCAATTTTTACGAATTTCGACAAATACTTTAGGTCTAATGACTTTTATTTCTAAATTCAAACCCCCAGAAATTAATTTCAGGATTTTGCGTTACATTACATTTTTACGAATTCCGCCATACCTCTTAGGTCTGAAAAGACATCAAGTTTTTACTTTAACGTGCTTTCCATATAATCGCATAAGAATTGGTTTCAGAAATTGTTAGACATTCAACCCCTACAGGGTTATGTCGATATTTTATACCCCATGTTTTTAAGGAAATTGAAAAATAAAAAAAATAAAGAAATGATAAACTTGCTAAATGATAAACTTTAATAGTTCGGGCGAAACTTCATTTTTTTTGGTAGAAGTTCGGAACGCGTTTAATGCTGAGGTGCGATACAGGTTACTATGCGACTAACAATCTTAAGAATATTTGGAACGTTACTTTTTTTGGTTGTCAGTCTCGCATAGTAACCTAAACTGCACTATAAGAGATCCGGTAAAAAAAAGTATTAAAAACGATCCGTTTTTATATTTATTTTTTTTTAGTTTTTTAAAAGATAACTCTTTGGTCGTAAATTTCTCCTAAAAATATCCAATTTAGCTATACGAGAACTGCATGTAATGAAATCGATGGTTAGTTAAATTGAACACTAAACGGTGTTTTTTATTGAAGATCGTACGACTCATACTCCTGAAAATAAAATATAAAAAATAAATTTCATCTCCGGACGTTACTAGAACCAAAATATTTTTTTGGACATTAAGTCACAAAAAAGTCTTGTACAAAAACGATTAAAATAAAATGGTTTGAAAATAAATTTCACTTATTAAAGGTCTTAATTAATTCAATACGACTTGCTCTATTCTTGGACCTTAGACATACTTACTTACTTACAGACTTACTAAAAAATTCGACTTTAGTGAAAACCATTTGAACCCCTTTTCACTCTTTTGTGGTCTTAAACTGCTTTTTTGGCGTTTGCTAAGTAGCCTGTAGAATTGCAAACTAAATTGATATTTATTTGTATTTAGTAGCTAATTTGGAATTTTTTAATATATTACCAAAACCCAATTCATTCTACTCAAATATCAAAAAATCCCTAAATTCCTTTTAGATGATTGTATAAGTGGCCCGTAGAAGTGATTGCCAAGTTGGTTCCAGGAGATATTGAAGATTTGGTGAAAACATATTGAACCCCTCCCCTTAAATCTTTTGGGAGTTGAACATACAACAATTCCGAAATTGCTTTTTAGTTATTATAATAGGAAGGCAATCTAATTTTATATTTCATCGGCCCTTCAGAAGATTGAGTTAATCTTAACAATATATTCAACCCCTTTTCAACCTCCATTGGGTTTCAATATCGAAAAATCCCGAAACCGATTTTAGGCCTTCGTATAAGCAGCCTGTAGAAGGGAAATTTCGCTCGATATCTAATCGCTTCTAGCAGAAATCAAGAAATTTGTTTAACAAAATTTATAACCCCTCTTCACACGTTGCGGGTTTAATATCAAAAGAAAAAATCTGGCATGCTTTTCAGCTAGCTGTGTATGTAGCCTGCAGAAGTAAAAATGCATTCGATATCTCATTAAGATTAAAACAAAATAATTAATAAAAAAAATGGGGTGGAATTTCAAAATAATTTTCTTAAACCGTTTCTGCGTTATTGAGTGACATATTGACAAAATTTAATGTTTTTAGATGCAGCGTTTTGGGCTGGGTGTTGATACGTATAACAATACTATTCTATAAAGTACAGATTATTCAGTTTGTCGAATTTTTAAGGATGAAGTATGGATTTTCAGTATACTTATTAATATTCCCAGTACTCTTTACGTGTAATAAAAAGTTCAAACTTGGTAACCATAAAATGTTATCACTATATAATTGATCTGCATAATTTTGAGCATGTTCCAGAAACAAAATTGTTCACGTTGATCGTAGGGTGCATCTCATGAACAGCTTAAGCTAGTAAGTTGAAATTTGGTACAAATGCTACAGGGCTTCCTGCCGTACTCAGTAGGTTGCCACTATTAAATATTGACCCGGTTTACACCCAGCATTTAGGTCGCGGCCCATACCTCAAATTTTAACTAAATTATTTAGGACGCCTGCTGTAAACACTTCACTAGTGACCTGATCTTGCGTCAGGTCGGGAATCGTTCATTTTGTACTTGACCTAAAATAGGTCATTTGAGTATTGGGTGTAAATGCATGGTTCGTACTAAATATTTTTTTTGGTATTTTAATGCATAAGTGATACGGAAAAGATACAAGGATTTGTCAAGGCATGTGTGTAATGCGTTTTGAGATAAGATACCAGTGCAGATATTTCGTAATAGTTCCTGAATTTGTTGATTAAATATTTTGATGTACCCAGCCCAATTTTAGGCCTTTATCGATGTAAACAGTTGGCGATTGAAACTACCTTAGGTCACGATATAGATCAGGCATCGATCAGGTCGCTAGGTATAAACTAGCTCATTAAAAAATCCACCAAGCTTCAATTTATCTGAGAATATATAAATATTTTCGTTTGAAATTCAAAAGAACTTGCTTCATTTTATAATTTTGAATGAAAGTGTCTCCGGAACGAGCGATTGAAATCGGTCAAAAGGAAGTTACACAAATTGTTATTATTTCCAATAAAAAGTCTAACCAAAGCGATCACATAGCATCATTTTTTCCGTCATTTCTTACGGAAAAAATATTTCTTCGAGCACCAGCAAGGACGACCATCAAATTTATTGCAGACAGCCATTCCGCAGTCCTTCCTTATGATATTCTATTTCAGTTTGCATATTTTTCGTAGCACTATTTAGGTGCACAAATTCACAGGAAGCCACTTCTAGCTTCATTTACATATCCAGCAATACTGTACACCCACGATTACATAGTACATTATCCTTCTTGGCCAAGACTTGTGGGGGTTCTGACCCAGGACTTGGGGGTCCTGGGACGCATAAAACGCTACGATTTTATAGTGGAGAGCTATAAGGGTTGGTTCTCACGTTACCGGAAGGAAGGATAAAAATATATAAAAGAGCATTTTTTTTAAAAAAAGAAATAAAAATGTTAAGAGCGCTTATCAAGTTTCGAAGCTCTTTGACGTGACTAAAATGATTTTCTGATGCAAATTAACTAAACGACTTTTTAAGGGTCGGCTTAGGATAAGTGTGACGGTTATTTAAAGTTGTTACACTATTAGGAACAATTTAAATTTCATTGCTTTCCTTGCAATTAATTAGACGGAGAAAAGAAAGTGGCTACGGCTAGGCGTATTAATCGATTTTAATTAATAATGGCACTTATAAACCAAAGGTTTTAACTCTTATAGATTTAGAGACCTGAGAAGCAGAGAAGGGGAAATAGCAGGAGAAAAGACATATTGACGGTTTGTAGAACTAGAATCGGCCCACATATCTACAAATTCGATTTATCAGCGCCACCTTAATGTCGGAAATTAAATGAAGAACAGGTTAACACAGAAGATCTCGATATACTATCTGGATCCTAATTTTCAAACATAGTCAAAATCAAGAGCCTGAAACGGTCGAAAAAACAAGACTAAGATCAAACTTTATAAACAAGTATGAACCATTCTGCTGCCTAGTGAAATCAATTTTAGAGTGCAAACTTGGTTTAGAATTCAAATGAATTTTGTTTGGTAGCATTCGAAAAAGTTTTTACTTCTTACTTTTCTATTGATGCGTTCAAATATGAAGAGTTAAAGTAGCAGACAGATGTTGTGAATTTTAATCCTTTTTATTTTTAAATGGGAAAATTCTGCCACTTCATCCGTTGAAAGAGCAACATAATTGCCCCACAAAAGTTTTTTAAACAACTTGCTATATTTATTAATAACTCACAAGCCCGCTTATGAACTAAAATTTTGCTTGATTTAATTGTTGATTACGTGCAAGTAAACTTTTTCTGATTTCGAATAGTTCTCATACAAATGTTCACGAAATTTTGGTAAATTAATTTTATTGATAAGAGTGCTTTTTGATACTTTACATGCAATTTTCAAAATTTGGTTTTAAAATAGAAAAAAATGTCTCCTCCATCGAACAGCTTCCATAAAAATGTTCCTGGAAATAGATTCGCATATTCGCTAAGATTATTGCAATTGAGTGTATTTGGTCCTTTCAGTAAACAGAAGAACGACCAATAAAGATATTTGCATGTATTTAAATTTTCCGATAAACAAAAAATGTAGCACGAAAATTCGCAAATTTTCGAGGAATTAAATGAACGAAAAAATTAGATTAGTTAGTTAGGTTCGGTAAGGTGGGTGGCCGCTGAGGCGACCAAACAAATAGACCGCCTATGGGTCCGTTGTGATCCCACATGTACGGGAAGAAGTACCCGTGTGCCCAATACCACATCTGAGGTAAACCACCCAGCCAGGCTGACAAACTGTAGTAGCTTGTCTAGCTTAATCTTTACGAATTCACCCAAGTACATGGCGAAGCGCGTACCCAAAGTACGTTCCCGCCTCAAAGCCAGACCAGGGCATTCGCAAAGCATGTGGAAAATACTTTCCTCGGCATCGGGTTCATTACAGCTGCGGCACAGATCTGCAACGTCTGTAACATCTAGTCTTCTGGCATGCCGGCCGATAAGGCAATGGCCCGTCAGTACACTAATTAGGATACGAATAGTATTCCTGTCTCCGAGTAGGACAAACTTTGTCCTGCTCGCACTCAGAACCCGCCAGAGTTGCTTGGCCACGAGACACGACGTGAGGCCCGACTACCTCGTGTTAGCCTCTGATAGCCGCCGATAGCTTCTTTATTGTCCTCAATTGGCCTCCTCACTGGTAGAGCTACCGCTTGATTCAGAGCCGAACCTCTCCTTACGAGTTCGTCCGCGGCCATGTTGCCCGAAATCCTGCTGTGACCCGGAACCCAAAAAATTGTTATGTCTAAATAAGGGCATAATGCACTAATATTATCCCTGCATATCCTCACGAGGCGAGATTTGATCAGATGTGTGTCGAGCGCCTTAATCGCAGTCTGACTATCTGTTAGGATGACGACGGGCTTATTCCACATTGCACAAACTTCTAGCAGATTCTCTGAACGATCCCCATCATCTCTGCCTGAAATACGCTACAACAGTCCGGTATTCTGAAAGCTCCGCTATGGTTCAGGTCCGCGAAGAATACTGCTACACCCGTACCCGCGTCCGTGTAGATATGAAAGTCTCCTTCATGGGGCTGATCTACATTCGACCCCTCTCTGCTAGGGATCCTTGTTGAGAATCTCCTAGGGAATTCGAGCTGCGGAATTAAGTAGTCTGTAACCTCTAACGGATTACATTCACTAAACCGTCCGAGTATGCAGCTGTGCCCCCAGGTCTGGATGCCCAGTTGCCTGACTCTCTTAGACACTCTTCCTATAAATATTCAGCTGCAGAAGATGTACAATCATCTCTAGTGCCGCTGTAGGTGTAGTGCTAACTACGCCCGTTGCTCCTGTGGAAGCTGGACGTTTAACTTTGGTGAGTTTTTTGAGGTAAGTGAACTTCTCTAGCGCTACTCACCACACTCTTCACGAAGAAATAAAAAGTTGCAGACTTTGCGTTGCCAAAGATGGTGAAGTGACGAACTTCATCTCTCCGACAGCGCCAAATATCTCGGGGTTGTTTTAGACTAGAAACTCAGCTTGAAACTAAATCTGGACGAACGTGTTAAAAAAGCGTATAACGCATTTTACGCATGCGGAAAGATGTTCGGTAACAGGTAGGGGTCTCCAACCGAAAATAGTACACAGGATGTACACAGCCATAACAAGACCAAATAACCTATGGCGGGAAGCGACTAGAAAGTCCTCATATCTAAGCAAGCTGACAAAAGTACAGCGACTAGCATGCACTGGAGTCACTAGCGCCCTCAGAACCACACCCACGGCTGCACTGGAAACTATTCTCCATCTGCTGCCAATGGAGAAATACATCAAAAGCATAGCTGCAAAAAGCGCTCTTAGACTCAAAGAGTTAGGTTACTGGAGAACTAGACTGCTGGTCACAGTTCCATACTCACTGACTTCTCGGAGTGTAATTTCAATATGGAAATGGACTACATTATGCCAGAAACATGCTTTAGTAGGGAATTTTCCGTTAAAATCCCACAGAGGGACGACTGGAATGAAGAACGCTACCTAGACAACAGAACCATTGGTATATTCCCCGACGGTTCGAAAATGACTTCTGGCACAGGCGCGGGGGTATTCTCACAGGAACTCGAGATTCGCGAGTCCTAAGGGCTACCAGATCATGCCAGTGTATTTCAAGCAGAAATCTTTGCAGTACTTCAGGCTTGCAAAATTATCGAAAGGTGAATGCAACGAAAGACATCACTATTTGCATTGACAGCCAAGCGGCTATCAAAGCCCTTAGTTCAATCACAACATGATCCAAACTAGTTAGACGATGTTCTTAACTCCATCGGCACACGGCACAATATCACCCTCTGCTGGGTGCCAGGTCACTGTGGAATCCAGGGGAACGAGCTAGCTGATGAACTCGCTTGAGCAGGCTCCAGCCTAAGCACGTTGCCGTTCCCATCGGATCCATAAAACAGTCTATCGACTCACTATGCTTGCAGTGAGAGGCAATAGATGGTCAAACCTAACTACATGCTCAATATCAAGAACTCTTTGGCCTGAATATGATCACGGGAAAAGTAGGTACATCCTGAGCCTGAGCAGGAAAGGTGTTAGCACACTAATCGGCGTGCTCACAGGGCACTGCCTGATCGGTAGACACGCTAGATGATTGGGTGCCGAGGCAAATGATCTTTGTCATAGCTGCTGTGACCCAGAAGTGGAAGAGTCAATCTCCCAAGTCTCCCGGCTCTATCGAGAACGAGAAGACAGATCCTCGGCGCATATTTCCTCTAATACCTCGGTGATATCGATACGGGAAAGCTATGTAACATAGCTAATTTCATTAAGACAATAAAATGGTTTTAGGTTTTCACGAGTTATCATACTCTAATAGGGAGCACAACGGACGAACACTAACGTCTATGTGAAGGAGAATGACAACATCACCACCCCACACACCATACCATACCATACCATGGCCGTGCACAAACAGTGAGCCATCCCTGGCTGAATCCCCCACTTTTTTCGAACATCATTTTGATAGCGTAGAGCGCCCCTGAAGCCTTCCTTAAGTTAGTAAGGACAAAATTGGTTTTTAGATATCGTACGTCTAATAACTAATATTTTATAGTAGCTGCACGAACGTAATTTCCAAAATTGTCCTACTTCTTTGGATAGTAAACGAGCAAAAGTCCTTCCAAAACCTGTTCATGAATTCTGGTCGATAACTTTCGAAGGCTTCAAATTTAATACCGAATACAACTCGTTATAGTTGGTTTCAGTGGCGGCTTGTGCCTTTCTTAGCAAGTGAGGCTGAATTGGAATATTAAAACACGACTTTGTCGGACTAAAACTATATGAGTAAGGACGTCGGTTTACTGCGGAAAGTCATTAAGTAACATTGTCAAAACAAAAAATCACTAGTAACTTGATGACTTTTTCTGTGTAAACTGGTGAGGCTCAGCCTCACTAGCCTCATGTGGCGAGCCGCCACTGATGGACGCTCTGTTTTTAACAAGGACATTTGTACGGTAATTATTTTCTATTTCCATTCAGATTTAAATACTAAATTTTTGATTGCGGGTGCCATAAACAATAGCAGCCCTGTGGCATCCTACGCAAACACTGTGAGTTACTCGAGGTCTTTCCAAATAGCGTATGTGTGGGCTTGGATTAATAAAGTCGACTTGGCATTTGGTTTTCATTCTTCTCTTTGTAGGATGAAGAACACCGGAGGTAACAACAAAACTATAAGATTTGAGTCCCTTATAAAATTCTGGTTGTACCACATGGAAGAACATTATTTTGAAATTACTTAGCAACCCCCACAACAGAGCAAAATAAATTAATTAATCCGTAGGAAGCGATGAAGCACTTCATTCAATTTTATTAATTATCCTTCTACACATGCCAACCACATTGGAAATAAATCGATCTGGAAAATTTCGATCATCGTCAAAACCACCCCTGTACTTCCGTCTTCGCTTAACACGAAAGACGCTTCATAATTGGCGGATTATATCCTGTTATAAGGCCCTAATGAATCTTTTCAAGTTTTTTTTTCGCCTTCTTGTTTTTCATATTTTTCACCATTAATCATGGCTTAATTTGTGCTGAATAAAAAAAAGGACGAACCACTGTTTGACGGAGGTACGTTGTGGAATGAGGTAACACTACGGAAAAATAAGCGAAAATTTTATGATTTATTGCCAATAAACATAATGAAGTGGGTCGAAATCTGTTTCCTTCATTTGAGATCAGATCCTTTCCACATCTTGAAAGGTACTATACCAGCGAAAAGAAAAACCCGAAATTCGGGCGGGTGGGTTCGAAGCCTCTAAATAATTCCTTAGAACAGAAAGTTTAGTGTTTTTCTTTTCTTTGCGTTTCCCTCTTTTTTACGTCGGATCTTTTGTTGTGTTAATCAAAAGCATAAGCCACTCGAGGGTATCCCAAACTGAAACTGAGAATGGGGACCCGATTTCTGATTTCCATAAAAACGGCATCTGTCACACAGAGAATTCTTATTGAAAAGTTGATGCCATTGATGACGTTCCTTTCGGATGAAAGGTGACATCTTGTCCCAATGTATTTTAGTAAAATGTCCGAAATCTGTGCTCTTTTATTGCCTTCGAACAAAACGAAGAAACTGAGCGAGAAAAAAAGGCATGGAAAGAAAATCCTTCGCCTCGAAGGATACTCTTTTGTCAGCATATTGTTATTGGGGACCAAATTGTTCGCTAATACGAGTTTTTACTGGAGTTTTAATGTTGCTATGGCCATTTGCCTTAATGTGCATTCATCGGAAATATCCTTTTCAGGATTATATTAGTTTTAGGCAAGGATATCGATTACTTGTGAAATCAGAACGGGGCTGCTTTAACTTAAAAATCTGCCAATAGTCTGGGCGAAACTTTATTATTTTTAGGGTCAAAGTTCGGGAGCGGTAAAAGTCGGAGTGTGTCATGAGTTGCATCGAGATTTTTAGATTTCTTATGGAAAATTAATTTTGTTCTTAATATAAAAATATTTAAAATAGAGATTTTTAGCCGATTAAACATTGAAAAAGTTCGTGTAGACTATTCGAATTTCAGTATATTATGTACACTAAAAGCCCATAGAAGCAAAAACGAATTTGTTGCCTTATCAGAATTAAGAGATATGACGAATTGTTAAAACGTATACAAACCCCTTAATTGCACTTGGGGTTTGAATTTCGAAAAAATTGTGAAACAGGTTTTTAGACGATTTCATAAGAAACAACCTGAAATCTCATGAGACAAGACGGATTTTGAAAAAATTCTGAAAACGTAAGCAAACCCTTCACATCTCCTTGGTTCTGGAAATTCGAAAAATCGTGAATTGGTTGGCCGTAATAATCAATTTTACATCTCACCAGAACTAAGGAATGGCAAAAATTGTGAAAACATATACAAACCCTTGGGGGTTGAATATCGAAAAATTGAGAAATGGGTTTGTAGGCGATTATATAAAAAGTCTGTGGAAATAAAAGCGATCTAATATCTCATCGAACCTAAGAAATATGTCGAAACTTTGAAAAGCATACAACCTCCTTACACCTTTTTGGATTGAATATCTAAAATACTGAAATTGACTTTTTGGCTTTTTTACATAGGAAACCTTAGGAAGTAAAAATGAATTCGATATATCACCAGATATGCAACCTCCTTACACCCACTTGGGGGTTGAATGTTCAAAAATCCTGAAAGGAGTTAATAAATAAATATGAAGACAGCACGAGAAAGTAGGAACCAATTCAATTTCTTATCACTTCTAAAAGAAATGACGGAACTCGTGAAAACGTGTTCAACCCGTTTATACCCTCCTAGGTGGAAAAAGGAAAAAACTTAAAAACAAGTTTTAGGCGATTATTACACAAGCCCACGAATATGAAAAGATATTCAATATCTGATAAGACGTGGATATAGTAGAATTCGTGAAAAAGTTTACAACCCCCTTTGCACCCCCTTAGGGGTCGAATTTTAAAAAATCCTGAAAACACTATTTATATGAAGAATCCATAGAATAAAAATGAATTCAATATTTTGGGAAGACCTAATAGATATGACGAAAACCGTGAAAATATATGCATTCCATTTTCACTGATAATTTTTTTTGCCCCCCCTCCGAACGCCAATGTATATTTGAAATTTTTTTTTATCTAAATTAGTTTTCTAGTTGATTTACATAAACGTACCGAGTTTCAGCTTTGTAGCATAAGCCGTTCTATAGATAGGAAAAACACCCCCCACCCCCGTACCATACTACCTCTATAAAAAATTATATTTTTCCAAGATGCTACTAATATAGCTCTATCTAAATACGAAGTTTCAGCTTTATATCATTATAGGTTGTTGAGATATTAAAATCGGAACTTTTTCCTTTTCACCCTCCCCCACCCTCACCCTTTACACCCACACTTCCAAAATTTTGTTTTCTACTAGGGGTCTATTAGGCCTACTTCTGGTAAAAATTTGAAGCATCTATCTTACACCGTTCTTGAGATATGAGACGTGATTTTTTAGAAAAATTCTTATCCCCTCCACTTTCATGCTCCACGGCCCCCTTCAAAAATTTTGTTTCCAGCAAACTTCATTTGTCAACCTTTATACAGAAACCAAATTTTATTTATCTAGTGCAATTGGTTAGTAAGATATCGCAATCTAAAGTTTTTCACCCCCCACCCCCGTACGCCACTGCCCCCACTCAAATTTTTGTTTCCGATCTATTCTCCTAGTATACCTACAGATATTCATAAAGTTTCAATTTTGTGACATTAACCGTTTAGGAGATATGGATTTTAGAAAGTGTCGATCTCACCTTTTTTGCGTTTCGGGCGCATTATTTTTCCCCCCACTCCCAAACCCCTTCACCTATATCGGCAATTTTTTTGCAAATGGGTCCACTACTGAAGCTCTATATAAATTTCAAATTTCAGCCTCCTAGCATAAGCGGTTACTGAGATCTAGAAACCAAAATTTTCCGTCTAAAACACTTCCCCCTCCTCCCCCCTCACACCCCCACCCCTCCAAATTTGGCTACTTCAAGGGGCCTACCCAGTCTATTCATAAAAAAAATTTTAATTTAATAGCTTAAAGGGTTTGGGAGCTACGAGCCTTCAAACGATTTTGCGTACAGCGGTCGACGTACGGCGTACGGCGTACGGCGTACGGCGGACAGACGGACTGAAATTTTTTATTGCTTTTTTCGTGTCTACTCGTCATGAAACGTGAAAAAAAAAATTTTGAGGGTAGCAAATTTTTTTTTTTTAAAAATCGAAAACAATACTGTATTATTAAAATAATAAAGTAAAAGATTGCAATTTCGCTTTAGTTTATTTGGTTGGAAGAAGCTACATACTCATACTCTACCGTATCCTTTAGGATTTGAGAGACCATTATTTCACATAGTTGATTAGCAATAGATTTTGTAATTATTTTATGAGTTTTCGCTACTATCGTCCTTAATTCTCGTTTAGACATAACTCTCATATAGCCAAACATTAAGTGTTCGAATAATTTCCAAAGCTTTTGTAGCATATATAAATGCGATTTGCTTGCACAAATGGCAATAGGCTATTCTCTCCTATTTGTTTCTGCTAGTATTAGTTCCTTGGTCCGACACTTTAACCCTTAGAGTATAACTTTGACCTACCTCGGTCTTACGCTAGATAGAAAAATGACATTTGCTAATCACATAGAAAATGCACGCTGCAAAATTTCCAAGTGCTTTCATGCGCTCTATCCACTAATAAACAGGAAATCATCTTTGTCATTAGCAAACAAAATACTCATTTTCAAGGGCATCATGCAGCTCGCCTCCGCTCGCCGTAATTCCGCTTTGCTAGCCTAACTCCGCTTGCCTTGCTCGACCCTTCTTCGCACGTCATCTCTCCCTGTCTTCGTCTCAGCCTCTGCTCGTTGCGGTTTGGTGTAGTTCATCGTGGCTTATCGTAGCCTGTACTGGCTCGATATTCTAGCACGATTCTGCTCGCCTTACTTTTCCTTGTCTTCGTCTGCCTTGTCTTCGTCTCGGCGCGTTGCCTCTGCTCTGCTCGTCCTTGCTCTGCCCTGTCTTCGTCTCGGCGCATTGCCTCTGCTCTGCTCGTCTTTGCTCTGCCCTGTCTTCGTCTCGGCGCGTTTCCTCTGCTCTGCTCGTCCTTGCTTTGCGCTGTCTTCGTCTCTGATCGTCGCTTGGCTCTGATTGTCGTTGCTTTGCTCGTCGTGGCTTGCTCTGCTCGTTTCAGCTCATCGTGGCTTGCTCTGCTTGTTGCGGTTCACTCCGCTCGTCGTGACTCATGTTTAACGTAGCTCGCTCTTTTCGTCGTAGCCTGCTTTGGTCGTCGTGGCTCAGCTCTGCTTGGCGCGTCGCTGCTTGGCTCGTCGATGCTTTGCTTGGCTAGTCGCTGCTTGACTCGTCGCTGCTTGCCTTGCTCCGCTGATTGGCTTGCTCCGCTGATTGGCTTGCTCCGCTCTGCTTGGCTCGTCGCTGCTTGGCTTGCTCCGCTTTGCTTGGCTCATTGCTGCTTGGCTTTGCTCCGCTGCTTGGCTTACTCCGCTCTGCTTAGCTCGTCGCTGCTTGGCTTGCTCCGCTCTGCTTAGCTCGCCGCTGCTTGGCCTACTCCGCTCTGCTTGTCGTGGTGGCAACGCTTCGATTGGAAGCGGTGTCCAACCGACATGCAGTTCTAATTTACGTGAAGCGGATTCATAAAATCTCATACCTTCACGTAAAGTGGTTACTGATCAGTGACGGCCATAGACCCAGCTCTTCGACGTTCCAAGCAAAGTCGAGCTCAGCAATTCTTAAGTTTCTCAGGCGGATCAATAAAACCACAACCTTCGTCACAAAAGACTTGCTGCCGAATGGGTGTGGGAGGGCGCTTTCTGGTTGTTCGCTTGTTCTTATATACTGGTGAGAACATTTGACAACCGCGAATCATAACATTAGTGTTTGGCAATTTTACTTCGTTTTATGTTTCGTGCTCGTTGTCTGCACATGTCCGTATATACCCTCGGTGAACTTTGTATGGGATTTGCCGGCGGGTTTAACCGGTCACGTAACGCTGCCTGTGGTTTTGCTGTGGCTCCTGCTGGCATACAGGCTTTTTGCTGTGCTCCTGCACAATTATTCCTGCTTCCTTCTAGGCTTTTGTTAATCCATGCTCAATGTTCTACGTTCTACGTTCTATGTTCTATGTTATTCGTTTTTAATTCATTTTAGTCTTAATTCTATTTTTGTTCCATGTTCTTTGTCTAGTTTTGTGAGCGGAAATTTGTATGCAAATTTGCGTCCACACAAGTTACACAACAATGTAACTATTGCCTTATTTCACTGTCGTATTATAACATCGTGTATACAGCAGACTATTGCACTATCATACTCTCACACTATCTTGCAATGCTCTCACGATAGTGCTATCGTTAAAAACTATCACCGTGTAAACGGGGCTTTACTGACTATGAAATTAATGTAAATGTTAACTTTGTTGAAATGTTTAAAGTAGTATCTATAGCATTACTTCAAGGCCTAGGCCCAATTTGGGCTGTTGTGCCATTGATTATTTATTAAAGTAGTAACCTTAATTTTTATAGTTTTTAATTTTTAATTATTGGTTGTTGTTACTGTAATAGGTTGAGATCAATTAAAAACAAAATTTGTTACCTTGAATTTTTTTTCCCGCAATGCGACTGGTATGTACATCTTAGAAAGAAATTGTCCGTCCGTTCACCGTACTCGTTGTTCACAAATTTTTTGAGCAAAGAACTTCACATTTTGAGTTAACTTCAAATTTTGGAGAGACTCCTCAAAGTGACTTATTTTTGAGGAAATGACAAGATTAATGCTCAACTTAAATGTGGACCCGTCAAGAAAAGCGTCAAAAAACAAAGGTCGAGACCAATGCAATATCGATCACTGAATGAAATCTATATGACGGGCAGAAACACACAGGCACGCAAAGAAGACAAACGGTACTAATGACCTTTATGAACAGTACAAATCTTTGGAACCATATCGCTTTAATTTGAAAGTAAGAAAAACTTTCGAAAATCTCAAATTTGAAAATTGAATACTCAAAATAACAGGACTAGAAAAATATCAATAGTATCAGTACTGAATATTTTAAAAATAATATGCACTTTCTTCAGAAAAAAGGAATTGCTCACTTGTTGAAATGGTTTCTATTAATGAAAGATAAAGTCAAAAATGTTGAAGGTAGAGCAATAAATGTACTCTTGTTTGAAAGATGATAAAATAGGTCAAATATGTTAGTCTATCTAGACATGCTATTTTTAAAGTTCCACAATAAATGTTAATAATTAAATAAATAATATGAGATAGCCGACAGATTTTACTGATTTTATATAACAAGTTGGAGGTAAGGAGTTCGGAGCAGTCTTCATAGTTATAGTTGATAATTAATTTGAAAAGCTCGTACCAACTTTATGATTTTAAGAAAAAGATGTATGCAGTCGGCGTAAGAACCAACTTCTTCAATATATAGTACTTTAATTACCATTCTACAATCGAAAGCAATTGAACCACACTTGCTTAAAGACGAATTTTGTACAATCTTTGAACGAAGTTTTGACTCGCTACTCTCACTTCAGATTAAAATCAACCTGGAGAACTTTTACGCTTTGACTGTCAAACTTTTTTCCAAAAATTTTGACAATACTACCAATGTGTTATGGACAGCGACAGTGTAAGGGAGTATTTTTAAAAGACGGTGATAACTATCTTTAAAAAAACTACGAAAATATCAGTTTTCTGAAATTGTAAGCCGGACGATTACCATTTTTGTAGGTAATTTAATGGACCTTACTTGACGAGTTCTTATGGTATTCGACATAAAGCACCAAACATTTAATAGTAAATCCCAGATTATTCTCGGAGTAAAATGAGTATCTCTTTATAACCCTAAAAACAAAGATATTCGAGTTAGTCGTCACCTTTTAAACTTAATATCCCCATTGACTGGTCCAGTAAATTAATAAAATAAATAAAAGTGTGCCCAAATGGCATTCCTGAGGTACGACAGAAGCATTAATTATTGCAGATTAAACGGTTCTACGAAGTGATTTTTTAAATGCAATAGGGATCTCAAAAACATTTTGTAAACCATATTGAATGAATTTTTTGGGAAATTATGTTTTTATAAAATAGGAAATCACCTCACAGCGGAAATACATTTCATTTATTATTAACAATAATCAAATTCACCGACTAACATGTCCTTTTTACAAATATTTGCTTTAGTCCGAAAGCTAGTACTTCAATAGCTAATTTATTTTCGGGATTATCATTAAAAACTGTAATATTTAAAATAATGTAAGTATTTTCCTTGTAATATAGTTGCCATCGTAAAAGTTCCGAATGTATTGATAATCCTTTTCGCGTAAAGTTTTTTACTGGAATTGGACATACTACGTTTTGTTCGAATACAAGCCGGTAAATATGAAAAACGAATGAAACGAAAACATGTTGAAAAAGGTTTTTCTCAGGATCACACAAATTTATTATGCGCTTAATAATTAAAGATTTTTGTTTCTTTTGATTTCGATTGGTTTGAATTTGAAATACTTCCAGTTGTAAAAAAAATTTCGGTATTATTCGTTTGATAATCACGTCAACATCAAAGATTTCGTTCTTGAGAATAAGATTGAAGTTTACGAATTTTGGATCCGAACGGTGGCTTGATTCGACATAGCTAATATTAAGACATTTCTGTAATTTTAATTGAATTATTCTTATCAGGATTTTACTGCGTTTAGTTGTAAATTATTAAAAGGTAGTATACCCGAGATTTGGAAAGTACACAAAAACTCAAAATTAGTAGAAAACTGTTCAGTAACACAAACGATCTCATTGCTAGGAGATTTGCTTCTGAAACATTAACAATTCATACGTGGATAAAATATAAAATATAATGATGATTATACGTGGTATTTGATTTTTCCAGGCAAATATTATTGTAAAAAAAAAATTAATGTATCAACCTAATGAAGTACCCCGAACACTTCTACTACAGTCGATAAATTTCAATTCAAAATTCGCTAAACATTGTAAGCAATTTACTGCTATCAAGATTGAACTATATAAATACTGAAAATACTGACTGATTCGGTTGATAAGATAGAATACGAGTATACCGGCAGAATTACTATATTTTAAATACAATTTTATGGTGACCTTAATCTCAAATGACAATTTATCTCCCAATTCTGCCACGTCTCTGAGGTATATTGGCAAGTGTCTCCTAATATCAAGCCAGAGGGTAGGTCAAGTGAGGTAAAATTAAATTATCTGCGAAAATGGTAATCGTCCGGCTTACAATTTCAGAAAACCGTAGTTTACATGTTTTTTTTGAAAATAGTTATCACGGTTTGTATTGTAGTCTCTTATAAATTTTTGCACTCGCTGCCCAACACGCACTGATACATGACCATAGTAGTATTGTCAAAATTTTTGACAAAAAGTGAAAAAGTCCTCCAGTTTAATTTTACTTTATTATTTTACTTTATTATTTTTTAATAATAAAGTATTGTGATCGACCTGAAATTTCAAAAAAATTTGCTACCCTGAAATTTTGTATTTTCACGTTTGAGGACTAGTAAACCCCAAAAAAGCAAAAAAAAAAAAGTCCGTCTGTCCGCCGTAGACGCCGTATGCCGTACGCAAAATCGTTTGAAGGCGGGTAGCTCCCAAACCCGTTGAGATATTAAATTGAAATTTTTATGGTGGGTAGATTAGGTGAACCCCTACGTCTAGTATATTTTGGAGGGGTGGGGGTACAAGGGGAGAGGAGAGGGGAGCGTTTTAGACGAAAAATTTTGGTTTCTAGATCTCAGGAACCACTTATGCTAGGAGGCTGAAACTTGGAACTTATGTAGTACTATGATAATGGACTCAATTGCAAAAAAATGGTCGATATTGGTTTAGGGGTGTGGAAGTGTGGGGGGGGGGGGGAACAATGAGTCTTTAACGCATCAAAGACGGGATTGAAACATTCTAAAATCCATATCTCCTGAACAATTGATGTCAGAAGATTGAGACTTTGTTGTTGTCCTTTGGGATACTTCAAGAATAGACAAGGGCTAAAATTTTTAAGAAGGGTGGTGGGTGTGGGGGTGGGGGGTGAAAAACTTTGGATTACAATATCTTCCGAACCAATTACACCAGGAAGATAAAATTTAGTTTCTGTATATGGGATCACAAAAGGAGTCTACCGAAATTAAAGTTTTTGAGGGGGGAGGTGGAGCAAAAAAGTGGGGGGACAGCAATTTTTCAAAAAATGTAATTTTTATATCTCAGAAACTGTATCAGATATGATCTTGAAAATTTTACAGGAGTTGGGGTCGGTAAACTTCTAGTAGGGAAAAAAGTTGGTGGTGTGGGAGTTGGGGGTGATGGTGAAAGGGGGTAGAAAGGAAAACGTTCTGATTTCTATTTCTCGAAAACCATAATGAATAGAAAGCTAACAATTAAGGATTATGTAGAGCCACTATAGAGACATTCTAGAAAAATAAAATTTTTGATAGGGGTATCAAGGTACGGGGGAGAGGGGTGGTTTTTTATATTTCAGAAACGGCTTATGCTAGAAAGTTGAAACTTAGTACGTATATGTAGATGTACTATTAGAGTAATTAAAGCAAAAAAAAAGTTCAGATTTTTATTAGCGTTCAGAGGTTGAGTAAAAAAATTTCCGTGAATCCACATTTGAGATTTGGAATTCGCTTTTACTTGTATAAGCTTTAAACGTAGTCGGGGAAAAACCGATTAAAGTATTTTTCTCAATTAAACCCCCTGGGGGTATTGTTCAAATTTTCACTGATTTCGAAAATCTCTTTGGTTTAATGTGATCGAATTCACTTTTACTACTATGAATTATTCTATTGATAAAAAAATACGTAAGTAAATAAAAAAAATCTGCCAACAGTCTGGGCGCAACTTTTTTATTTTATGGGTAGAAGTCCGAAACGTGTTTAATGATGAAATGCGGTGTAGGTTACTATTCGACTGACAACCTAAGAAATAACCAGAAGGCTTTTTGGAACGTTATTTTAAGAAATAACCAGGAGACTTTTTGGAACGTTATTTTTTAGGTTGTCAGTCGCATAGTAACTTACACCGCATCTCATCATTAAACACGTTTCGGATTTCTACCCATAAAATAATAAGGTTGCGCCCAGACTGTTGGCAGATTTTTTAAAATGTCATGACTTCTTGACTTCATCGTCAGATGGATTTTGTATTACCTTCTTCTAACTCTTATATTGCTAGTCCCAATTTTTCTGAATTTTTTATTTTATTTTTGGTTTGTTTGGTGCTTGTAAATAATCGTAGGATTAAATAAAACTCAAAGGGTTAATAACGTGTGACAATTTTATTATACATGTGAATCTTATATACTAAATTACAATTCCGGAGTGTGCCAGACGAACATGCATTTAAGTTCGTTCGCCCTGATGGACTCATTAGTATAAATGCTGACATCCAGAAAGATATGAATATGCACAAATTTTATTACTGATTGGATTAATTTTGTGGCAGGTGAAATATTGTTCCGATATGCTGTTTCAGACATTTAGTTTTAAATTACTCGAGTAAGTCGAGCTACCTTTTTCAAATTTTGTAAATTTGCACCATCCTTTGGAAATTTCGCATTTGGAACTTTTATTCCAGACTTTCACTTTGTGGATTTTATCGTTGTGGTTTCTCAATTCATTAAATTTTATTTTTAAGTATCTGTATTTTTCAGCATCACCTCATACTAAAATTTATTGAATTTTTGTCTTAATTTTTAAATTTCCTCTTTAAATTTTACCGATTTTATCTATCTTTCTTGATTTCCAACCTTTTTGATGTTTTTTCTTCAATTTTAAGTGTTTCTTGTATTATTGTTTCTGAAATTTTTTAAAATTTTGTATTAAACTCCTCAATTTCTTATAGACTTTATAAATTATATCATCTTCCTATTTAAGTTTTTTTAGACAACATGAAAGCTTTTTCGATTAATTTGTGTATTTTTTTATTTTTTCCTTCTATATTTTAAAGATTTTATTTTCTACTTAGAAGATTTTTTAATTTAATGCGTTTCTGGTGATTGTTCTTCTGTATTTTTTATTTTCATACCCTTCTGTATTTCGTTTTATCTGGGATTGTTGTTTCCGGAATGTATCTGTATATTATCGATCTGATTTTTTCTACGTCTTTCTGAATTTTATTGATTTTTTAACCAAACATTTTTTTTATTCTTTATAGATTTCTTTATTATGTTATTATAGAATTTAGCATATTCTGGATTATATCATTTCTTCTCTCGATATTGAAATTTCAGTATTTGTTCTTTAAAAATGTTCTCTTCTACTGCCATTTTAAATGGTGTCCTTCACAATCGTTAAATTTAACTCTTTCGTATTTTGGGATTTTGCTATTATGAAATTTGCAACAATACTTAAAACTTGATTTGAAGTTAAATAGTTTCTCTAAATTAAATTATTTTTCAAATCCAAACCGAAAATTTAACCGAAAATGTTTAAATTTTACAGCCCAGTTCTTGTCAAATATTTAATTATTATTTAAAAATCAATTTAGTTGCACCGACTTAATCTAATTTAAAAATTAATGAAAGTTGGAAGCGAATAATATCGAATTGAATCAATGTATTGAAGTAGGGCATGTTGATCAGTGTATCAGAGGCGGTGTTATAATTTACGATTTTAATTGTGAATAATTTAATTCAAAGCTACTTGGCACGAATTGCAATCCAAAGCCGGCATCACTTCGTATTATATTTCCGCCTAACTAAAACCGAATTTCCATTAACCGGCATTTGTCCAGTGTGTACATAAAAAGGTCCTAATGCAGTTCAATTATCACTTAACACTATAGTGTGGTTTTCTAATCACGATATCTTCCCGTCTCTATATGCTAACACCATATAAATCTAACAATTCGGTTTGAGTAGAAATGTGCTTACTCGGCAAAAGGACGTATCAAATCGTTCACTATCGTGCCCACATATTCCGTGTTATGGAAATAATGTACAGGATTAAATGCCCATATATCATTATCAATAAACTCTTAGGATTATCATATCCTCCAGGATGCTTTGCGTTAATATTAATTATCCTTGTATTGTATGTGGCTTTACTTAGATAATTCGAGTGTTGCCTTGTGTGCAGACTTCGAATGAACTCTACACTTTCGAGGCTTTTAATATAATTTATGGATGATCTAATTGAAGGCGTATCAATACTCAAATCGTTCGACTGGCATCGCACTGAACCAAAGGATTTGGTTAGGAGTTTGCTAAGCTTGATGTTAATTTGACCGCTTAGGTACCTCCTATTTGATCAGATAAGTATCTTCAGTATCTTGAAAGTTGTAATCGATTCAAAATATACATTCATTCAAATTTGAATAATATAGTGAATCCTTAACATAATTTCTCTTAGTTTTCAGCAAGCAGAATTTTGTATCTGTGGGATCATCAACTCATATCGAAAGCAACTTTATACTTTACAACCACTAAACAATAAGGACACTTGCCGTTATACACGGGAAAGGACCCTCCAGCTAACTTGAGCCTTGTTCATCGGTTTCGCAAGTTAAATTGGTGACATTCTGAAAGGGAAAAGTTAAAAGGACGTAGAAAATTCTTGCTCGTCGTCTAGAAAGACATCCATAAAATAGCTAAGTGCGGTGGTTTTATCACACGCGAACTTCACTCGCTAAAAAATGTCTTACACGAAAACACTTGAGTCGTAAAAAGAAAATAATAATAAAATAAAAAATCTACATCTCCTATACACTGTATACGACGGGGCGAACTTCGCATAAAATGGACATTTTTTTTCATTGATAAAAATTCTGCTGAGTTTGAGGACGCCTTTTTCGAAGGGTAGTGGATAGGGTGGACTTTTCGCTATTCGATATGTTGACAAACATAAATAATAGTTGAATATGTCGTAGCGAATAAGTTACGAGTACGCTTCAATGGCCGAACGCAGGTTCAATATGACGAAATATTTTCAACGATGAAAATTTCATAAGACTCAATTTCATTTGGAAACGTCCTTCATATCTTTCCTATTGTATGTACTTTTTTGTGTGTTTTATAGTTTCAGATTTCGTTATTGATTTTAAATATGACGAATACCTTTTGGGTTAAATATTAACATGAATCCATTCTGATGTTTCCAGGCAGAAGAAAATGTGATAAAAAGTTCTCATTTATTTTATTTTATTTGTTTATTATATTTATTTTATTTATTTATTTTATTTATTTTATTTATTTTATTTATTTTATTTATTTTATTTATTTTATTTATTTTATTTATTTTATTTATTTTATTTATTTTATTTATTTCATTTATTTTATTTATTTTATTTATTTTATTTATTTTATTTATTTTATTTATTTTATTTATTTTATTTATTTTATTTATTTTATTTATTTTATTTATTTTATTTATTTTATTTATTTTATTTATTTTATTTATTTTATTTATTTTATTTATTTTATTTATTTTATTTATTTTATTTATTTTATTTATTTTATTTATTTCATTTATTTCATTTATTTTATTTATTTTATTTATTTTATTTATTTTATTTATTTTATTTATTTTATTTATTTTATTTATTTTATTTATTTTATTTATTTTATTTATTTTATTTATTTTATTTATTTTATTTATTTTATTTATTTTATTTATTTTATTTATTTTATTTATTTTATTTATTTTATTTATTTTATTTATTTTATTTATTTTATTTATTTTATTTATTTTATTTATTTTATTTATTTTATTTATTTTATTTATTTTATTTATTTTATTTATTTTATTTATTTTATTTATTTTATTTATTTTATTTATTTTATTTATTTTATTTATTTTATTTATTTTATTTATTTTATTTATTTTATTTATTTTATTTATTAATATTCCATATTAATTTGAATAGGGTATTTTAATTTTCAATCCAGCAGAATTTCCGACCGTCGCCTCATGCGTCTACTATCTCTCTTTCATACATTGAAATACAACAAAGCAAGAAGGAACGCAATTTTAAAACTAGTTAGTTAGCAACAAATTTGTTATGATGCCTGCTAATAGTTAAGTTTAGCTAGTTAAGAGAAATATCCAATAGAGAATTATCCAAATTTCAACATTCTACAATAATACCGATACTTAGATGAATCACCGTTCTGTTCCTAAATATTATTAAAATAATAAAGTAAAATTATTTAGAAATTACTGGAATTTCGAGGGCATATCAGCAATGTAATAATTTTACTGATATCTCTTTATAGCACGACATTCTGTCGTCAAAAAAACCTGATACATTTGTGATGAGTTTACTACAACTACCCTATTAGGGTTGATTTTATTATCCCACCTATGCGTCAGTATTCCGGCGATATTGTTGTCGATGACATCCATATTGTCTATGTCGATGGAAAAATTTTTATTGCTGACAAACGACATAATAAAATTCTACAACTTCCTTCTATCTATAAGACAAAAACATGAGAAATTTTATATGACGTGAAACCCATCCATACACATACAAACAGAGTAAAAAAGCTTAGCGGGATTGCTAAGTAAAAGCTGGATAATAAAGTGAATTTAGCCTGTTAGCCAAACATAAATTTTTCCTGACGTGAATTGAAGGCTACTAATAGAACATTTTGTTATACTTTCGAATTACGTTTCGAAAGGACAAGATATCACTTTCTTTAAGTATCAATTTAACGCTAACGATACGAGTCCGTGAAGAACTATAACCGGTCACTTTTTTGTCGAGTAAAGTTCCTATCAAATCTTTACAAGCAACTAGCTAACTTTACGGTGTCATCACTATCCTGAAAAATTAATGCAACTTTCAATAAGAGGTCGGTCCTGCTTACCTAGATTGGATTAATAAATAATTGTAACACTTTTGTCGAATTCGTTGCTAAGTCACTTTACATCTTTATGGGGGGGGAGGGGAGGTGAGGCGAATTTTCAGGATAGCACATAGATTTGTATTCTCTCGATTCCTCGAAGATTTAAATAAAAATTTCGTGAGATCGACTGCTAGTAGAATGCAAATTGTTTACAAGAAGAATTTTACATATTTGCTTACATGTAAATAATTAATTGTTACTAATACTTTTTATAATACCTTGGTTTGGTTTTAAATTAAATCAACAATGCTTATGTTCATTTTATTATCCAAAATAAGTGTCTTAAGATCATCTTGAACAAGCCCACAAGAGAACTACACGTACTAGCTGACTTGCCTCGAATAATTGACACCATTGCAAAGCTGACTGCAAACTTAAAACAAAAATGCGAAAGCTCCGAAAATCCTTTAATTCCTAATATTTAGTTTTAGTGTTTGTATTGTTGCGAGCTAGGGGTTCGCCGGGATTTCAAGTAAAACACAATTCGGTTAAAATAAAAATAAGTGATTATTTATTCTTCGAACTTTAATTATATTCGATCACACGCAATCGATCGCTTTCGCTCTTTACCAACACGGTCGCGTATACACGCTGGCAGTTGACGTTATAAAAATTACTATCCCTTCGCTGAAAGCTTCACCTGCTTATATACTATCCGGTTGCAGTCTAGGATGTACTTGAATGTTCGCTCAGTGTGGAATCTTCTCGAAAGCTTTAGAGCTTTCGATTTCGATCTTCGTTCAGTGATGTATGCAAAAGGGTTCTAGTATATTGGAGAGCATTCGATAAGAAGGGAGATACAATCGTGTTGTTTCGCCTTATCTTCAGCTAGGTTTCTGATTGGGTTATTTTGCAACTAGGTATTCGGTTGTTGTTGTTTTCATTATGTGAAACGATCAAGTTGCACGGTTGCGCGGTTGCCAGGTTTACATGTAACAGCATATTCATGTAGATTAAGGTTAAACTTAAGTTATTTATACGGTTTTTTAACTCCTTTTTCCGTAAATGAATTAATGTCCGTAGAAAACGATTAAAAACAAATATAAATTCAATTATTATATATAAATTATTAAGGATGTAAAGATTTCGAATAAGTCTCACCTCCGAACCATTAAAACTAGCTTAAGTTAAAAATTGTAAATATCGAAGGAATAAAACAATTTCGATTTCAATTTATGTTCATTTTTTTTATAATAAATGAATCAACTAAAATTCAGTCATTAAATTTAAATTATTTTGAAAGAAATTTCACATCGAATGCGACTTTTTCTAAATCGATCACGAGTTAAGTTACTCAGTTTGATTATATCTGTTTCTCGGTCAAATATTTCAAATACAAATTTTATATAAATTTTTGACCGTAAAGCAGATATATATACAAAATGCTTACAAGACATATCCAAGAAATGTACGACTATCCGATTTTTGATGAAACCATAAATCAGCAGAATTTGTAATTGAACATTGGATCAATAAGAGTTACTTACTTACTTACGATGGCGCTACAGTCCAAATCGGATCTTGGGCTCCTGTATGTGCCGCCTCCAGCCTTCTCGGTTCAGTGACCGCGTCCTCCAGTTTATGAATCTTAGCAGTGATTTGCTGTCTGCCAGGGCCATCCTAAGATAATTGGCGCCCGTGCGCTACTAAAAATAATGCGCCCACGTTATGAGAAAATACAATTTTGATGGCTAGTGGAAGCGGCAAATACAAAATATAAAAATATCAGAACTAGAAAAAGTCAATTTATTACCATTAATTATAATAAACAAAAACATAAAATTCATACAAAATTAAAAAAAAAACGATATGAACAAAAACAAACTTTATAGCAAACAAAAAACAAAAGTAACTTATATATTTATTTTCCCAGCTTTTCTTTCGCAAATTGATTAATAATATCACACGTATTTAAGTTATTAAATAAATCACTCTCTATGGATAAAATACTCAAATCATTTAATTTGCTCTGTCCCATAGAAGACCGTAAATAATTTTTTATCCTTTTTAGTGCTGAAAAAGATCTTTCGCCGCTTCAATCTGTAATGACAATACTTAAAAAAAATTAGGAGTGCTGTAGCCACGTTAGGAAATGTAGACTCAATTTTCGAGTCAATTATTGTTCTTTAACTAAGTTTAAGTTTAACGCAGTAGATATGTTTTTTTTATTTTCCAATAAATATACGTGTTTAAAATGAAGGCATTCTTCAATAAAATTGTTTTTTAAATCGTCCATAAACGTTTCACACAACTTTGCAGCATTCTTTCTAATTGTGTCTTAATTTAATTTTTTTAAATTGTCCAGAAAACCAACTTTGTGTAAATGTCATTATTTCAGTAAATGTCATTATTTCAGTAAATTTCATCATTTGTACTTCTGCTAGAAGTTTATCAATAATAGCATAATATGTATTTAAGCGGAATTCGTTATTGGCATCAAATTTAACTTCTCCTGACGTATTTTCGTTATATTGTTTTTTCTTTTGCGTATTCGTTTATATTGATCACATCCGGACAATTTTATAGCTTCGGATTTGTAAAGGTTAAATGATTCTGTATTTCGTTTCGACTGTACAAATTTTTCTAAAGAAGCTTAAATAATCCAATAATGCTTTTAATTGTAGTATCAACTTTTTGAAGTGATATATTAGTTTTATCTGTAATTTAATATTTCGCTCCAAATTTCTTTTCATAAGGCAATTTCATTTAGAACAGGTTAATTGGTTATTTCTGGCATGAAATTAATAACTAATAATAACTAAAAAATACTTTATTATTAAAATAATAAAGTAATACAACATCAATGAACTGTAAGTAATCATGTCTTGATGAAACTGAAATAAATAATAATAATAATAATCAATAAAAATTGCAGCCCCCAAAAAGGCTTGCGCCCCGGGGCTATATCCCATTTAGCCCTGTGGTTAGGGCAGTGGCGGTCATATTGCTTGTTCAAGGGGGGGGCCATTGAAGTTCAGTAGATACTGTAGAGAAAATAGGTGAGGTAGCTACCCGTTAATGCAGCGTGGATGAAGGAATTTCAGAATATTAAAAAGTATTAACATTGCTCTGAAGGGATTTCTTTAACATCGCTCAATTTATCAACTGATTGTATGATATCAAAAATTTGAACCTGTATTGTATGATTGTAAGTCTTTAAGCAATGGAAAATTGAATAGCATGGGTAGGAGCTAGAAAATAAAATTAATTGATTCCAAAGCTTGGTGAACATAATTTTCTCGATATCGATTTCGATAAAATTTAGAAGCCCAAAGAGACTTCAAGATCTCTTACATGTATGAGAAAATTTCGAGATTTCGCCAAATCCAGTTTGAAATTTTTGGATGTAAATTAGCTGTTTTTTGAGACCACTAGAAATGTAGTGTATTTAATTCTTATTGGTTCTACTATCATACATATTTGCTGAAACTCAATATTGGGCATTAAAATCCGAACTTTATATCTCATATTCTAAAAACTTCAAGCCCGACGAAGAAGTGATCCCTCCAATTATTAAGTTGTCCTACAATACTTAAAATCTACGAAAGAAATATTTTATGTCAATGTTATTTATTAGGTATATATACATATTCACGTCTCCTTATTGAGTCGATCTAGAGTTAAGATGACTGCCACCATAACCTAACCTAACCAACTCTTTTAATTCAAAAATTTAAAAAACCAAACTCGGAAATTCTCTAAAACTATTTCAATTATAATAACTTTATAAGCAGTATCTTATACCTGATTTACATCGCAAGATTTTGGCAAGTAGATTTTGAAATCTCGAAAAGTGTTTACAACGCTCTGAAGACATTTGTTTGACAACGACTCTGATGATAAAATTTTTAATTTATTTTGTAAGAGTTAACATTTGGAAACTAGGAAATTTAAATTGAATGAAGTCGAAAGCTTGCATTATCATGCAATTTGAAATTTTGTAATATTTTATACAGGTAGTTGTGGTGACAGATAATTTGAGGGCAGTTCAGTGACTATTATTTGTATTGAGGATTTTTTTCGCGGTACCTCTTATAATGATTCTAATTAGTGTAAAAAATATATGTTTTAAGTTTCACCCCGATCAAAAAAAAAAATTTAGATTCCGAAAAATGGGTCCCGATGTATTGACAAAACGGCCAAATAATATTATTCTATGTATGGTTGTAGTTTTAAATATATAGGTTGTGTACCATGGGAAATAACATCTAGTGGTCGTAATGAGAAAGTGAAGATTTTCATATTCAATCGGTTTCGACCGTATTTTTTTAATGGTTAATAATACGAAGTTAGTATCGTCGGCAAAATGATCTGATTTCTAATGCTCAATATTATATTATAGAAAGACAAAACGGCTCAGAAAGTTCTTCACCAAGTACGAAATCAAATGTCAATCAAATGATTAAATGTCATCTTTTTCGTCCTTGCTGAAGGATTCCTTTTTTTCTTTTTTTCATAACATCGAGCACTCTAAATGACTTCGTTTCGTTTACCGTTCCAAAGTTACGCTCAAACATTTATTTTTTAAGAAAAACTTAAATTGCTGAATTTAGGCACTAGATGGCATTTTTGATGGTACACCACCTATATATATTTAGAGTTACAATCACCCACAGAATGATACTATACTAGGCCCTATGTCGATATCTTGGGAGTTTCCGGAATATTATACAATTTTGGTTTCTTTAAGGTCCTTGAGACACGTTTAAAACGTTTGAAACTTAAAAAACGGGATGGGTGCTGCGAAAAAATCCAAATTTTTATATTGAGTGATTAGCTTTGATTAGGGGTTGAACTACCCTTTTTACCCGAGTAGATTTCAAATTCATACAAATATGGGAAATATATTAGAATTAGATAGAATCGAAACCGAAATCTCAACATTTTGGAAAATTAAGTTTTAAATCTTTGGATGTAAATCAGTTATTAATATGTAATATAATAGTTACTGTAAATATTCATAATTAAGTTCTTATCGCTGATTTCTCTCGTGATTTCGACAAAACTATTAAGATTACTGGATTACCGATATATTTGAATAAGTTTCATATCTGCTCAGGTGGCTAGGTTTTTTGAAAACATAGTTCAAAATCCTCTCAAAACGACCTGGACAGCAATGATATATTGTTTCGCTGCATTTACCACAACTTACGTTTTAATCTAGGATTAGGACGCACATAATGACAATTGTCCAAGTATAGTCCAAATCCAAATTTTTCAAAATTAGTTTCAAACAGTAAAAGCTACTTCCTTAACAGAACACATCACAACCCAACGATTGATTATATATATATTTATATTCGAAATTTTATTACTTTTCGATTGAAATATTTTTAATTAGACACAGTCTTCTTTTTAATCAGGAGACAAAGACAAAAGAAGGATTAAAGAAAGACATAAGGTGGAATCCGATTTAATTGCATTATACTTTATGCACTATACGTTATTAAGTGTATCTATTAATCTTATAGTCTCATATAATTTTTCTTTAAAGCAGACGGGATAAAGTAATCACGGGTTACGAATTTGTTAGGGGGGGCCATGGCCCCCATGGCCCCCCCACCTATGACCGCCACTGGGTTAGGGTGGCTCTGCTGTCTGCGTCAATAGAATCCTCCCAGCGCTTCCATGGTTTTCCAACTGGTCTTTGTCCATTAACTTTTCCCTTTAGTGTGCGTTTGCGGATTCTATCAAAAATAGTTACATAGTATTGTTTCATTGATAAATTCTTTGCGAAAAACAAAAATTATGTAGTTAAATAATTTTGTTAAAACCAGCAGATGATTAATCAAGCAACAGATTTGAAACTTTTGTATGATACAAAACGCTATTTCGTTATGACAATTCTTTTCTGTATTTTCTACAATAATCTACTGTTCATCATTAATTTAAGTAAAACTGAATGTAAATAATTAATGTTTACATATAAATGTGCAGTAGCAGTTCGTGGAGGTTTAAATAGGATCTGGATTGAAATCCCTAAGTGGCGCATGTGGAGGGTCGATCAAGAAGCACATGGAGACGAACAGTTGAGAAGGAAATTCAGTAGTATCCAAGTTCAGGCGGCATATAATGTCCATACAAAAACTGTAAGGCTTTTATTTTTCTTAGCTTTGTTGTGATTTTCGAAATTTCTATGCTGGAATTTAAGGACAAATTTTATTTTCGTTTATAGATAACTCAAAATTTTTTAATTTTGATTCATTCATCTCATCTTTATTTGTTTTACATTTTTTCTGAAGAAGTTCCGAACAACAAAAGACGTTTCACTCATGTAAAATATTTGCTAATCTTTAGGTATGTACTCTACGGTTAATAATTATGCAGTATAGCACAGAATCAGCATAGAATGTCGCTTAATGCGTTCACTATAAATTAAATATTTCTCGAGTTATTGTAAAGTCAAAGATCTCCTTAAAAAATGGTTGATTAGTGCTTAGTTTTGTTTTAGTTTTAAGAAGAGGTGAAGCGCTAATCCACCGCGTATACTAGGCACCAAAATAGGGCCCATAGTGGTCTCTTCAGAGCCTCGTAGGTCACTGAACATCCCCTAAACAACCCAGATCTTCAAAGAACTTGACCAGCTTGTCATGCCCTATCGACCTAAGGTCCCCAAATTGTCAAAGGAGAGACTGCCGAGCAACTTCAGTCGACTCCTCACACACAAATGTAGGTGATGTCCTCAGCATATAGCGCAAGGCAGTACCTGCAAACGTCAGAGTCAGCGATGCCAATACGCATAGCATGCTTCCCTAGCAATCAGTGCCCTGTCAGTATTTCGGCGAGTAACCGCAAGCTTCCCCAACTCCATGCCAATATATCACTAGTCTTCCTTAGCCAGAGTGCCCTAGAAGTCCTACAGCTCGTCTAGAGTTCGCTGCGCCCGCGGCACAATCCCTGGCACGTGCTTTGATTCCGTTTAATGGTGGACTATCCCCCTCCTCTACCATCCCGACTGGCGACGATCCTAGTCTCGCCAGCACATCGTCCAGTTCGTTTCCTGGTATGTCACTATGCTCTGGTACCCAGCATAGTAGTAGTAGTATTCTGTCTACGAAGTGCCTTGAGCACTTCTCGACAGCGCTTTACTAGCTGGGATTTGATAGTCCCTGATTCCAATGCATTCAAAGCCGCCTGAAAAAGATTGATTAAACCAACTATAAAACTAAATGAATGTAATAAAAACCAACAAATCAGTAACTTCAGGTCAACGGACATATTTTCTCTCCCACTATACAATATTTACATAAAATAATAAATACATACAAGAAAAATTGTTTAGTTCCCATACAAAATTCATTAAACAATTTGTTTATTTTCTTCTGTAACACACCATAATTTAAGAAATCGCACAGCCATGAAGACAAAATTTGAGTGAAATCTCTTTTGAGCAGCTACCGTAACGATTCTTTACTCACATTCACCCAAACTTCTATGAGAAACAGAAGATATGTGTAAGGTGTATTGATAAATAAAATCACTGTACTCTTTAGGGTTGCTTCCATTCAAAAGTCGTTAGAACGTATGGTCAAAACCTTTGAGTAGGTTGATATACTTGATATCTACTGCAATCAAGCAGTAGTCACAGCACTAAGGCTCCGTCAATCGGAAAAATCCTTTTACAATCCACGCCTACATACGTTGGTTCGAGTAGTAGCCCCTTCCAACCAGACTGAGCTTAAGTAGTGCAAGGGTGCCGTTTTGATACTATTATTAAAGATTCACATGACTGAAACAGTTGAGTGTTTTTTTGAAGATATCGGACAGAATTGTCTAAGTTTATCCGTCCTATGCTACTTAGGAAGAATAGTAACTCTTCCATTATCTTCTTCGACATCTCCTTCAGGTCTTCAAAGAAGGGTTTACCTAGTGCTCGTTCTCGCCCTCCGGCCATTGCTGGACATCCGTTAAGGAAGTGAAACAGTAATTCTGGTAAGCTCGCGTCCCAGCAACTACTGTAATGGGCAAAGAATGGAATGCCCAATTGGGCTGTATGATCTCTAATTGACTTGTATTGATCCTCGTGATCCTGCAGATATCTCCTTGGGTCTTGTTCAGAAGTCTGTAGGGCTTAGTTCGGTTATAAGGCGGCCATATCGACCCAGGTAGTTTCCTCCATCTAAAGTTAGCAGATAGTAAGTGCCACTTGACGGAATATCAATTGTTTCCGATAGAGAGCTGGGCAAATAGGAGCTCTGCCTTGCAAGGTCGTCCGCTCATTTGCTACTATATCCCTATGCCCAGGGACCCAAGGCAGGGTTTGTTTGAACTGACTTCTCATACTACATACATATGTCAAGCGTTTCGGCACTGTTCAGCTAGTTTAAAGGAAATGATAGCCGAATCTAATGCCTTGATTGCTCCTTGGCTATAAGTTAAGATAGCCATACTCCGTTTGGAGTTAAGTCATGTTTCGATGTTCGACATGCCTATCGAATCCACAGTATCTCCGTCTGGAGAAGCTATAATGGTAGGCGGCAGGACTTAGCAACATTTTGTATATCTGAAAAGATTCCTGCTCGGACCCGTTAAAAAAGTTATCTTCCACTAAAATTTATCTCATAAATCTCAAAGGGTCTATAGATCTGGGCAAATTTTTTTTCCGTACTACCCTTATCATCAAAATAAAATATTCTTATGCGTTTACGATACTCTATTATTAAGATAATAAAGTAAAAGTGTCAAACAGAGGATCTGCCTTTCTCGTTTTGAGAGATTCTAATCGAATTTGACATTATCGATCCGACATTACTTTACTTAACTCAATTTGATTTCTATCATTCCAATGGGATTTACGAGGTTCGAAAATGAAATACGCATTAATGCTTTGGTGAACATTTTCTTATGTATACCGAAATTGTCCTTGGATAAAAGATAATAGCATTAGTAAAGCAATCAGTGGCACGTCTATAAGTTATCTGCCAAAAGCCAATAGGGAAAAAGGTACGAATCCGATGAATAGACGACCTTCTCCAATATTTATAAGAAAGAGCCCTTTTCTGATGAATTATCTTCAAGTGGATAAGTGAACGATATTAATACTTTAAAGTGGAAAACTTTTGGGTAATACCCAGACTGGAGACATGAGACAGGTACCATTAGACAGCTAAATATTGAACTATTATGATTTTTTTTAGTTTTTAGCTAATAAAATGCAATTTCAATTTCACTACGAAACTGGCTTAAAATCTCACATTAAAAATCCATAAAAAATCCACAAAAAAATTAACAAAAAAATATTCTGGATAACTCTAAGCATGTGATTTTGAAAAATTTATTAAAACGTAAGCAATCCCTTCAAACTCTCTTGGGGATTTGAATTTTGAAAAATTGTGAATTGGTTTTTAAGCCAGTATATGAAATGCCCGTAGAAGTAACAATTCATTTTATATCTCATCAGACCTAAGGGATGGAGAAAATTGTGAAAACGTATGGAGCCCTCTTATATCCCCTTGGCTGTATATCCCAAAATCCTGAAACAATTTTTAGGCAAATATTTTGAAAGCCTGAGGAAGTAAAAACAAATTTGATATCTCGTCAGACCTAAGAGATATGTTGGAATTCGTAAAGACATATGCAACAACTTTACACCATATCGAAAATATCCCAAAATCGTGTAATATCTTTGTAGGCTCTTAAATGAAAAGTCCGTGGAAGTTAAAGCCTATTTGATATCAAATCAAACCTAAGAAATATGTCGAAAACTGAGAAAACGTATGTAACCCCCTTACACCCGTTGGAGTTGAATATCCGAAAATCCTGAAATTAACTTTTAGGCGATTACATAGGAAGCAATAGGTAGTAAAAATTAAATCGGTATCTCATCAGATTTAGGAAAAATGTATGAATTTGTGAAAATGTTGTTCTCGCATATTAGATCTCTAGTACATACGTGTCCAGTATAAATTTGGAAGCATACACTGAATCTGAGACATAAAATCGCATATCTTCACTTCTCACCTCGTAATTTCAGTACTGGAAATCCATCCGTTTGATATTGGAGCAAGGCCTTATTGATAATACTCTTTGCAAGTAATAGTAACGATGACGAAAATCCAAGGAAGATCTCTACCGGCTTTTCGGATTACTGTAATAATTTGGGTTCTTTTTTTTTGTATTCAACATTATCTTCACTCAGACTCGCGGGAACAAAATTAATTACGGGAAGTAACCTACCTTACACTGAGAAAATACTGTTCCTAATATTAATGAATGCCTTTCATTAAACGAAATTCTTCGGATTAATGAAAAAATCGTTGCAACAATGAAGAAAATTATCAAATATTTTTTTTGACATATGAACCGTACATTAATAGTATGAACCCTATTTCATTAAAAATATTTTCATCAATTTGTGTATACGGAAAGGGCACGTATAGTCTCAGTTATCAACACCTAGAAATTTTGATGAACGCCTTCATCATATTGATTGAAAAGTTCTTCTAAACAAGGTAGCTTTGCTTGGTATTCGTAAAATATATTGATTATGGTCATAGTAATAATGAACACATTCATTATATTGAAGAAAACGATCATCGCACAGCTCAAGGTTACGGATCCTCTGTTGGTTGTTATTTTTTGTTAAGGTTCCCATATTCTATGGCACGTAACCAAATGGTGTCAATTGTTCCACTGAGAATTAGTCCGACAGTAGCAAAAATTTCACACAAGTGTGTGGGATCCTATATTCGTTTTCATATGGCATAAAATACGAAATTATTTCCAGTTTCACGTTCATAATATTAATGTTCAAATTCATCATATTGATATCAATATGGGCATTCATATTATGAACGCAGTATTGATTACAGTGACAGGATTAATAGCAGTTATGAATTTATACTTTAATGTGATGAACAACATTAGTAACATAAATTACTCTTTCCATTAATATTATGAATTCGTTCATCATATTATATTGAGAGTGACACAGTTAATAGTAATAATGAATCTGTACTTTAATACGAATTACAGTTTTCGTCAATGTTAACAACTCGTTCATTGTAACAATGAATTTTTACATCATTTCTGTTAACGCGTGAGTGTCCAAAGCAGACCGGAAAATGATGAACGGGTTTGCATAATATTAATGAATACATGCATCGGCTCAAAAACAATGATTTTTTCATTATGATGATGTACATTTTAATTGGTTGGATTTACCTTTTTGGTTGGTTTTTGATATCACTTCAGTAATAAAGGAGCACTTCTTGAAGAACGATTCGACAGAAAGATCAAAGGATGTACCTCGCGTAAAATCAAAATGGAGGAGAATCGAAAACTGAAGAGAAAACAATTCTTTGAATCTCGTAAAAGGAGGAACCTGAATGTGAAATAGGATCTTCGAACAGCAAACTGACAAAGAGTAAGGGTTCGTGAGAACATTCCATAGAACCCAAAGGCTGGACCCACTGGACTCGATATGAAGAACTAAGAGTCTATAGCTTGACCTTCCGGTCAATTAAAAAATAAAAAAGTACAGATAAAAGAAGAAGCCTTAATTTGGATCGTTGGTGAAAGAAACAAATATGAGAAAATATCAAAACCTGGTGAACCTGGAAGTAAATCAAAGGAAATTCGATCACAACTAACTTCTAGATCTGGATTTATCCAAGGTGTGAATTTCGGCAAGAAGTAGATGCAGCTTGAAGAATGTGCTAAAACTTTGTGGAATTTACGTTTCATTTTTAGGAACAGAGGAAGTCTTAAATCTAGACTAGTCAATTTAGTTAAGCCGGCGTGAGAGAGAATGATAATGTGAGCTCCATTAGCGTTTTACTTTTATTTTACCACAAGTGAAGGTCTCATTGAGATAGACCTTACCATAAAGGAATAAAGCCGGAATGAGCTACCTCATAATAATAATCAATGGCACAACAGTCCAAATTGGGCCTAGGCCTTGAAGTAATGCTAGAGTCACTTCATTACTAGACCCGATTTAACACAGGTACTCATTTACAGCTGAGTTACTGAGCTACCTCATAAAGCTGAACCAATTTAAGGTGCGAATTTCAGAAGAAGTGGAACTGGTTTGGTGAAAGAGCAATCCCTTAAGTGTTTGCGCATTCTTCGTCAAAAGCAATGAACTGAAGGAACTGGATATGACCAAAGTGTGAATTTCGTCAAGAACTCCAGAAAGTGAAGAAGCCTCGTACAATTTTTGCTTAATTTTTAAAGAATGATCAAGTTCAAAATTAGGACTCAGTCCAGGTATAGGAGAGTGCAGCGCTTTAAAATTTCCAGCAAAACAGGGTTCTGCAGATTAGCATCATTTTCATTCTCATTCAACTTTGAACGGAATGAAGCTACCACACAAACAATAAGAATTAAAAGAGAATTTCTAAATCATTTCCACAATGGCACTGTAAACCAGGAAAAAGAAACAGGTGTAAATAGGTGCACGAAATCAAATCAAACCTTTGAGAGAGGCCATAAGGCTACAGCAGTATAATAAATTTAAGGCATGCAACCTTGTTAGTCACCTTTTTCGTCTTTTAATTGCCAAAATACTTAATCCATGCAATCTGAACACCACTCCGTAAAAAACCACCTTTCATTTCTTCCCCATATTTTGTCCTACACTTACTTCACTTTATTTTTCATACAAGCGAAGTATTTTGTTGCCCATTACATGCATGGACACTGCGTTCCAAATTACAGACATGGGTAGACCGTCGCTACATTCATCCACTACAGGCCGTCTTGATGAAACAATTAATGATTATAAAAAATTATTAACAAGAAAAACAGTCCGTAGTCATCACCCAGCTTCCTTTTTTTAGCATTAAGCCTGTAAAATTGCAACACACCTCTAAGTCGAAATAATTATTTTTCTCATTATTTTGTAGGAATCTAAAAAGTTTTCCGTTACCGTTCGTATCTTTAATAATTTTCAAACTGGAATTGTTCAATTTTATCTAATGCAAACTCGTATGTGTATCTATAAAATTTGTTATAGGTCTCATTATTATTGCAATGATTTGTTACCGTAAAATTTATGAACATGCATAATTTTGCTAATTTCCCATTCGAAATGTTCTTCGAAGTGGCTGAAGTTGCAATGGTCCCGCAAACAGTCGCAGGGAGATATCTATACATTACGACAATGTAATAATATTCATACATAATTTAGGTAATAGACGCAGGAAATAACAAATGTATTCCCAAACGAAAGTTTAACATTGCACAGGGGCCAGAGATGGAAATTATTACTGGTACCGGCAGACTGGGTGGCAGTGGATGCCAGGGGGGGGGTGGCAGTATTTGTACATGTCGTTACATACATGTAAACAGGATACTGATTAGAAGAACATATCCGTAAATCAATTCTATTTGAAGGGGATTATTAAACGTTTGGTATTATTTATTACGCATTCGGGGAAGCTTACGACGATCAGTTTAATTGTTTTTGGGAAAATTGCAAGCCGAGAGCAATATTCAAATCATAATTTTAATTGAATTTCGAATATTCATGTTGTTTTAGGCTAGTAAGATATTCAGCAGGAAGTATACGTTGGCTTTAAGAAACAAATCACATGTTTGTATCTCGAAAACGCAACTTACTCCTGCCTATAACTCCGGAGATTTTGGGTCGGTGTTGCTGCGACAAGAGCGAGCCACAGCGAACAGAGCAAGCCACGATGAGCAGAACAAACAACAACAAAGACAAATCAGAGCCAAGCAACGACGTGCGGAGACAAAGACAGGGCAGACGAAGACAGGGCAGACGAAGACAGGGAAGGAGCGAGTAAAGGGGAGCAGAATCGTGCCATGATTTGGAGCCAATACGGGCTACGACAAGCCACGACGAACTTAGCCAAACCTCGACGAGCAGAAAACACGAAGACGGCAAGGAGAAAACCAAATTAAATCAAATTTAAATGTCAAAAAATAGAATTAAAAAGTGAAGTCAAGAATTAAACAAATAGAATCAATAAACATACTGCAGTCACGATCGGCTGCAAGCCAATCGTATAATACTCTACATGAATACTGAACTCCGATTTATGTTGTAGTTGGGGATAAAATAGAATTACGTGTGTGCATGTTGTATGTCCTTTATTAAGGACTCCCATTAGATTGCTACTCAAACCTAAAAGACAATATTCACTGTTTAATTTCATATCTTGAACTGGGTAAGTCATCGAAAAAAAATGTCCTTTTAGAAGGACTTTCGCATGGGAGGTGTAGGAAGGACTCACTTGATTTCTTACATATTTATCCTTTTCCTTGGAACCATTCAAAAATGAACGTGTACAGAATTTCAAATTCGTAGCTTGAAGCGTTCAAAAGTTATCGAAAAATATTGTTGAACACGTGTCTTAAGGACATTTTGTATGGCAGCTACCAGAAGGAGTTACAGGATTTCGCTGACTAGTAAAGTCGAACTTTCTTTTCACTCGAAACTAATTTGTACAAAATTCCGAATTCGTAGCTAAAAGATTACTTGAGTTATAGTGAGTTTCGTAAATTAAGTGAAGACATTTTGGCAGGATATTTGTATGGCAGCTACACGAAGGACTAACAGGATTTTCTTCATAATAATATATTTAGCTCCAACTATTGGAAAAGTAACACATACAAAATTTCAAAGTCGTAGCTTTAGGCGTTCCGAAGTTATTGGTCAATATTCTTGAGCACGTGTTTTAAGGACATTTTGTATGGCAGCTACCCGAAGGAGTTACAGGATTTCGCTGACTAGTAAAGTCGAACTTTCTTTTCACTCAAAACTAATTTGTAAAAAATTCCAAATTCGTAGCTAAAAGATTACTTGAGTTATAGTGAGTTTCGTAAATTAAGTGAATACATTTTGACAGGATATTTGTATGGCAGCTACACGAAGGACTAATAGGATTTTCTTCATAATCATATATTTAGCTGCAACTATTGGAAAAATAACACATACAAAATTTCAATGGCGTAGCTTAAACCCTTCTGAAGTTATCGACCAATATTCTTGAACACGTGTTTTAAGGACATCTTGTATGGCAGCTAGGAGTAGGACGATTTTGCCCGTTAACGAACTTAGCCTTACAAATTCAACCAAACATCCAGATTCAAAATTTCAAGATCCTAGGTGAAGGCGTTCTTGAGTTATCGTGCTAACGGACAGACGGACGGACGGACGGACGGACGGATGGACGGACGGACGGACGGACGGACGGACGGACGGACGTCAGGCGGATTTGAGGTTTTTGGGCACAAATAAACAAAAAATAATATATAACTTTTCTTCGTCCGTGGCTTGGTTCTATGCGTTACAAACTTTTGGGCTGGATTAAACTTATAATACTCTATATGATTTCATCTAGAGTATAAAAACAGTGAAGTCAATTAAACAAATATTTTCTAACGAGTCGTGGCACCTGCTAAGTTTTACCCCTGCCATGAATCGAGTCGTTACAGTGTATTCTCATGAATTACTTTATTATTTTTTTCAAAATCCGCCGCTCCAGAATTAAGTTATATCTTCGTTGTGTGTGTTTTCTGTCTCTGAGGAGACGGCCAAAACGCGAAGATTTTGTTGGTTGTCTGCCTAGCTTCTTTCTCACCGTGTTCGTACAGTTCACTCTGTTAGTCTGTTTTTATTTCATGCGTAGGAATATCGTTTTTAATTTTTTTTGTCACATGTCGAATGGAACTGCAGTTCACCAAAATGAGTGAGTTACTTCACTCACTCACTTCAATGAAGTGTTCTTTCGGAACAGTTCACTCGTGAACGACCCGTCTCTAGTTCAGAGCCATGGATAGCTACTTCTTCTCCGGTTTCGGGGACATGGCTGGAACACGAAATGACGAACTAGCCAAGTTTATTCGCACCTGTGACTGCTTCGACTAGCTTTTCCCCATGTACACCGAAAGAAATTCATTGTTAAAATCAAATACAAACCTTATTTGATTTTGCGTCAAATAAGCAACGTTGTTAATTCAAATATGGTTTAATAGTTAATTATGTTTTCAAAACATTACAACTATCATTATTTGATTCAACAATTTCGTTGTCAATTTTGTGTTTAAATGATCATGTTCATATTTGAGTACAAATATCAATCTTCAAAATAAATAAAATATTTCTGTGCTTCGATTATCATGATCAATACTAGCGAAGCATGTTAATGATTCCTGAAATATTTTGCAAGTGGTATTTGAAGCACAAACATTTTTATACTCTAGATAAAATCATATAGAGTATTATAAGTTTAATCCAGCCCAAAAGTTTGTAACGCATAGAACCGAGCCTCGGACGAAAAAAAGTTATATATTATTTTTTGTTTATTTGTGGCCAAAAACCTCAAATCCGCCTGACGTCCGTCCGTCCGTCCGTCCGTCCGTCCGTCCGTCCGTCCGTCCGTCCGTACGTCCGTCCGTCTGTCCGTGAACACGATAACTCAAGAACGCCTTCACCTAGGATCTTGAAATTTTGAATCTGGATGTTTGGTTGAATTTGTAAGGCTAAGTTCGTTAACGGGCAAAATCGTCCTACTCCTTCGGGTAGCTGCCATACAAAATGTCCTTAAAACACGTGTTCATGAATATTGGTATAATATAGCTTAAGAAGGGTTTAAGCTACGACTTTGAAATTTTGTATGTATTATTTTTCCAATAGTTGGAACTAAATATATGATTATGAAGAAAATCCTGTTAGTCCTTCGTGTAGCTGCCATACAAATATCCTGTCAAAATGTATTCACTTAATTTACGAAACTCACTATAACTCAAGTAATCTTTTAGCTACGAATTCGGAATTTTGTACAAGTTAGTTTTGAGTGAAAAGGAAGTTCGAGTTTACTAATCAGCGAAATCCTTTTTCTCCTTCTGGTAGCTGCCATACAAAATGTCCTTAAAACACGTCTTCAAGAATATTGCCGATAACTTCAGAAGGGTTCAAGATACGTCTTTGAAATTTTGTATGTGTTATTTTTCCAATAGTTGGAGCTAAATGTATGATTATGAAGAAAATCCTATTAGTCCTTCGTGTAGCTGCCATACAAATATCCTGTCAAAAAGTCTTCACTTAATTTACGGAACTCACTATAACTCAAGTAATCTTTTAGCTATGAACTCGAAATTTTGTACAAATTAGTTTTGAGTGAAAACAAAGTTCAAGTTTACTAGTCAGCGAAATCCTTTTACTCCTTCTGGAAGCTGCCATACAAAATATCCTTAAGACACGTGTTCAACAATATTTTTCAATAACTTTTGAACGCTTCAAGCTACGAATTTGAAATTTTGTACACATTAATTTTTAAATGGTTCCAAGGAAAAGGATAAATATGTAAGAAATCGAGTGAGTCCTTCCTGTACCTCCCATGTGAAAGTCCTTCAAAAAGGACATTTTTTTTTCGATGACTTACCCAGTTCAAGGTATGAAGTTAAACACTGAACATTGTCTTTTAGTTTTGAGTAGCAATCTAATGGCAGTCCTTAATAAAGGACATACAACATTCACACACGTAATTCTACTTTATACCCAACTACAATATAAATCGGAGTTCAGTATTCATCTAGAGTATTATACGATTGGCTTGCAGCCGATCGTGACTGCAGTATGTTTAATCAAAGATTTACTTCTTTACACTGTAATTGTAGGCAACTGAATGAAAATGCTGAATGATTTATGCTTCAAAACTAACAGTTTTGGCGTTTGGCATACAATGATCATTGCTTAGTCAATCACGGAAAACTGCAACCTGCAAATGTTTTCATTGCATTCTTAAAACAATTGTGCTCAGGTGAAAATTTTCGTGTTAGATCAAGATGAAATGTAGTAAGCAGGAGTAGTATTCAACTGAACAGGTTTCTTGTTGCTTAGCAATTATTCTGACAATGAAATGTTTAATGTAAAACAAAATCATATTTGAATGAATCACATACATGTTTAAATTAAACAACTTCCGTGATATTTTAAAATTTTGCTTTTAACAATGCTTCCTTAGTTGATTTAAATACGTAACCTTATTTACTTTAACAATGTTTGTATTTGATATGAACATTTTAGGCTAATTGTTAGTTAACAATGTATCATACTTAATTCAAATAATGATTTTTCTTTCGGTGTAGTAATACTACGATAACTCCCTATATGGGACTTCATTAAGGTGTCACGGGTGTGGAATCACAATGGACCAACTGAATGGTCTAAGTGGTCGATCCATAGTTAGGATGGCTCATAACCCAACGTAACCTATGAGGTGTTGCAAAAGTTGATGCTGACGAATACAATTGCTGAATTAACAAATAGCTAAAAAAAAAAAATTCTTTAGCTGTGCAATTAGTGGGGCTTCTTTCAAACTAAACATCATAGAGCTCTTCAAGTCCAACTAAATGAAACGTCTTAATTTTTCTTATCCTCTTGAAAATTGATTGCACGTCTTTTAAAATAATTCCGCCATGTATTTCGTTTCCTCCGATTTTTTTTTTGTGTTTTAGCCACTCGGAGCGGATTGTTTGTTTCTAGTTGAGCTGTGCGTCGTTGTCTTTTCAAAATTGAATCCATTACTCTTCACTTGGCTCCTTCGAATAAAGCCCCCCGGAAAAAAATCCTTTTCCATTTCAGATTTGACGTAAATATGTCGCGGAGAAAGGGAAAATCACGAAATTAAATCTTCAAGATTGTTAGTTTTTTTCCGTCGGGATTCTTTCTTCTCGTGATTAATGAGTGCAATAACACAACTTTAATAAATTCTTTCCATTTTCGGATCTTGTGTCGTCCTCGTTACAAGTTTCACGTTACTATGTGTACAATTGCGCGCGGTAGTATACTTTCTCAGGGAAAATGCAACAACAACAGGGAAAATGTCCTGCTCCTTGAGAAAGAAGAAATTTCCGTTGGCCAGTCTGTTGCGGATAATTTATTGCCAACGAGTTTTATTTCTTTTCCGTTTCGATTTTTTTTTGTTATGGCTTAGTTATTTTTCGTTATCCTTCTTCGATTTAAATTAAAATTCAATACGATACTCAGTTCGAGCAGAAGACGAAGAGTGGGTCGGATTTTGGGTGTTTGGGGAGCGAAGGAACGACCAAGTTATTGAGATTGAAAAATTGAATGAAGAAATGTTAGTAGTCCTGGTGATCCTTAAAGTTTGTGAAACTTTTTTCTACCTTGACGTAGAATTTCTTAGCGTGAAGGATACTAATGATATCCGGAGCTTTTTATTGATTGGATCGTTAAATAAATTTTATTGGTGAGAATAAGAGAACTGGCGATCGACTGAAGTTACTAAGCACTTGGGTCTTTAATGTTAATTAATTCAATTTTTGTATTTTTGGCTTAGAGTGCTATGTTTTATAGGCTGCATTAAATTACTTAACCCTTAGGTAAGGGCTGAGAATTTTGGAGATATTTTAAAACTGCGGACCATTCCAAAAATAAATTAGTTGAAATGGTATCAGCGTTCAGAGTGACCGAAAAAAAATATGCCGCACATGTTTTCATATTGCAAGAACATCGTCGTTCAGTTAGACCTCCTCTCAAGTTTTTCTTCTTCACTCGAATGAGGTGTTTTGTTTTTGAATGTTTTCAATGCATGAACACTGCGGTTAAAAATCCAAAAAGAGGAAAAAATCTGCCAATGGTCTGGTCGAAACTTTATTATTTTTCGGGTCAAAGTTCGGGAGCAGTCAAAGTCGAAGTACCTATGTGAAAGTTAATTTTGTTCTTAAAATAAAAATATTTCAAGTAAAGATTTTTAGCCGATTAAACGTTGAAAAAGTCCGTGTAGACTATTCGAATTTCGGTATATTATGTACACTAAAAGCCCATAGAAGTAAATAAGAATTTGTTACCTTATCGGACTTAAGAGATATGACGAATTGTTAAAACGTATACAAACCCATTACTTCCATTTGGTGTTTGAATTTCGAAAAAATTATGAAACCGGTTTTTAGACGATTTCATAAGAAGCAACTTATGAGACACGAGGGATTTTGAAAATTTGTGAAAACATAAGCAAACCCTTTACACCCACTAGTTTCTTGAAATTCGAAAAATCGTGAAATTAGTTTTTAGGTCATCACATCAAGTGCCGTAATAACCAATTTTATATCTCATCAGAATTAAGAGATGGCAAAAATTGTGAAAACATATGCAAACACTTGGGCGTTGAATATCCAAAAACTGAGAAATGGGTTTGTAGGCGATTATATAAAAAGTCTGTGGAAAAGCGATCTAATATCTCATCATACCTAAGAAATATGTCGAGGCTTTGAAGAGCATACAACCCCCTTACACCCCTTAGGATATCTAAAAATAGTGAAACTGACTTTTCGGCGCTTATAACAGGAAGCCTTAGGAAGTAAAAATGAATTCGATATATCATCAGATAGTCTGGGTGGCTTAGTGGCTACAGCACTTGCCTTCGGCGCACCTGGTACCAGGTTCGAATCTGCTTGACGACAAGTAATTTTCGAGAATTGAATTGGGTGCCGGACTACCAGTTCACAAAAATCGGGATAATAATCACGGACGAGCGTGTGGCTGACCACTCCAACTCCTAGTGTTCCGTTGGTCTAGTAATGAAGTAACTCTAGCATTACTTCAAGGCCTAGACCCAATTTGGGCTGTTGCGCCATTGATTATTATATCATCAGATATGCAACCTCCTTACACCCACTTGGGAGTTGAATATCCAAAAATCCTGAAAGGTGTTAATAGATAAATATGAAGACAACACGAGACAGTAAAAACCAATTCAATTTCTTATCACTTCTAAAGGATATGACGGAATTTGTAAAAACTTGTTCAACCCCTTTATATCCTCTTAGGGGCTGAAAAGGGAAAAAACTTAAAAACGGGTTTTAGGTGATTATTACGCAAGCCCGTAAAAGTGAAAAGATATTCGATATCTGATCAGACCCGGGGGATGTGGCAGAATTTGTGAAAAAATATACAACCCACTTCCCGCCCCGTTGAAAACATTTTCTAGGTATTTATATGAAGAAGCCGTAGAATAAAACTTTTACATTCAGCAAACTTCATTTGTCAACCTTAATACGCAAACCGAATTTTATTTGTCTAGTGTAATTCGTTCGTGAGATATCGTAATCTAAAGTTTCTCACCCCCACCCCCGTACGCCATTACCCCCACTCGAAAATTTGTTTCCGATCTCTTCTCCTAGTATACCTACAGATATTCATTAAGTTTCAATTTTGTAACGTTAACCGTTTAGGAGAAATAGATTTTATAATGTGTCAATCTCGGTGGTTTTGTGTTTCGGACGAATTATTTCCCCACTCTACCGGACCCCTTCACGAATATTGACAATTTTTATGCAAATGCGTACACTATCAAGGCTCTATATAAATTCCTAGCATAAGCGGTTGCTGAGATCTACAAACCAAAATTTTTTGTCTAAAACGCATCCTCCTCCTCCCCCCTCACACCTCCACCCCTCAGAATTTGGTCACTTCAAAGAGCCAACCCAGTCTATTCATAAAAAAAATTTTAATTTAATATCGCAAACCGTTTAGGAGCTACGAGCCTTCAAACGATTTTGCGTACGGCGGACAGACGGACTGAATTTTTTTTTTGCTTTTTTCGTGTCTACTAGTCATGAAACGTGAAAAACAATTTTTGAAGGTAGCAAATTTTTTTTTATAAATCTATCACAATACTATATTAGGTGTGTTTTTTTGGGCACTTATCCAGACCAGATTAGGTTAGAAAATTTATATACAAAATAACAACAACTTTGCTGTTTTTACGATTCTTTATAACTTTTTTCAATAGATAGTAGGCTAGATTAGAGAATTTATCGCGAATAGTTCCCCCTGTGAGCTTACTGGGTTAACTATTCCGGTTAAAATCTATATTCTAGCCTACTATCTACAGGGAAAAGGAATAAAAAATAACAAAAACAGCAATATTCTTGGTGTTTTCAATGTAAATTTTAGTCACAACTCTAATCTGGATAAATGCGCAAAAAAACACACCTATTATTAGAAAATAATAAAGTAAAATAGATCGATTTCAAATTTAAAAAAAATTACACCTTCGAATTTTGTATTTTCACGTTCTTCAACCAACCCCATTCGTAGATAAATTTGACGAGTCACAGCTCCTAAAGCCTTTCAGATATTCAGTTAGAATTTTTGCTACTTTATAATTATCTAAAAGAAAATATTTTGTTAATGGAATAGTTTTCTTTCATAGAAACGACTAATGCCACAAAGGTGAACCTTGGAACCTATATTTAATAAGAAAAAATCATTTTTGTATTGGTCTTCAGAGGTGAGAATATGTTTTCATCAATTATCTTTTTTTTTTAATTTTTACCTGTTCGTGCTATTGATAAAAATTCCAAAAAACATTATTTTTGAATTGAAATGGAGTGAAATATGTTTTCTATTTTTAGAGAAAGCCGAAATTTTATGTCGATAACAATATATATTTTATTAGTGAAAAATAAATACAGCAAAATTTCTACAACTTTTATTCCGTCCATATACCACCTTTCTTCTAAACAGACGTACCTCTCTAAATAAACAGAAAGCAGGATAATCCTCATATGTCTCGGTACGCGTATATCGGTATTCCAAGCCTAAAAAGTTTATGACCATTTGATACTTTTCACATGTGCGCTTTCATCCTTTCATGGACCAGAAAGAAAACCATCCTCGAAATGAAATGCCCATAAAAATGTATGAAACTTCGATTGTAGGCCAATTCTTGGACATACACCAACCTACCTACCAACTTATCAGTACAACGAATGACAGAGAGTTAGAGGTACGTATACGAAAGGAAAAACGTAATAAAAATAAAAGCCATAAAAAGTCCCCTTTTAATAATGAAATATCCGGTTTGTGCCGCACAAGAAATCCGGCCCACAAATTCAAGGATAATCTTGAAGCTTTGTGCCCGGATTTTTTGCTTTCTGTTTTTTTTTAGGTCAAATAACACGAGTCCTGGGCGCTCTTTTCTTCTGGATTACAAGTGGATTTAATAATTTTGAAACAATAATCTCCAATAAAAATTGGTCTTACATATTCCTGGTGTTTGCCATCTCTGCCCCAAAAAGCATTGTACAGCGTAAGAAGCACTCCCTGTTCATCCACCAAAGTCATACTGCAAACTGAAAAAATTGCACCCTTAAATTCCCACTGTTAATTTCACAAAATAAAATAGAATTTAAGTGATAAATGGAATTGTGTTGCAAACTACTAAAATTATTATCAACAAAGTAATAATTGGATATTTCTACATGTCCCCTTGGAGGATTATCCGGTACCTTGAACTCTATACTTAATAAAAGTTTATATTCCGCTACTTAGTACTCAGAGTTCAACTTTATTTTCATTTTATTTAATCATAAAAAAGTGAAAATAAAGCACATCATTTAAAAACATTTTTATAATACCGAGATTTAAGCTGACGTGGCTTATCCCCGAGATCCTTGGAAAATGACCAGTACTTGCGTGGATCTAAACGCGAGTACATTAATCTTGGGAGATAGATAGGACCAGCGACATATTCCCTGGGAGTGTATTAAAGAACTTTTCCATTTCTAGGTCTGTTTTTGTTTTTATTTTTTTATTTATTTCGTCCTTTTTTGTGCTTCTTATGAAATGCTTGTATGTCGAAGACTTAAAACCAATCTCGGTGGTATACGCAAGGACATTAAGTCGAATTGAGATGGTCTCATAAAAATTCCTTGGAGCAATTTTCTTTACGTCAGTTGGCATTAACTTTACAATGTTGTGCCCTTGTGCTTGAGAAAGTATTTTTGTCGTCATCTTTCGTCCTTTCCGTCGCTGTCCTTTTTCGCCTTGTTTCTGCTCTGCATGATCCTTAGGAACTTTTAACCTTATTTTCTGTGTACAAGAATTTCACCTGACATACCAGCGCCGTAGAGCATAGTAAAGTTTTTCTTCTTTTTTTGTTTTGCTTTTGAGGTAAGCTTGCTAGTATCATCCATTTTCTACATGTGAAAAATAACAACACGACTGTATCGAAATATTCACAAGGAATCCTTTTATAATTTGTGATACTTCGTTGATTTTGATAGTTGAAATGTCTCTTCTGACAGAGTTAATCCGCCTTCATCTTAGCATAGACGAAGAGGGTTCCTTTTGCTCGAAAGTCGTTCTTTTTCGAATATATTTCTGTCTTTCGGAACATTTCAGGACAAATTTGTAACATCGTTTTGAAATGTTATGTGACATGTTCTCAAAAATGTCCGGTCACTGATTCAAAGTAGACTAAATTCGATTTGAACTAAATTCTGGATGGGGATAACTTGACGTTGCTCCACTTAAGCATTAGTTTGTTATATCTAAGACTTGTATTAGACCGTTTGTCATGCTGTCAAATAAAAAGTTTATAAAAAAATATATTCTTATAATTTAGGCAAAATAGGGCTGCGTATGACAAACAAAAAATTTGACAAAAAAAAACACTTTTTGGCAGCCAGCAAAAATTGTCACATATTTGACAAAGTGATAGACAGTATTAGGATTTCGGACAAAACAGAAATTAATGCAATGTAACGATATGCTAATATTGTTTAAGATTCGCAGATGGGCAATTCAATTTAACTGCCAACATAATGTTATTAACATCAACCCAGTTTTAATTTTTTAACATAAGCCCTCCTCCTCTTTAGAAGTAGTTACTATTGTCTCTCGAAAAATGTTATCAGAAAAATTGAAAGTAATGTAGCGTTTACACACTGTTTTAAAACAATTGAATTTTCAATCCAATTTTTAATTAAAATTTCCAGTATCAATCACTTTTACACGAAATTGCTGGTATTAGTAAATTATTCATGTAGTTTTCAACTGAACCGTACAATTTACATGAAAAGACTCCCAAAGTTACGCAACATTTCGTGTAAAATTAACTATATTTATATATGAATTAAAAATTACGTTCTTTTTCGTGTAATTCTACTTATCTATTTGAATTTTACGACGAAAAACATGTAATATATGAAACCACAAAGTTGGACGCTTCGTTCGGTTCTATTTTCTTCTGGAATGAAAGTAAAATGTCTTCTTCGGTGGCGCAGTGGCTACGCGCGCCAAACCTTCGCAGCAAAACAAGATTTAGTCGATGCCTACCTACAGCCAAGGGTTTTATTAAGAGTAAGTAAGTAAGAAATAATATTAGAAGTAGAAATAAGAGTATCTTAGAGAGTGCCAATTACACACTTTTTTTAGAGTGTAAATTCAAGAGAATATCAACTGAATTTACTACTTTCGAAGTGTCTACTATCCAAAAGATGTTAAATTCAATGGATTTTACTTTATTATTTTTTAATAATAAAGTATTGTTATCGACCTGAAATTTCCATAAAATTTGCTACCCTGAAATTTTGTATTTTCACGTTTTAGGACTAATAAACCCCAAAAAAGCAAAAAAAAAATATGTCCGTCTGTCCGCCGTCCGCTGTACGCCGTACGCAAAATCGTTTGAAGGTGCGTAGCTCACAAACCCCTTGAGAGATTAAGTTGAAATTTTTATGGTAGGTAGAATGAGTGAACCCCTACAAGGGGTATCTTTTGGAGGGGTGGGGGTGTAAGGGGGAGAGGAGGAGGAAGCGTTTCAGATGAAACATTTTTGTTTCTAGATCTCAAGAACCCCTTATGCTAGGAGGCAGAAAGCTGGAACTTATGTAGTACTATGATAGTGGACCCATTTGCAAAAAAATGGTTGATAGGGGTTGAGGGGTGTGCGAGTAGGGGCGGAAACAATGCGTCCAAGACGATTGAAAGCCGCGATTGAAACATTCTAAAATCTATATCTCCTGAACGATGTATTACAGATGGCTAAAACTTTGTAGTTGTCTTAAGAGATACTAGGAGATTAGAAAAGGGTTAACATTTTTAATGGTGGTGGTGAGGTATGGGGGTGGGGGGTGAAAAACTTTGAATTACAATATCTTGCGACTCAAATGTGCCAGGAAGATAAAATTTGGTTTCTGTATATAGAATTACCAGTGGAGTCCACTGAATGTAAAATTTTTGAGGGAGGAGATGAAGCGCGGAAGTGGGGACCAGTCTTTTTTATAAAAAATTTAATTTTTATGTCTCAAGAACCGTATCAGATATGATCTTGAACATTTTACAGGAGTTAGGAATAGTAGACCTCTAGCGGAGAAAAAAATGTTAAGGGTTTGGGTGTAGGGAGTGATGGTGAGAGGGGGGTGGAAATGAAAAAATTCTGATTTTAATTTCTCAAATGCCGCAAAGGATGAAAGGCTAAAAATTTAAAACTGCATAGAGCTACTATAGAGACATCCCAGGAAATAAATTTTTGATGGGGGTAGCAAGGTACGGGAGTGGGGGGTAGTTTTTCATATCTAAGAAACGGCTCATACTAGAAAGTTGAAACCTAGTACCCATATGTAGATGTGCTACTAGAGTAATTAAAACTAAAAAAATACCGGCCAACAGCCTGGGCGCAACTTTATTATTTTATGGGTAGAAGTCCGAAACGTGTTTAATGCTGAGATGCGGTTCAGGTGACTATGGGACTGACAACCTAAGGAATAACCAGGAGGCTATTTGGAACGTTATTTTTTTGGTTGTCAGTCGCATAGCAACCTGCAACACATCTTAGCATTAAACACGTTTCGGACTTCTACCCATAAAATAATAAAGTTGCTCCCAGTTTTTTACTGTGCACCCCGTAGGAACTGTCAACTGTCAACTGTCAATCAATATTTATTCATCTTGGTATATAGGATGGCGTGGTAAGTGCTTACTCTTGCCAAACAAAAAGTAGATTTCGCTTGCATATCGATTAAATCAATCGAGTATCATCTATAATGTAGTCGGGGAATAAGCCAATTTAAGTATTTTTTGATATTAACCCCCCTGGGGAGTAAGACACTGTTCAAGTTTTGACGAATTCCAAATTTTTTTTTAGGTTTAAAGGTGCGTTTCCATCTCCGCCCTTTTTGCGTTGCCGACTACATTCTACATACATAAAAAACGAGCTCTATGACGCGCCGAGGCAATCGTCGGGAGTTGACTCAACTTCAACTTTTTCGGCGAGAGCCGATACTAATGTGCCTACGATAAGGGGGTTGGTTTGGATCCAAACTTCGTACCCATGGAGACGGAAAAAATAATTTATTATTAACAAATAATAAATCTGATATTTTAGCGTCGCGTCGACCGTTTCGCCGCAGATGGAAACGATGATGTCAAAAGTGTGACAGGACACCCGTGTCGGCGACGCTAAACGGCGGAGATGGAAACGCACCCTTATGAGATCAAATTCGCTTTCACTTCTATTGAATCATCTATTGAAAAAACAAATACGTAAATAAATAAAGAAAATCTGCCAACACTCTGGGCACAACTTTATTATTTTATGGGTAGGAGTCCGAAGGAATAACCAGGAGGCAATTTGGCGCGTTATTATTTAGGTTGTCAATCGCATAGTATACTACACCGCATCTCAGCATTAAACACGTTTCGGACTCCTACCCATAAAATAATAAAGTTGCGCTCAGTTTACAAGAGCTTAGTCTAATAAAAAATCTGCCAACAGTCTGGGCATAACTTATAGACTCCTAGTTATTCTTTAGGTTGTCAGTCGCATAGTAACCTACATCGAATCTCAGGATTAAACGCGTTCTACCCAAAAAATAATAAAGTTGCGCCCAAACTGTTGGCAGATTACTATTTTTTATTTATTTACATATTTTGTTTTTCAGTTTCAATAAGACGTAGGGGATAAAATATCGACATAGCTTTTCAGGAAATTCCGGAACCGATTTTTAGGCGATTATATAGAAATCCCGTTAAAGCAAAAAATAATTCGATATCTCATTAGTCCTAGGTGATATGTCGGAATTCGTAAAAATATACACAATCATTTAAATACCCAATTAGCTGTCGAAAATTGCGAAATCCGGAAATTAATTTTAAGGCGAATATATATAAAGGGTAAACAAGTCAATGGGAAGATGTTATCTCATGTAAAGAAATATATCAAAATTCGTGAAAACGTAACCGACTACTTTATCTCATTAGACCTAAGAAATATGTCAAAATTCGTGAAAACCTAATCAACTAATTTACACCCCTTTAGAAATTAAATATCAAAAAATGTGGCAAAGTGTTTCTAGGTGCTTATATAAAGAACCAGTAGAATTAAAATTAATTCGATACCTCGACAGACCTGAAAAATATGATGAAATTCGTGAAAATGTAAACAAACCCCTGTTCCAGAACAAATTTTGGCCGCACCTCCGCACGCTAATGCAATTCTAAGTTTTCTTTATTAAATTACTTTTACTGTCCACGTAAATATACATTCCTATTTCAACTTTCTAGCAGATACTGCTCCTGATATACAACTTAAAGGGGTTCACCTATTTCCACTAAAAAATAATTGAATTTATCTCAAGATTTTCGTTTTTATGTAAAATGCTTAGCCCACCTGCCCCTTATACCGCCTCCTTAAAATTGAAACCAATCTACCCGTTTGCGTAGAGTGGATGGCATATACGGCAGACAGACGGACATTTTTTGTTTGAGCCTACCGGTCCTGAAACGGAAGAATACAAAATTTCAAAGGAGCAAATTTTATTGACACTTTTCTTTCAACAAGCACCCTCTTCATGTAGAAAAATCATTTCTGGACATGAATTAAGTGATTTTCATTATTTTCTTGACCATAAAATATTTCCTTTTTTTTATCCACATTCAAAGAATATTAGGTAGATCTGTGCCATTGTTCGACCAAGGTTGAATTCAGTGTCTAATGATAAAGAAACCTTGAAGTTAGTCCTGAATATTTTTCAGAGCCTTGTGACAATATAATTTACCGAAGGCGTAATATGCTGTCTAGACCAAAATTTCTAAGATTCGTGAAAACAACTTGGAATTGCTCTATGAGAGTGGTCTAAGTTAAGGCATCTAGAGGCCTAGAACGTAAATAGACTGGCATTAGGACGACATGATTTCCAGAAATTCGAAGCCTTCAAATTGATTATTTGCTAATGGGATAAATATTTTCAGACTGCTTCAAGTCTAGACAGAATCACATTAATTCAGCTAGCATAGACAAATAAATATTCCTAATTTCTTAAAGACTTTAGTAATTATACCCAGGGCAATATCTTACATAACTTCGATATTGCACTGCGATATACTTGTTGGTCTAACTAATTATTATCAAGAAAGCGATTCGAAGCAGCATTTCTTAAGGGTTGTTTTTTGGTAATCCATACACAAATTTGTACTGCAAAAAAATATAATATAAAAGGTTTGTTCTACTAAACGCATGGTATTTCCACGTCAACAAGGATTGCATCAAAATTTATTATACAAGGAAAAATTAGTATCAAAGAGTCGTATTCATATACGGAGTTATTTTCTGGAATTAACGGGTTTTAGTTGTTAGCTAACCAAAGGATTTATCTCGCATTTACGCAATTTGTTTTTAATCCAAAACTACAAAAAATTTGCTAATAGTCTGGGCGAAACTTTATGATTTTAAAGGTGAAAGTTCGGGAAGCGGTTAAAAGGGGGTTAACCCATTACATCCACTTGGGGGTTGAATTTCGAAAAATTGTGTAATGGAGTTTTAGGCGATTACATAAGAAGCAACCTTATCAGACACTTGAGATTTTACGAAATTTGTGAAAACGTAAGCAACCCCTTCACACACTCTTGGGGGTTGAATTCCGAAAAATGGTGAATTGGTTTTTAGGCTATTATATGAAATACCCGTAGCAGTAATAACTACTTTTACATCTCACCAGACCTAAAGGATGGAGAAAATTGTTAAAACGTGTGCAACCATCTTATATCTTCTCCCAATCTAAAAATTCTAAAATTAATTTTTAGACGATTATACGAGTATTGAAAGCACGAGGAAGTAAAGACAATTCGATATATTATCAGATTTAACAGGTATGTTGAAAATCGTAAAGATCTATCCCCCTTGAGGGTTGAATATCACAAAAGTTGTGGAATAAGCTTGAAGGCTGTTATTACTTTATTTCTTCAATAATACAGTATTGTGATCGATTTTTTAAAAAAAAACCTTTCATGACTAATAGACACGAAAAAAGCAAAAAAAACCGCCAGTCCGTCTGTCCACCGTACGCCGTACGCCGTACGTCGACCGGTGTACGCAAAATTGTTTGAAGGCTCGTAGCACCCAAACCCTTTGAGCTATTTAGTTGCATTTTTTTCGCGGATAGACTGGGTAGGCCCCTTGAAGTGACCAAATTCTGTGGAACGGGGGTGTGAGGGGAGACATGTGGGAAGCGTTTTGAATGAAAAATTTTAGTTTCTAGATCTCAGCAACCGCTTATGCTACAAAGCTGAAACTTGGAATTTATATAGAGCTTTGATAGTGCACCCATTTCCAAAAAAAATTGTCAATATGGGTGAAGGGGTGAAGGAAAGGGGGGGGGGGAAATAATGCGTCCCAGACGCTCGAAAACCGAGATTGAGACATTCTAGAATCCATATCTCCTAAACTGTTAATGTCACGAAATTAAAACTTAATGAACATCAGTAGGTATACTAAGAGAATAGATCGGAAACAATTGTTTGAGTGGTGTCAATGGCGTACGGGGGTGGGGGTGAAAAACTTTAGATTACCTTATCTCACGAACCAATTGTACTAGAAAAATAAAATTCGGGTTCTGCATTAAGGTTGACAAATAAAGTTTGATGAAAGTAAAGTTTTTTAAAAATGTGATGGAGCATGGAAGTGGTGAAGATAAAATTTTTAAAAAAAATCACGTATCATATCACAAGAAGATTGATGCTTAGAATTTTTACCAGAAGAAGGCCTAAGATCCCTATCTGAAAAAAGAAGTTTGGGGTGGCGGTGGGAGTGAGTGTGGGTGAAAAAGAAAAAGTTCCTATTTTTATATCTCGAGAACCAATAATGATATAAAACTGAAACTTGGTATTTGGATAGACATGTAGTAGTAGCATGTTGGAAAAATATATTTTTTTTTTAACCTTAAATTAAGAGGCTCAGAGGCTGTAGCCATATTGGAGCCGTGGAAAAGTTTATTTAAAATAATATTAAAAACGTATATTGTTTGTTTTAGCGAAGTTAAACAGCACTAAAAGAGGTTTGTCGTTATTTTGCATGATAGAGACTGCGATGATGTCCCGTATAAACAGAGGAGGAGTAAAGCCTAAAGTCGCCAGAGATGCAAGAAGTGTAGTTCTAAAGGGGTATTTGGAACATGACCAAAAGACATGATCGGCAGTCTCATATTGGTTGCAATCAGCGCACAGAGGGCTTGCATTAATTCCTAGTCGGTTCAAGTTGGTGTTGAGGCCATTGTGATTAGCCATGAGTCGAGAAAAAAGAGTTACCATTGAGCGGCTAGGTTCTACCAGCAGCCTTTGGAACCATGCATGTATTGAGATCATTGGAATTATGGAGTGACAGTATCTACCCATGTCGTCTTCTTGCCAGTGTTTTTGCCACCTATCTAAAAGTCTTTGTTTCGGAGTCGTCATGAAGTCTTCTTGAAGCGGATTGTTGGAAAAATATAGTTTTTTATAGGGGTAGTATGGTACGGAGGTGAAGGGTGTTTTTCCTATCTATAGAACAGCTTATGCTAAAAAGTTGACACTCGGTACGTATATGTAAATCAACTAGAAAATTAGTTTAAATTAAAAAAAATTTCAAATATCTATTAGCGTTTAGAAGGGGGCGAAAAACATGATCAGTGAAAATGGAATGCATATATTTTTACTATTTTCATAATATCTAGTAGATCCTCCCAAATATTCAATTAATTTCTATTCTACGGCTTCTTCCTATAATTATCTAGAAAGTGTTTTCAAGATTTTTTGAAATTCGACTCCTAAGAGGGTGTAAAGGGGTTGTATACTTTTTCACGCATTCTGCCTTATCCCCCAGGTCTGATCGATATCGAATATATTTTCACTTTCATGGGCTTGCGTAATAATCGCCTAAAACTTGTTTTTGAGATTTTTCCTTTTTCAGCCCCTACGAGGGTATAAAAGGGTTGAACACTTTTTCACGAATTCCGTCATATCTTTTAGAAGTGATAAAAAATTGAATTGGTTTTTACTTTCTCGTGCTGTCTTCATATTTATTTATTAACTCCTTTCAGGATTTTTTGATATTCAACCCCAAGTGGGTGTAAGAAGGTTGCATAAGTTTTCACAGATTCTTACATATTGCTTAGATCTGATGATATATCGAATTTATTTTTACTTCCTAAGGTTTCCTATATAAGTGCCAAAAAGTCAGTTTCAGTATTTTTAGATATCCTAAGTGGTGTAAGGGGGTTTTATGCTTTTCAAAGCTTCGACATATTTCTTAGGTTTCATGAGATATTAGGTAGCTATTCACTTCCACAGACTTTTTTGTATAATCGCCTACAAACCAATTTCTCAATTTTTGGATATTCAACCCCCCAGGGTTTGTTTTCACAATTTTGGCCATCCCTTAGTTCTGATGAGATATAAAATCGGTTATTACGGCATTTAATGTAATGACCTAAAAACCAATTTCACTATTTTTCGAATTTCAAGAACCAAGGGTGCGTAAAGGGGTTTCTTACGTTTTCACAAATTATTATCAAACCTAAGAAATAGGTAGGAATTTGTGGAAATGTATGCAACCCCTTTATACTACCGTGGGAGTTAGATATCAGAAAATTCTAAAATCGTGTTGTAGGTGATTATATAAAAAGTCTGTAGAAGTTGAAGCCAATTTGTAATCTCATCAAACCTAAGAGATATGACGAAAATAGTGAAAACGAAACCCTTTTACACCCACTTGAGGGTTGAATGTCCAAAAACCCTGAAAGAATTTGTTTGATATAATTTTTTAGAATATAAGGAAAGTCCGAGGATGTAAAAACCAATTCGATGTCTTATTACTCCTAAGAGATAAAACGGAATTCTTGAAAAAAAATTCTTATCCCAACCTATGCTACATCGTCCACTTAAAGAAATTTGATTTTCAACAAACTCCATTTGTAGATTTTTGGCTTTGGTTTGGACATTCGTTAAGTTTCAATTTCGTGACATTAACCGTGTAGGAGATATGGATTTTAGAAGATTATTTTTTCCCTACTCCCATACCCCACCACCCATATCCCAGAGTAAGCGATTGCTGAGATCTGGAAACCAATATTTTTCGTATGAAACACTACCCCCACAACCCACTCATAGCCCACTCCACTCATTTAACTAACAAAAAAATGCAATTTAGCTCGAAGGGGTTTCGGAGCTACGAGCCATTTTGCTTACGGCGGACGGCGTACAGACGAACTGATATTACTTTATTATTTTTTAATAATAAAGTATTGTGATCGACCTGAAATTTCAAAAAAGTTTGCTACCCTGAAATTTTGTATTTACACGTTTTAGGACTAGTAAACCCCAAAAAAGCAACAAAAAAAAAAATGTCCGTCTGTCCGCCGTAGACGCCGTACGCCGTCCGCCGTACGCAAAATCGTTTGAAGGTACGTAGCTCCCAAACCCGTTGAGATATTAAATTGAAATTTTTATGGTGAGTAGATTGGGTGAACCTCAACGAATGATATATTTTTGAGGGGTGGGGGTACAAGGGGAGAGGAGAGGGGAGCGTTTTAGACGAAAAAATTTGGTTTCTAGATCTCAGGAACCACTTATGCTAGGAGGCTGAAACTTGGAACTTATGTAGTACTATGATAATGGACTCAATTGCAAAAAAATGGTCGATATTGGTTAAGGGGTGTGGAAGTGGGAGGGGAAACAATGAGTCTTTAACGCACGAAAGACGGAATTGAAACATTATAAAATCGATATCTCCTGAACCATTGATGTCAGAAGATTGAAACTTTGTTATTGTCCTTAGGGATACTTCAATATTAGACAAGGGCTAACATTTTTAAGAAGGGTGGTGGGGTGTGGGGGTGGCGGGTGAAAAACTTTGGATTACAATATCTTCCGAACCAATTACACCAGGACGATAAAATGTAGCTTTTGTAGATGTGATCACAAGAGGAGTCTACCAAAACTAAATTTTTTGAGGGGGGAGGTGGAGCACGAAAGTGGGGGGATAGCAATTTCTCAAAAAATTACATTTTTATATCTCAGAAACCGTATTAGATATGATCTTGAAAATTTTACAGGAGTTGGGGTCGGTGAACTTCTAGTAGGGAAAAAATTTTTGGTGTTGTGGGTGATGGTGAAAGGGGGTAGAAAGGAAAACATTCTGATTTTTATTTCTCGAAAACCATAATGAATAGAAAGCTAAAAATTTAGGATTATATAGATAGTGGCAGACATCCTAGAAAAATAAAATTTTTCATAGGGGTATCAAGATACGGGGGAGAGGGGTGGTTTTTTATATCTCAGAAACGGCTTATGCTAGAAAGTTGAAACTTAGTACGTATATGTAGATGTACTATTAGAGTAATTAAAGCAAAAAAAAAGTTCAGATTTTTATTGGCGTTCAGAGGTTGAGTAAAAAAAATGTCCGTGAATCCACATTTTCACATATTTCATTAAAACTTTTAGACATGTCGAGCTATCAAAGAAATTTCACTTCTGCGGGCTATTTATATAAGCGCCTACTAACGATTTTCAAAATTTTTCGATATCCAACCCCTAAGGGGGTGTAAAGTGGTTGTGTACATATTCACGAATTCTGATATATTCCTAAGGTATATTGAGATTTCGAATTCACTTTTACTTCTATAAGCTTTAAACGTAGCTGGGAAAAACCGATTTAAGTATTTTTCTCTATTAAACCCCCTGGGGGTATTGTTCAAGATTTCACTGATTCCGAAAATCTCTTAGGTTTAATGTGATCGAATTCGCTTTTACTACTATGAATTATTCTATTGATAAAAAAATACGTAAATAAATAAAAAAAATCTGCCAACAGTCTGGGCGCAACTTTATTATTTTATGGGTAGAAGTCCGAAACGTGTTTAATGATGAGATACGGTGTTGGGTACTATGCGACTGACAACCTAAAAAATAACCAGAAGGCTATTTGGAACGTTATTTTTTAGGTTGTCAGTCACATAGTACCCAACACAGTATCTCATCATTAAACACGTTTCGGACTTCTACCCATAAAATAATAAAGTTGCGCCCAGACTGTTGGCAGATTTTTTTTTTTTGGTTTCTACTAGTAATAAAAAAATAATTTTCAGGGTAGCAATTTTTTTTTTAAATCGATAACAATACTTTATTATATTAAAATAATAAAGTTAAACCTTTCGATCTCAATGCGTTATCGAATGATTTTGGATCTGAGCAAATGAAGCGCCAAATTTGTACAGGCATTTGCTTGGTAACTACTTCAAGATATACTTTCGAGTTAAGAGTTTTTGTCTTTCGGTATCAGAGCAGTATTACGAAGACCACTTTACGCAAGCTACGACTGATGAATTCTTTCAGTATGACAAAGTATCATGTTTTCACTATTGCAAATATCTTCAGCCTAGTATGAGAGTGTGTTGTGAAATCCAGTGAAACAAAATGAATGAAATTATTTTATTTTACTGGTAATCAACTCATTGTACAAAAAAATCTGATTGTATAATATAATATTACAAAACACCAATTCCTGAATCAAACGTGTCTGCATTTTCCGTTGAAAAGCCCAAACTTCTTCAGTCTTTCGAAAAATAAACAGCTGTTCCAATTAAGACCATGAATGACTTATTCTTAAAATCACTTGTAAGCAACTTGTTTGGGATTTACATTTTGAATTGCTCGTGTAAGCAATTCTAAAAGTTACTGCTTTCTTCAATATTTCAAAGTTACGATTAAAGTCGATGATACTCTCGTCCTTTAATCACCAAAATAAGGAGAAATCCTGCTTCTTGAATACAACGTCTTATGTAAAATACCAGCCTACACTGAAAATCAACTTTGCAATTTGTTTCAAATAAAGTGACGTAAAATTTAAGGTAAGGGGTGCGACTAAAAAGCTGTGAGTAAACTTGGCCTTTGAATGCTTGTGGAAAACTACTTTGTTATTATATTCTCCATTTTTTCGCCCTAAGGAGAACGAAACAGTTTCGTTAAGTTGTACAGAAGCTTTTCGGGGAATTGTACAACCCCTGGGATGAATCATGCGCTGAAAGTTGAAATTTCTCCAGTGGAGAGTTGCATTATTTTGTTCTAAATGAGGACAATTCAGTGGCCAATAAGTGCTCCTGTTAAAACGTGTATTTGTTAGAACATTAATCATTACAGCAATAAAATTTATAACAGCCTTATTTTAAACTCTACAAGTTAAAATAAACTGGTGGAACTGGCGAATAATTAATTTATTGAATCAACCTAACAAAACTAGAGGCAAATGTCCACGGTGGATTATAGTCAGATTCAGAGGTCCTGGTCTTGAATCCCACTTAGTAATACTCCCAAGAGGTTCTTCAGTAGGATAGGGTGAAGGACCACATTTTTAATTATCACAAGAACTGCTCAATTGTAGAGTGATATTTAATTTAGTTTTTAACAGTACTTGTAAGCATTTCTCTGCAGATACGACCATGCTTTGAAGAAAGTGAAAGAAATTTTATGAAACTAGACCACCTGTTTTGTGTTGCAATTAAGCGATCTCAAGACAGGTGTCTTCTATTGAAATAGATAATATAATTGAAAGGAAAATACTACAAAATTTAAATTTTTCAAAATACGCAGCTATGTGTCATAATAGGGTTTCCCTGGTGTTGTAGTTTGTCATCTGATAAAATTTGTATCGAGAAATCCTTAACAATACCAGCAGCTGTAAGGGTGTTTCAGATAGTAGGCATGAGTCACCCTTTGATGAGTCAACGCCATCTGAAACAGCTCCTTCGGACCTAGTCCAACACAGTTTTAAACTGGCTTCTCCAATGAAGGTTTTTCAACTGTTATATCCTTAAGGGTAGTAGCCAGGACATCGATCGATCCCAGTCGAGCTGGAATCTTGAAGTAAATTAGCTTCTATTGTAGCTTCACCATGAAAAAATTTCATTCTCAATATTTATATATTTAATAACCATTCGCGCAAGGCTAGCAAGCTAGAATCTTTGGATTCCTTGAACTAGTTGTTCATCTCAATTTGAAAATTCTTTGCATAATTGAATTCTAAGCACAGCTCCCTACAAAATTCTGTCTTGGCGCCATATCAAACAGTCGAATCTTCAGTTCAACTAATGTCGATCGGTATAGTGTGGAAGAAAGGATTTTCGAGTTGTTTTTAAAAATCAAATAAATTCAAAAATTTAATTTTAAGTTTAACATCTGTTGCAAAATAGTGGACTCAAATCGATAAAAAATAAAAATGAATAAAATGAGGTCGTTCCGATTAATCTTAAATATTTTTAAATCTAAACACACAGAAGGAATATTCGGCGGTTAATGGTACTATTTCGTTATATTTCACGGTGTACTGAGCATAAAGCCTAATAAGTTATTCACAAAAATTACTAGATTCAGAGCCGTGGAAATCGATGGAAAATTAAACGATCTAATCATGTTTGTGAAGTTTTTGTTTGAATTCATTGTCCATAACGAAGAACAAATAATTTAAAAGTTAATACTTTGATGATACTGAGAGAATAAATAAATAAATCCTCGTTGGGTTGCTTCCTTAAAAAAAATGTCTTTGAGATGGGTAGTTGACGTAGGATTGTTCTATTCGACACACTTTACTTCTAGTGTCAAATCATTCGAAGAGGTATTTAACCAATTTCCTGAAAAAGCAACTGAAGTTGAGAATATTTGGGTCTTAAAAGTTGATGTTTTGATTTGGAGGCCTTCATCTCGGAATCAATTATAATCCTTTCAAACCTACAGCGGGCATAATTGACATTATTTGGTATCCTCTCATTAAATTCAATTTGTAAAGGTAAGTTTGGGTCAGGGTCAAATATTCACAAATATTGGTCGATAGCTTCGGAACCCGAAGAAAATCAAGCAAGTCCTTTGTCAAGTTTCCTGGCAAATGTTCAAGCAACCCTTTGAGTTCATAAAATAAACAGGTAGTTAAAATCACTTTTCTGGTACTTCCTTTTTAATGGTTATCTATAAACCCTTAAGCCAACGAATATAAATTTTATAACATTTTAAAATTACGGGAAAAAAAATTATAAAATTATTGTACATCTTCTAGTAGCTGCCATACAAATGTACTGTAACATGGTGGAGGTGGAGCAAATCCATTTTCCGTGAAGTTTTTTTCCACATTTTCACGAATTACACCTTTTAGCATGTCGAGCTATCAAAATAAGTTTATTCCCCTAAGCGACTAGAAACATTTTTAAAAATTTTTTCGATATTCAACCCCTAAGTGGTTGAGTACATATTCACGAATTCCGATGTATTTTTTAGGTCTTATGAGATATTGAATTTGCATTCACTTCTAAAGGCTTTAAATATAATCGGAAAACCCAGATTTAAGCATCTTTTAATATTCAACACCTTAGGGTAGAAGAGATACTTTACGCCCCTCTTCTACCCATGAAGTCTTCATGAATTCTGACAAATTGTTTGGTTTAATGAGATCAAATTCGCTTTTACTTCTGTGGGTTTTACATAAAATGATCTAAATATTAATCTCAGGACTTTGCGATATTCAACTCGTAGGTAGGTAGGTAGAGAATAATCAGCAGGCTTTTCGAAACGATATGATTTTGATTATTGCGATATTATATTTTATGTTCATATCTGCGAATAATGCTTATGTTTCTTGCTTTTTTTGCAGTATCACATTATCGGAGTGAGATTCAGATTAATATGTTCTGTCTTTTCCAAACTTATCTAAAATTTTCAAAATGTTTTCGATGTTGCAAACTTACTCATTTTTCTACTTCAGTGGATGTTTTCACAGTAGGTTTTTTAAAAGAAAAGAGTCTTGGTGAATTTTTATTATTTTTTCAGGACATAATCTGGGATGCGGTTCAAGTCGAAGTGTAGGAGTAGAAAATATAAATTAGGGTTTTCGGTCATAGTCGGGAACGCGGTCAAAGTCGAACTAATACTAACACTGGTTGTTTCGAGGCAGGCTTCATAAAAAATTTAATTTTTTAAATAGTTCTTATTTTTTTACGGTTTTTACCACGTCTTAATAAAACATAAAATTGGTATTTTCAGTATGGCAATTTCATTAACACTTCTGTTGCTCTCTTACTTTAACCGTATCCCGGACTATATCCCAAAAAAGTAATGAAGCTGTGCCCAGACTGTTTGGTCAATTGATCAGTATACCTTTATAAACAAACATAGTTATGTCGGTTCTATGAATGCCGCAGTTGGCTTGAATTAAGCGCATTCCGGAACTCCAATTTTCGACTTCTTTTTCGAGCATCTAAGGCCGTGTATCGGCTATACCGCGGCGAATGTGGGTTTTCAAGTCGTCCACTATCTCTAGTTTTTTGGCTTAGACCAACAACTTCAGCCGGCTCAACAAATACCAATTCGCTTATCAAGCTGGTAAATCGACTGTTAGCGCTCTTCACAATTTAGTGCAAAAAATTGAGAAGACGTTGACAGCCAAGGAACTAGCGTTGTGCTCTTTTCTTGACGTTGAAGGCACTTTTGACAAAACTTCCTACAAGTCCATTGAATTACTTACTCGTAAAATAGGAGTAGAAGAAACGGTAACGAGATGGATAGTAGCGATGCTTGACTCTCGTAGAATTTCGGCTCAGATCGGAGGTAAAGGTCTCACTGTATGAGCGGTAAAGGGATGCCCTCAGGTAGGCATACTCTCCCCACTACTGTGTTGCATTGTTGTAGATGATATCCTTAAGGATCTGAGCATCAAGGGTTTTGAGACTCAAGCATACGCTGATGACCTGGTGTTCACTGTAAGAGGCAAACATGACTGTGTCATTTCGGACCACATGCAAGAGGCCCTAGAGATAGTAGCTCACTGGTGCATCCAACAGGGATTAAGTATAAATCCAAGTAAAACAATTATAGTGCCATTCACTAGAAGACGGAAGATAAACTTAAGGCCCCCGATTATGAGAGGAACTACAATTGAATTCTCGTCCGATGTCAAATACTTGGGAATTACCTTGGACAAGTATCTGACTGGCTGTCATTCTCTTCTTAAAGAGCTGGAACATCATAACAGTCTAATCCTGATGTGGGTGCCAGGACATGAGGGAATTCCGGGTAATGAATCGGCTGACCAGCTAGCTAAGCGTGGAGCCAACTCACCAATGATTGGCCCGGAACCATTCTGTGGAGTAGGTAAAGGCTTCATAAAATTATATTATATGATATTTTAAAGTGGGTAAATCTTAAGGTAGAAGATTATTGGAACTCACTTTCAGGACTTAGACCGTCAAAGAAATTCCTGACTTTCTTAAGTAGGACAGCGTCGGAATTTCTTTCCTTAAGCAGGTATAACGCACTGGTTATAATGGGATATTTTTCCGGACATTATTTCCTTAATTATCACTTTAAGATCATAAAAGTAAAGTATCATTAGATACAAGTCGATTCTGTGATACCACATCTGAAACCACGGCACACATTCTGTGTGATTGTGATGCAGTGGCGAGATCAAGAAGGCAGATTCTCGGTGGATTTACTCTCACCTATGAAGACCTGTCCAAGACTCCCCTGAGTAAAAACATCTCCTTTCTCAAAGGAATTGATATGGCCTAGGGAGTGGTTAAGAACCAGGAACAAAAGACCTATTAGGTCGTAGTTCGAGAAGTAGTGAGGCTTCTATAGGCTCTACCAGATAAAAAAAATAATAATAATAATAGACCAGCAACTTCTCACATGCATATAGAAAATTAAGCAAAGGTATTAAATCACATAATCTTGGAGGTCAATTCACAAGTCCATTACCTGAAATTATGCGCTCACCGAATGTTTCCTTCAGTAAGTCGATTGCGGTATGCTGTGCCGTCATGTTCAAACCACAGCGTTTCTAGCATCATTTTTAAAGAAATACCCAATGATTCCGCCAGCCGAATTTTTACCGAGAAAACGATTCGAAATCGATTCGCCACAGCGATTAGAAATCGATTCGCCATAGCGATTCGCAGTACATAGTACGATTACGGTGACCAATTTGGATTTGGATTTCGATGTCGAATAATATATGCTATCATATCTGCAAACTGATATCGATTTGAATTCGATTCAAAATATTTTCTGGGTGGTTAATTTGACTATTGGTGCATCTTACATGAAATTTTAATTTCTTACATTCAGTTTGACATTACTGTTCTCAAAAATTTCAAAAATTTTCAAAATGAAAAGCATTTTGGAAAACGTTAGTGTAGGTTGTTGAATGTGGTACAAGGAAACATCAATGCAGCAAAAAATGTATTTATGTTATAGCATTAAAAATTGAAATTAACACAATTTCACAATCTTAACGTGAAGCGAATAATAGGCTATTTGATATAATGTTTTATTTGCTAAAGTTTCAAAGTAAACGGTGTTCATGAGATAATTAACATTTTTTTTATAGAAAAACTGCAACGGTAGTAAATTGTTGGGAAATTCGTATTCATGTGCGAAATATACTCCAGCCGGAAATGGGCATTTAATTTCGTAGCCCATAAATCGAAACATCGACTTCCAAAGATAACTTCCTGCGAAAACTGGTGTCTTTTGCAATTTAACAACATCGCAAACGTCAAACTTTTTGTTAAGCAGTCGGGTTTTTCGTTTTCCGTCAAATTGAACAATTTCAATAGTAGCGTGTGGTTCCATAATTGTTTTGTACAGGTCGATATCGACATCGAGATGCGTAGCATTTCTCAGGATAATGCTGATATTTACGTAGCTTATATCAGCTTTATAGCTGACTCCAGAATAGTTCATTTCGTAGCATTGCTGGAAGATTTATTTAATTTTTTTATTAATTACTGCTTTATAATTTTTTAATAACAAAGTATTGTAATCGACCTGAAATTTCCAAAAAATTTGCCACCCTGAAATTTTGCATTTTCACGTTATAGGACCAGTAAACCAAAGAAGTCAAAAACAAATGTCTGTCTGTCCGCCGTCTCTGTCTGTCCACCATGGACGTCGTCCGCCGTACGAAGCGTATCCTGGCACGTAGCACACAAACCCGTTGATATATTAAGTTCAAATTTATTAAATTTTTGGTGTATACACTGGGTGAACCCAGTGGGCAATTTTCCAAAGGTTGGGGCGTGAGGAGAGAGGTGTGGGTAGCATTTTAGACGAAAATCTTTAGTATCCAGATTTTAGGAACCTTTAAGGCTGAAACTTGGAATTTATATAGAACTGTGATATTGGATATATTTGCAAAAATATGTTTGATATGGGTGGAGGGGTCTGGGTCTGGGTGTGGTGTGGTGAGTGTTGTGTATCAGGTTAATTCTTTTTTTCATTTTCATAAAACCCGCATCGTTTCACCTGCATTGACTTTAATCACGTCCTGGTTATTTATTCAAGCAAAATCTTAAAGGACAAACTGATTTTTTGGACTCTACTTTAAAAAAAATTATTTTTCACTACATTATTTTTAAGAAAAACACAATATTTTTAAAAATTCTCGATTTACAAAAATTTGAACTTTAATTAATCCGCGAGGGCAGCAATTTTTGTTAAATAACAAAATATTTCAGAAACATTTAATAACTTTCTTTAACTTACCTTTTGTACCCCGTCCGCGATTCGTCCAAATACAATTACTAAAAGTAATATCACTATGGGCTTTATGATAAACATTTTTTTAAGTAACTTTTTCCTTGGTGTACCGAACAATGGCATACGTACAATACATTGGTTACAATAATAGTAGAAATTGAGCTTATGTAGAATCCACTTTATTTTTCTACAGTTTCCGAACCCTAAATACTATGTTAATACCCTATGATGAATTCAAAACAATTATTTTCGAATTACGCATAATAGAGAAGCTCTCTATATTATAAATTTACGCAGATGTGTTAGATAAAATGAGTGATTATAGATGGGTCAATTTTAACTTCCATATAAATTATAATTTCGTTTAGGTTCTCAACAGCGTGAAAACCCGTATCGCGTTTTGGATACAAATTCGTCCTCTTGATCAGTTATATATAAATCAACTTTCTAGGAATAATTTTTAACAAGTTATTAAGCATCAGCTAACAGTCTGAGTGAAACTTTATTATTTTACGGGAGAAAATCCCGGAAGTGGTTAACGTGGGAGTGATGTACTTATATCGTAATCACTTATCCTTGCGCCAATGAGACGCCCTTAACACATAAATTTCATTTTTGGGTCATTGTCAGGGACGTGGCCAAAGGCGAAATGTAACGTTGGTTCTTTCGAAATAGGGGTTTCTTGGAAAGTTAATTTTGTCTACGCTCGTTGTAAGATACAACTTTGAACATTCATCAGTAGTTCTTTATACAAACTTTGAAATAAATAAACTTTCGTAAGAAGTAAAAATATACCAACAGTCTGGTCGCACCATTGTCAATTTTTGGGTAGAAGTCACGATGCGTTCCGGACTTTTACCCACAAGATAATAAAGATACGCCCAGACTTCAAGAGGGATAAAATATCGACATTACCCATTAAGTGTAAAATAAAAAAAATTTGAAACAAATTTTCAGGCGATAAAAGTAAAAAACAATTCGAAATCTCATCAGACAGTGATATGACGGAATTCGTAAGAATGTACGCATTTATTTTACACCCTCTTAGGGTTGAATATCACAAATCCCTAAATTAATTTTTAGATCAATATTTATAAGGCCCATAGTAAAACCGAATTCAAACTGATTAAACTTAAAGGATTTCTATGAATTCGTGAAAACATGAGCTATACCTGAATATACCTTGTATTGATGCTGTAACAAGTTTCCTTTTAAATAAAAAATGATGCCGTAGAGTTGGATAAAATTCTTTATTTTTAATCCCTTTAAAAATACTATTACTAATCTTACAATTAACTACCGACAAATTTAAACAAATTTTTTGGTGAATGTTTTCACAGTACATGTTGAAATGAAAAAACAAGTTTTCCGGGTTCAATACTGTTATAATTTATTTTGCGTGACGTTTCGGACTCGACTGAGTCCTTTATCATTAAAAAACAAGTTTTCCGGGTTCAATACTGTTATAATTTATTTTGCGTGACGTTTCGGACTCGACTGAGTCCTTTATTGATAAAGGACTCAGTCGAGTCCGAAACGTCACGCAAAATAAATTATAACAGTATTGAACCCGGAAAACTTGTTTTTTCAAATTTAAACAAATAAGTAAAAACGCAAGTGAATTTTGTTGGATCACTTCAAGCAGCGCAATTTTGGCCTACTTAAAGGGGTACAACGTGTTCTAACCGAATAATAATTTTAACTGTGTGAGGTGCTACCTTTGATAGTCGAGTTGAATATTCCTGCTCGCAGCGCAAATTTGGCCTACGATTGCGAATCTTCAATGACTTGTATCAACAGGAGGGCGAGCCGACGTTGCGCGTGGCTTAAATAGCCCGATTAAGCTTTTGTTTCCGTTGTCCTGGACCAATTTTGGCGAGGTGAATTGGGTGGACAGTGCAGAACGAAAGTATTTAAGATTATAAGTGTAAATGTTATGAAAACATAGAAATTATGTTTGGGGAGTCCAAACAATACCTTTCACTTCCCCTAAAGGGTTGCTTATAAAAATGTGCTTAAATCGGACTTTTGCAAATATATTTTCAGAAGTGACAGCGAATTCGATGTCTTGGTAGAGCTAAGAAATATATCGGAATTCGTGAAAATGTACACAACCACTTTCCACCCCGTTAGGGGTTCGATATCGAAAAATTATGAAAAATATTTCTGGTCACGTTTACAATGAGCCCGCAGAAGAAAAATTAATATGATAACTTGATATGCCTATAGAAGATATAACGGAATTCGTAAAAATGTGGAAAAATCCCCTTTCACGGAAAATTTCTTTCACCTCCAATAACACTCTGAACTTTTTCTTGCTATAATTACCCCCGCAGTATGTCTTCATATATATGTACTTTGTAGTCAGTACAGAGTACTGATTTGCTGGGATAGAGGAAAACTGCAACTGCTCGTCGGAGCTCTGACGGGTCACTGTATGCTGAGGAAACACGCTATGCGGCTAGGGGTAGCGGAGACGAGCATGTGCAGGTTCTGCCATGAACTGTACGCTGTGGAGGACATCACTTACATCTTGTGTGAATGTCCAGGGATCGCTAGAAGGCGAGGATTGGGCCCGTACGGCGCCTACTGAGCGTGATGGTTCTAACGCTACACCCCTTCTTGGAACTAAACTAAACTAACTATGTCTTCATATACATACTAAGTTTCAACTTTCTGCCTTAAACAGCCGGTTCTGAGATAAAAAAAAAAACACAAACCATATCTTTTGTAGGATGCCTCTATAGTGGCTCCACATGGTCGTCAATCTTTTGCTTTCAATCCTTTGCCGTTTTCGAGAAATAAGAATAGGAATTATTTCCTTTCCTTCGCCTCTTAACAACACCTCATACACCCTCACTCTCAAAATTTTCTCAGCTAGAGGTCTACTAGGCCTAACTTCTATAAACATCTGAAGATCATATCTGGTACGGGTCTTCAGATATAAAAGTTGATATTTTTTAGAAAATTGCTATACCCTCCTCTTCCGTGCTCCACCACCCTTCCTCAAAAATATTACATAGACTCCACTTGGAAATCTAAACCAAATCTTATCTTTCCAGGAGGCTATTTGGAAAGTTATTTTTTAGGTTGTCTGCCGCATAGTAACTACACCGCATCTCAGCATTAAACGCGTTTCGGACTTCTACCCATAAAAACATACTGCAGTCACGATCGGCTGCAAGCCAATCGTATAATACTCTAGATGAATACTTAACTCCGATTTATATTGTAGTTGGGGATAAAGTAGAATTACGTGTGTGCATGTTGTATGTCCTTTATTAAGGACTCCCATTAGATTGCTACTCAAAACTAAAAGACAATATTCAGTGTTTAATTTCATATCTTAAACTGGGTAAGTCATCGAAAAAAATGTCCTTTTTGAAGGACTTTGACATGGGAGGTGCAGGAAGGACTCACTCGATTCCTTACATGTTTATCCTTTTCCTTGGAACCATTTAAAAATGAACGTGTACAAAATTTCGTTCAAAAGCTATCGAAAAATATTGTTGAACACGTGTCTTAAGGACATTTTGTATGGCAGGTACCAGAAGGAGTGAAAGGATTTTGCTGATTAGTAAACTCGAACTTTGTTTTCACTCAAAACTAATTTGTACAAAATTTCGAGTTCATAGCTAAAATAATAATTGAGTTATAGTGAGTTCCGTAAATTAAGTGAAGGCTATTTGACAGGATATTTGTATGGCAGCTACACGAAGGACTAATAGGATTTTCTTCATAATCATACATTTAGCTCCAACTGTTGGAAAAATAACACATACAAAATTTCAAAGACGTAGCTTAAACCCTTCTGAAGTTATCGGCAATATTCTTGAACACGTGTTTTAAGGACATTTTGTATGCCAGTTACCAGAAGGAGTAAAAGAATTTCGCTGATTAGTTAACTCGAACTTCCTTTTCACTCAAAACTAACTTGTTTAAAATTCCGAATTCGTAGCTAAAAGATTACTTGAGTTATAGTGAGTTTCGTAAATTAAGTCAATACATTTTGACAGGATATTTGTATGGCAGCTACACGAAGGACTAACAGGATTTCCTTCATAATCATATATTTAGCTCCAACTATTGGAAAAATAACACATACAAAATTTCAAAGTCGTAGCTTAAACCCTTCTTAAGTTATCGACCAATATTCTTGAACACGTGTTTTAAGGACATTTTGTATGGCAGCTACCCGAAGGAGTAGGACGATTTTGCCCGTTAACGAACTTAGCCTTACAAATTCCACCAAACATCCAGATTCAAAATTTCAAGATCCTAGGTGAAGGCGTTCTTGAGTTATCGTGTTCACGGACAGACGGACGGACGGACGGACGGACGGACGGACGGACGGACGGACGGACGGACGGACGGACGGACGTCAGGCGGATTTGAGGTTTTTGGGCACAAATAAACAAAAAATAATATATAACTTTTTTTCGTCCGAGGCTTGGTTCTATGCGTTACAAACTTTTGGGCTGGATTAAACTTATAATACTCTATATGATTTCATCTAGAGTATAATAATAAAGTTGCGACCAGACTGTTGGCAGATTTTTATACTCTAGATGAAATCATATAGAGTATTATAAGTTTAATCCAGCCCAAAAGTTTGTAACGCATAGAACCAAGCCTCGGACGAAAAAAAGTTATATATTATTTTTTGTTTATTTGTGGCCAAAAACCTCAAATCAGCCTGACGTCCGTCCGTCCGTCCGTCCGTCCGTCCGTCCGTCCGTCCGTCCGTCCGTCCGTCCGTCTGTCCGTGAACACGATAACTCAAGAACGCCTTCACCTAGGATCTTGAAATTTTGAATCTGGATGTTTGGTTGAATTTGTAAGGCTAAGTTCGTTAACGGGCAAGATCGTCCTACTCCTTCGGGTAGCTGCCATACAAAATGTCCTTAAAACACGTGTTCAAGAATATTGGTCGATAACTTCAGAAGGGTTTAAGCTACGACATTGAAATTTTGTATATATTACTTTTCCAATAGTTGGAGCTAAATATATGATTATGAACAAAATCCTGTTAGTCCTTCGTGTAGCTGCCATACAAATATCCTGTCAAAATGTATTCACTTAATTTACGAAACTCACTATAACTCAAGTAATCTTTTAGCTACAAATTCGGAATTTTGTACAAGTTAGTTTTGAGTGAAAAGGAAGTTCGAGTTTACTAATCAGCGAAATTGTTTTTCTCCTTCTGGTAGCTGCCATACAAAATGTCCTTAAAACACGTGTTAAAGAATATTGGTCGATAACTTCAGAAGGGTTTAAGCTACGACATTGAAATTTTGTATGTGTTATTTTTCCAATAGTTGGAGCTAAATATATGATTATGAAGAAAATCCTATTAGTCCTTCGTGTAGCTGCCATACAAATATCCTGTCAAAAAGTCTTCACTTAATTTACGGAACTCACTATAACTCAAGTAATCTTTTATCTTTTAACTCGGAATTTTGTACAAAGTAGTTTTGAGTGAAAACGAAGTTTAAGTTTACTAGTCAGCAAAATCCTTTTACTTATTGTGGTAGCTGCCATACAAAATATCCTTAAGACACGTGTTCAACAATATTTTTCGATAACTTTTGAACGCTTCAAGCTACGAATTTGAAATTTTGTACACATTAATTTTTGAATGGTTCCAAGGAAAAGGATAAATATGTAAGAAATCGAGTGAGTCCTTCCTGCACCTCCCATGTGAAAGTCCTTCAAAAAGGACATTTTTTTTCGATGACTTACCCAGTTTAAGATATGAAATTAAACAGTGAATATTGTCTTTTAGGTTTGAGTAGCAATCTAATGGGAGTCCTTAATAAAGGACATACAACATGCACACACGTAATTCTACTTTATCCCCAACTACAATATAAATCGGAGTTAAGTATTCATCTAGAGTATTATACGATTGGCTTGCAGCCGATCGTGACTGCAGTATGTTTTATATTTGGGATGATTTCCTCAGACCGCCCTGATACCGACAAACAAATATACAAAAGCCCTTAATATAATGGAGTGAGTATCTACTATTTTTAGTATAGATATTCTTCTTAGTTGAGAAATGTGCGGAAGATGAGTGATTAATCCTAGTAATTTGAAACTTCTGGCTTCATATATTGACGAATATTTTAAAATATTTTAAAAGTGGGACAATAATCCAGACATGCCTTGCAAAGAAGTACCTAAGCAGTTTTATGATATTATCGGTGGTCCCATTGAAACTGAGAAACACTGATTTAATAACTCGGTTTGATCAGTCATTAGATAAATATTGTTGTTGGTCATAAAGTAAACGATGTCATTTCAAAATTAAATTGCCTGAAACGAATGTTCGGTTGACTTTAAAATCAGTTAGTCTATCCACTTCGATTTCAAGAGAAGCACTTCACCGTGGAATAATGTTGCTGTTGGTACTTTTATTTTTCGTTTTTCCTATGTCACTCGCAGATAATAAGGTATGGTAAAAACGAATATATGCAATTTACTCCAAACTCTACTTGAAACAATTTCTTTTTCAGGTTTGCTATAAAATATTTTTCACCGATGTCCAATCGAATGACACACCTGGCGCCATGCAAATGCATTTCTATGTCGAAAACAATGTCACTTTAAATGCCGATGTCGTTGTTCATCGGAACATACAAAATCCTCACCTGAATTTCGAAATCATCTTACAGAATCGCAAACGAAATACTTTGTTTTTCAATCATACGGTGAAATTGTGCGACATTATAACGTACACGAAACGTAATCCGCTGTTGAATGAGTTACTTTTTTCTATTATGAAAAAGACAAATGCCACGGTTAAATGTCCTTTTTTGGCCGGCGACTATTACGTTCGGAACTACGAATTTCCAAATGATTTTGCACCCTTAATGATGCTATACGTTCCAGGCGCATTGGTCAAGACCAAAACTGTAATTTTAGAGAAACAAAACGGAAAATTTGAAAAATTTGGTAGCTTTGATATAACTGGCATGATTTATAAATATTGGTAAACAAAAATGTATTATTATTAATTTTATTTTACTGAAGTATTCAAAGTACTTGAATTTGAGCACTTCATTCACTTCTGCGTTCTATTGAAATTTGAAAAATTTAAATTTTTAACTTGAAAAAAATTTCAAGGTTTCACAGCAAATCAAGTATTTCTTTTTCCTCACAAACTCAGTATTTTTAATATTTCATTGGTGAAATTAATCTGTATAAAAGGCACAATAAATATATTTTTCAGTTTTCATTTTCTTGACAATGTTTGTTGTTTATTATTTGTCTTGAAATTAAGGTTTATTGCTTGGAAAATGAGTAAATATTAAAATTATAAACACGAAATTAACACGATAAAATGTTGTAAAATTTACTGAATTCTTCATAAGTAATTCAGAAAAATACATTAGCTTCAATGGAATAAATTCTACCAGTATCTTTAAACAGATTTCTTTTTAATGATTTAATTAGCTTCTAAGACTAAAAAGTTGAAACTTTATCATTGTCTGGGGCTACAGTAGTCGCAGGTACGAAAAATGTGGGGGAGTGGGGGTGTTTTTTCAAAAAGTTGAAATTGGCTATAGTCACGTATATTTGCTGAAATCGTAATTTGAGAAAAACAACCTGCAAATTTGAATTGCAAAAAAAGAGCGTACCTTTATTTTCACGAATTTCCTCATATCTCTTAGGTCTTTTGAGGCATCGAATTAATTTCCCCTTTTTCGTTATCACCACATAAAAGCATAGAAACATTTTTGAGGATTTGCTGGTATTCAATTCCTATGGTGAGGAAAAGGGTTGATTATATTTTACAAATCTGGCATATCTTTTATACCCTATACAGACTATGCATTTTAAACACATTAAAGTAGGTAAATTTTAATATGTTAAAAAAGTAGTCTTCAGACTAGGCAACTCGTTTTATTTTGATACATGATAGGTTGATGTGATTTGTTTTGACAAGTAGATATTCGGCTGTGTTTCATTAGCAAATTTATGCTTTCTAAATAACTATTCGCTTTATAGAACAGTCACAAAGGTATCCAAGTAACTGCCATCGTAAAATCAGTAGTAGAGTAATTTCCCGGTGAAAATGGACAGACAATTTCGTGTGTTAAGAATACTTTTAAGACACCGTAAACACCTTTGGTTCCAAATTGTTGCATTCGTTTCGGCGCATCATTACAAAAATTAAATGATCTTTTAAAAACTGTGTTAATGCGACGGTTTCCTTCGAACTGAATCAATTCTAGTTGATAATGCGGCCGAAAAACAGTTTTGTGGACAATAAGGTCTACATCGAAATGTGTTCTATTCTTAATAAATATTTTTCCTGTAAAATATTCAGGATCGAGAGATGAGTTGACTTCAATGTTATGAACAGCATAGCATATCTGTAATTAGTATTATAAAAACTTAATTTACAACTTGATTTTCTTGTCACATTGGGTTGTTCTACGTTCCTTAGCCTGTCCAACTATCACACAAATAAAAATTAAATATAATAATACAAGAAGAAAAAACATTCCACTTTTTGTTATAAACATTTTTTAAATTCAGTCGCCCACAACAACCGCAATGCGTATTAGCTTTAAAATAAAATTGCTCTAAATATCTGAAACAATTCTGAATGGAAAATACCAGCACTTAGTAGCACTTTATTTTAAACGACTAAACATCTTCAAAAACTGCTCGTGTTGTAGCTCAAAAAGTTATGGATCGATTTGGCTGATTTTTTGTGAGCTTTCTGTCTATCGGAAGGATATACCTAAAGTTTTGAGGATATCGCGTAAATAAACCACTTTTTTGGGGTAAAAACTGTCAAAAAAATAGTCGAAAATTGAACATTTGCTGGAAAAGCCTCATATATCTCTTGTTTTATATTTTTTTTTATAATTTTATAAGTATATCCTTTCCATTCATCTGTCAGTATTCGAAAAAATTTTTGGTTTTCAGTTTAAGATCAATAGAAAAAATATGACAAATAGAGCTCTTTTCGATGTCATGCAAAAGCCGCCTAAAGGAATACCCTATAAAGGCGCCATTTCGTTTTGTAAAACAAAAAAAAATGATTTTAACAGTTGAAAGTTGTGATAATATCATGTAAAAATTTTAAAAAGATGCGATTATTTTATCACCAAAAAAAATTCATGAAATATGACTCATTTGGTGGGGGAAGCGTTTTAGACTATAAATTTTGGTTTCTAGAACTCAGTAGCCGCTTATGTTAGGAGGCTGAAACTTGGAATTTATATAGAGCATCGATAGTGGACCCATTTGCAAAAATATTACTGATATGGGTGAAGGGGTGTGGGAGTAGGGGGAATAATAATGCGTCCGAAACGCTCGAAAGCCAAGATCGAGATATTCTAAAATCCATATCTCCTAAACGGTTAATGTCACAAAATTAAAACTTAATGAACATCTGTGGGTATACTAGGAGAATAGATCGGAAACAAATTTTTAAGTGCGGACAGGGGCGTACGGAGGTGGGGATCGAAAAATTTTAGATTACGATATCTCACGAACCAATCACACTAGACAAATAAAATTTGCTTAGTGTATAAAGGTTTTAAGGAGGCAGTGGAGTATGGAAGTGGAGGGAATAAGAATTTTTCTAAAAAATCAATTCTCATATCTCAAGAACAGTGTATGATAGATGCTTAGAATTTTTACCAGAAGTAAGCCCAAGCAGAAAAAAAAATGTTGGTGGTGACGGTGTAGAGCGTGAGGGTGGGGAAGGGTGAAGAAGAAAAAGTACCGATTTCTATATCTCGAGAACCTATATTGATATAAAGCTAAAACTTGGTATTTGGATAGAACTATAGTAGTAGCATGTTGAAAAAATATAAATTTTTATAGGGTTAGTATGGTACGGGGGTGGGGGTGTTTTTCCTAACTATAGAACGGTTGCTAGAAAGTTGAAACTCGGTATGTATATGTAAGTCAACTAGAAAAGAAATTTACATTAAAAAAATTTCTAATATCCATTGGCGTACGGAAGAGGGCAAAAAAAATTATCAGTGAAAATGGAATACATATATTTTCCCGATTTTCGTCATATCAATTAGGTCTTTCCAAATATTGAATTCATTTTTATTCTACGGATTTTTCATATAAATATCTAGAAAGTATTTTCAGAATTTTTTTAAATTCAACTCTCACGGTGGTGTAAAGGGGCTGAATACATTTTCATGAATTCAGCCATATCCCTCCGATCTGATTAGATGTCGAATAACTTTTTACTTCCACGGGCTTGTTTAATAATCACCTAAAACTTGTTTTCAAGTTTTTTCCTTTTTCAACCCCTAAGAGGGTATAAACGGGTTGATCACGTTTTCAGGAATTCCGTCATACCTCCTTCTCAAGACATGGGATTGGTTTTCACTTCCTAGGGCTTCCCTTACATATATCTAAAAGCTAATTTCAGGATGTTTTATATTCAACCCTAAAGTGGGTGCAAGGGGGTTGCATATGTTTTCACAAATTCCTACATATTTCTTAGTTCTAATGAGATATCATAATCGTAAAAAGTTGATTTCAGTATTTTTAGATATTCAACTCCAATAGGACGTAAGGCTTTCGACATATTTTTTAGGATTGATGAGATATCAGGTTGGTTTTCACTTCCACAGACTTTTTATATAATCGCCTACAAATGCATTTCCGATTTCATGTAATGGCCAAAAACCTAATCACGAAAAACCTCCTAATCGCGTATTGACTGATATTATACTATGACTTAGACCTCTTCCCGGAGTATGACCTAATTATGTAATTCATATGTTATATGTGACAGCGGCGTTTAAGTATTCCAGCGCGACCCCATTCTAACCGCTTCCCGAACCTTTTTTAGATTTTCAGTCACATAGTAACCTATGTAACACGCGTTCCGGACTTCTGCCCGAAAATAATAAAGTTGCGCCAGACTGTTGGCAGATCCTTTAGTAGAGATATTGTTCTTAGTTGAGAAATGTGCGGAAGATGAATGATTAATCCTAGTAATTTGAAACTTCTGGCTTCATATATTGACGAATATTTAAAAGTATTTTAAAAGTGGGGCAATAATCCAAACATGCCTTGCAAAGAAGTACTGAAGCGCAGTTTTATGATATTATCGGTGGTCCCACTGAAACTGAGAAACACTGATTTAATAACTCGGTTTGATCAGTCATTAGATAAATATTGTTGTTGGTCATAAAGTAAACGATGTCATTTCAAAATTAAATTGCCTGAAACGAATGTTCGGTTGACTTTAAAATCAGTTAGTCTATCCACTTCGATTTCAAGAGAACCACTTCACCGTGGAATAATGTTGCTGTTGGTGCTTTTATTTTTCCTTTTTCATATGTCACTCGCAGATAACAAGGTATGGTAAAAACGAATATATACAATTTACTCCAAACCCTACTTGAAACAATTTCTTTTTCAGGTTTGCTATAAAATATTCTACACCGATGTCCAATCGAACGGCACGCCTGGCGCCATGCAAATGCATTTCTATGTCAAAAACAATGTCACCTTAAATGCCGATATCGTTGTTCATCGTAACATACAAAATCCTCACCTGAATTTCGAAATAACCTTACAGTATCGCAAACGAAATACTTTGTTTTTCAATCGAACGCTGAAATTTTGCGACATTCTAACGTACACGAAACGTAATCCGCTGTTGAATGAGTTACTTTTTTCTTTTTTGAAAAGGACAAATGCCACGCTTAAATGTCCTTTTTTGGCCGGCGACTATTACGTTCGGAACTACGAATTTCCAAATGATTTTGCAGCCTTAATGATGCTATACGTTCCAGGCGCATTGGTCAAGACCAAAACTGTAATTTTAGAGAAACAAAACGGAAAATTTGAAAAGTTTGGTAGTTTTGATATAACTGCCATAATTTATAAATATTGGTAAACACAAATTTGTTATTAATAATTTTCATTTTGTGTAGTATTAAAAGTACTTGAATTTGAGCAATTTATTTTATTTTTTGAAATTTAAAAAATTTTATTTTTAACTTGAAAAAAATTTCAAGGTTTCAAAGCAAATCAAGTATTTCTTTTTCCTCACAAACTCAGTATTTTTAATATTTCATTGGTGAAATTAATCTGTATAAAAGGCACAATAAATATATTTTTCAGTTTTCATTTTCTTGACAATGTTTGTTGTTTATTATTTGTCTTGAAATTAAGGTTTATTGCCTGGAAAATGAGTAAATTTTAAAATTATAAACACGAAATTAACTAGAGATGAGACGAATATATTAGTATTCGCTATGATATTACTAATATTTGGATATATTAGATATTAGGAATATGCCGTATCAAATATTCGAATATCATGATATTCATTTCCCATCGACCCCTTCTCATACCATGGATTTACCGATCTATTTATTCTTTATTTACTTGGATCCAAATTGCACTAATTTACCAATCTACTCAATCTAATTTTTTGAAGGGAATAGCCCCTCACTTTTGTGCTTCACCTCCCCCCTCAAAAAGTTTACGTGCAGTCGACTCCACTTGTAATCCTATATACAGAAACCAAATTTTATCTTCCTGCTGTAATTGGTTCGGAAGGTATTAATGTCCAAAGTTTTTCACCCCCCAACTCGACACCCCACCACCCCCCATATATTTTTTAGACCTTATCTAATCTTCCATTATCCCTTAAGATAACCACAAGGTTTCAACCTTCTGACATCAACCGTTCAGGAGATATGGATTTTAGAATGTTTCAATCCCAGCTTTCAAGCGTTTCGGACATATTGTTTTTCCCCCCACTCCCACACCATTCAACCTATATCGACAATTTTTTAAGCAATTGGGTCCACGATCATAGTTCTACATAAGTTCTAAATTTCAGCCACCTAGCATTAGTGGTTCCTAAGATCTAGGAACCAACATTTTTCATCTAAAACGCTTCTCCTTCCTCCCCCTTACACATCACATTACGTTCGTAATGTTTAACATCTTTGTTAGTTTTTTAGTTTTGATTTTCATGTATTTTCAGTTTTGTGTTCATATGTCTATACCGAGTTAAAATTTTTTCAGCAATTAGATATTTTGCAATAAGCTGCTAATAATAGTGTATTTTCGCGATGATATTGACTTTTAAAATTTAAATACCGAAATGTTTTCTTAAGCTTAACTTCACCAAATATAGTTATAAATCTCTATTCGATGATCATTTCATGAAGATTGTTTTTCAACAAGCACCAGCTCAATATGATACAGTAGATATTAGTAATATTCAAATATTAGTTTAGATATTATAATACCGCGTAATGAATATATTCGTATTAGGTGATATCACCATATATCGCTATGGACCCATCACTAAAATTAACACGATAAAATGTTGTAAAATTTACTGAATTCTTAATAAATAATTCAGAAAAATACATTTGCTTCAATGGAATAAATTCTACCAGCATCTTTAAACAGATTTCTTTTTAATGATTTAATTAGCTTCTAAGACTAAAAAGTTAAAACTTAATAATTGTCTGGGGCTACAGTAGTCGCAGGCACGAAAAATGTGTTGGAGGGGGGGTAATTTTTCAAAAAGTTGAAATTGGCTATAGTCACGTATATTAGCTGAAATCGCAATTTGAGAAAAACAAGCTGCAAATTTGAATTGCAAAAAATGGTCGGTAAAAGAGCGTACCTTTATTTTCATGAATTTCCTCATATCTCTTAGGTCTTTTGAGGCATCGAATTAATTTCCTCTTTTTCGTTATCACCACATAAAAGCATAGAACTTTTTTTGAGGAATTGCTGGTATTCAACTCCTATGATGAGGAAAAGGGTTGATTATATTTTACAATTCTGGCATATCTTTTAGGTTTGATTTGATATCAAAAGGATTTCTACTTCGACGGACTTTTTGTACACATAAATTAAAATTTTTCAAATAGCTTCCATCTATATTTCGACTTGTATTTGACAAATTGTAAATGGTGTTTTATGGAAGTCAGTAGCGTTGACACTTTTGTCGCACCTTGATTTTTACCACTTCCCGGACATCGGTTCAAAAATATTATAAATGCGCCCAGACTATTGACACATTTTTAATTAGTTACTTGTTTTTATATTAAAAAATACGTGACTTCTCAATTATATATTTTAAATTTTAGTTAACAACTTTTGTAGTTTTTTTTAAACAAATTAAAGTCATACCTGAAAAACTTAACACAATAATTTCACGATTTTAAAGTGTAGAAAATGCTGACCGATTTCCAACATATCAAATGATTTTTTTTCATAGTACATATTTCTGGACATAAAATAACTATTTGCTTTATAGAACAGTTGCAAAGGTATCCAATTAACTGGCATCGTAAAATCAGTAGCAGAGTAATTTCCCGGTGAAAATGGACAGACAATTACGTGTTTTAAGAATACTTTTAAGACACCGTAAACAAATTTGGTTCCAAATTCTTGCATTCGTTTCGGCGCATCATTACAAAAATTAAATGTTCTTTTAAAAACTGTGTTTTTGCGACGGTTCCTTTCGAACTGAATCAATTCTAGTTGATAATGCGGCCGAAAAATAGTTTTGTGGACAATAAGGTCAACATCGAAATGTGTTCTATTCTTAATAAATATTTTTCCAGTAAAATATTCAGGATCGAGAGATGAGTTGACTCCAATGTTATGAATAGCATAGCATATCTGTAATTAGTATTATAAAAACTTAATTTACAACTTTATTTTCTTGTCACATTGGGTTGTTCTACGTACCTTAGCCTTTCCAACTATCACACATATAAAAATTATATATAATAAGACAAGAAGAAAAGACATTCCACTTTTTATTATAAACATTTTCTAAATTCAGTCGCCCACAACAACCGCAATGCGTATTAGCTTGAAAATAAAATGACTCTAAAAATCTGAAACAATTCTGAATGGAAAATACCAGCACTTAGTAGCACTTTATTTTAAACGACTAAAAAAACTTAAATTAAATGCTTCATTAGATAGACAAAAAAATGAACTACAATAGTAATTTTAAAATTAAATGACTCGCAACTTTATGCAAAGTGTCTTTCATTGTTAAAATACGTAAGCATCCGGGTTTCAAACTATAGTTTTTGCAGATATGTCTCGCGTTCTGATCTTATTGATGATTTGCGTTACTGCAGTCTGTTCACAAAATAAAAAGGTACTAATAATTTCGACTATATTTTAATAATTAATAGAATCTGAGGCTCCATAAATTAGTGAATAAGACCAAGTATGTATACGTCAATTACCAGTAACTGTATATATTCGCATACGAGTATATCTCTAAATATATTTTATCAAAATTTTCCTGCCTCTACCATTAACAGTAGTACTTTACTGCTATGAATAATATACTATAATTTTAAATTTAAAATTAAGTATATACCTACTTTTAGAATTACCTACATTTATTCGTTTTACTGTTTTTTGATTCACAAGTCCCAATTATTTGAAGAAAACCCGATCAAATAATTCGTCATAAATTAAAATCACTCTGCTTATGGTCCCGATTCGCCAATTTGTTAATATTCTCAATAAAAAAATACGTTAGGCATCAAAACTATTCCACTAACTTAGAACCTTCAAATCTCTGAAAGTAATATTTAATGTCAATACAAAAATAAATTGTATTAGATACTAAATTTTTTTTTGCACTAAAACAACGCGTATTCTATCATTGGTTTTCATCTCGATAGAACTGATGAATTCGAATCAAAAAACCGATATTCTGACGAGGTCTTATGAAGTACAGTAAAACCTGAACGATATATCGATAATATCGGTCGATATTTTTTAAAGCGATATATCGATATTAAAATCCGACTATCGGACCCGATATTTTTTGTTAAGTGTACCATATTTTATTTTTGTGCTTATTTTTGTGTATATGTACCTATTCATACTTTGGCCGCAAATTTTGTTATTTCTAGTTGATACTTTACGTGGCAATCTAATAAGTTACTAACCCTGCGTCTACACTGACAATTTATCTGGCAATGGCAATGGCAACGGCATTATTGCCATACACAAATTGACAGTGTAGACGCACCAAACGCATATGGCAATATTGCACTCAGCATTGCCATGGCAATTTTGAGGAAAATATTGCCAGAAAACGAATCGTTTGACAGAAGTTAGCGTCGCTTGTCAACAGGTAGGCTTACGTTCTTTTGGTTTGATCTCAAAATGAGTGAAAATAAGTGGGCTAAAGAAAACACTATTGAATTTATTAATAATTTTTGAAGTTATGATTGCTTTGCTTCACAACATGACACTTTGAATTCTCTCGCTTAAATGAAAATTGCCTGGCAATCAAATGCCCACTCATTGCGATTTGACATTTAACTCAATGGCAATATTGCCATTGTCATTGCCAGATAAATTGTCAGTGTAGACGCAGGGTAAAGCTAGTACTACACGGTTTGACCAAGTGGTCAAATTGCAGTAATAAGCAATGCGAAGTAGCGAATTTAACCGAGCGGATATTGCGAGAAATATTGGAATTCGCTATTAGAAAACTGGTTTCGATTTATTTTTCAGTCGAAATATAAAGATGAAAGGCGCGTGGTTTCTGTAGGTGGGGCAACCAGGCAACTATCCTGTGTACAAGGATCTATCCGCTCAGTACCTTGTTGTTATTGGTTTTTAATCTTGCTCTTTCAAGTAGAAGGAATTTAAAAAACCCGGAGGAAAGTAATATGTTTATATTAAAGAGTCACAGCTTACCATAACTATTCGTTGCTGTGCCACATCCTTTTATCGTATATTTTTATTACTATTTCGAAAGTGCATTGCATTGTTTTTTGTTGTGAAAATTTAGTGAAGTGAAGAACAATTTTAAATTTCGAAATATCATTTATTTATTGGCTTTGGGTTTGTATTAAAAGCCGCGCTCCGCCGTAATCTTTATTAAGGAGAGCATTTTGTTTTTGTTGTAAAAAAAAATTTTTTTTATATTTTTATTTTAGACTAAAACTGATTAAACTGAAAAGTAGTACTTTTTACGTTTGATCCATTTTCTCAAAAACCACTCATGCCACCTCTGCTGCACCGAGAGAAATAGTTTGTGGCAAGAGATTGCTTCAATAAAATTTTCATTGCAGCAATCGAAGTTCATTTATGCTAATAAGAATTAGTTTTGAGCAATAGATGTTCGGTCGTACAAAAAATATTCGTTTAAGGGAATAAGCACGTAATACTACCATTCGGTCAAAACAATCAATTTATGTTATTTGCGTGATTCTGTTGAAAGAACCGAATAGAAAAATGTCTAGCAACTCAATTTTGATTGCCGCAATATAATGTTGTTCATCACAAACGATTTTCGGCATCATTCTGCTGTGGTAACCGAATGTGTGTTGTGGTAACTTATTGCTAGTTAATCCACACTAAGTTAAGTTGGTGCATTGGGAAATGAAAATGAGAGGTGGCGCAGTGGCTACGCGCCAATCTTAAAACTTTCAACACGGGTTCGATTCCTACCTACAGCTATGGGCTTTATTAAGTAAGTAAGAAATAAATAATATTTGAAGTAGGAAAATAGTGTCTTAGAAGAGTTCTCTACCTCCTCCTAGGTAACAAAAAAGAATTCAGTGTAGGATTTAACACAAATAACTAAATTTATTTTTTTTAGAGTGTAGAAATAACCCGCGCATTTGTGGCAATCAAAATTCTATGAGATTCTGGTTGGTTAGACAAATAATTCGGTTGTTTGAAAATATATTCGATACCAATAAACGAAAATTCGGTTCAGCCAACCAAGAATTTCAATACCAACAATAGGACAGATACTTTTCCTACAACCGTTGTAATTCGTTTGGCATATATTTATATTGCAGCAACAGATTTGTTCTCTCAGTGTGTCAGATAGAGTAGAAGGAAATTTAAAATGTTTAATTATTTAATAATGTAATATGAGACTGACTTGAAGCTTTCAGTTCGTCAAAATTAGATGTGCAATATATACAACTTTCGCAAAAATAATAAAATTTTATTCCACTCCATTTGCTCGTTTTGCAGTAAGAAATAATTGTCCAAAATTTCATGAAATTTACACTTAACAGCAGTTGCGATATGCTCCCCTTAATGTTAAATTTGATACGGGAAGGGAAATATGAATTTATTTTTCATTGTAAAAAATATTCGTTATATCGATATATTGATATTTTTCAGCCGATCAACATCCCTATGTAAAAAATCAGTAAAATTTAATTATTTTCTTTGAAAAAATGTTTAAGATGTTTCAAAATTTAAACAGTTTTGTTTAACGATGGTCACTTTATCGCATATTAAATTTTTTAATGTTACGATTTTTCTTTTATTACCGGAAAATTGTAAGACTTAAGTCATGCATTTATATGCAGCTATTGTAGGTAAAAATATAGCACAAGCAATATTGAAATTTAAATAAGTTTAATAATGGTGTTTTCTGAGCAAAATCATATTAATCAAAAAAATTTAGGAGCCACGATAGTAACAATCTGTACTTTGAAGTAATTTTTTCAAGGTCGTGTACAGCGGTAATATCATAGTTTACATTATAACAGGTAATTCGATTCCCATAAAACATGCTAGAAAATGATGAATTGCGATTGTTCGTTTTTAAGATATATTAGCTTACGTGAATAACTTTACTACGCTGTATCTCCGCGGATATCGAAAATTTCATTTTCTCAAATATATCAAGGACTCACCAATGAAAAATTTGGAAACCAATTACCTGTATATACCATTGGAACCGGATGACTATCCTGCGATGTAAGGCATATGTTTAATTTTCGTACGATTACTTTTAAGCCACGTATGTCGTCGGTGTTTCAAACGCCAAAGAATTGGAACCTCTTTCACTATTCTGTTTTTGTGCTCAATGTGTGAAATGGCCGAAATTCTTTTGGTCTGTCCCGCATCGTTATGTTGATGTACCAGTAAAGTAATTTCAGCGAAAAGTACTTTATTATTAAAAAATAATAAAGAAAAATTGATTTGAATTAGCTTACGAAGATGAGACAAAACTAATAGGCTATACGCACCTTTTTTGGATTATCACACAGTAACTGGCTCTGCGCATTGAAAGCGTTTCGAATTTTTATCCAAAAAATTAGAAAATTTACGCCTAGACTGTAAGTAAATTCGTAGCTTAATTTGGTAATACAAAACCTCGCCCTCGCCTTTTCGCAGCTAAATATCTTGGGATTTATAGCGAGCTTATTCCCACGCTACCCAGATTAAAGAAATTATTTCATCACCATTTTGTTCACAGAGTAAAAAGTACACATACGAGTAGCAAAAGGATAAGAACTTTCTCTAGATGAGATATATGCCTTTTAAAGTATAGCGTCTAACAACGTGCAATCCTTGAAAGTATTTTCAAAATAACAAAAAATAAAAACGACAATCTATTATTTACCACCCATTTATTTGATTACTTGCCACAAGCAATCGATGTAAGTCTCTTTTCTTATAGAGATAGCAGCATCTTTCGCAAGATTTTAAGTAGTTGCCAAATAAACGACTCCGCAAGTATTTTATCCTTCTGTTTATTCACAGAATTTGGCTTTGATTGAAAGGCAGGATTTCAGGAGGATTATATGTCTGCCTCGTCCGGGGCCATGGTTAATATTTATAGCGGCGAATTCAATCCTAAACGATGTAATCAATTTATTTGAATTTTGTTATTGTTTCTGAGATCTTAATATTATACCACGTCAGACTGGTGATGAGTTGGAAACATTCTTCGATACTTTTGATGAGTTAATCTGACTGACTTAATTTCTTGTTGTTGATGGTATAATCGCCAGCGATTCGAGTATTGAGAAAATTTTATAGTGATGATGCTGTGAAGGAATTGATCTGGAAGTGGCTTAAGGTTGGGGAAGGTTCGCGTGGATGGCTGATCTCCTGGAAGAAAGCTTATTTCTGTTTGTGCCCTGTGAAAGGTTTCGGAGAACCCATCTTGCGCTTACATTTAAAATGCCAAAATGTTCATGTAAAATTCTGAGCACTTTTGTGGAGGATACTCCGACTATTTGAAAAATCTCTTTTTTCCTTAATTTCCATTATTCAGCACCAGCTGTTCCACCCGCTCAACAATTTCTGGCAAAGTGGCTTCAATTGGCCTTCCACTCCGCGGATCATCCTCCAACACATCTCCGCCCCATTTAAAAAGTTGTGACCAATTATTCACGGAGGCCTGGAAAAGAGCAATATCTCCATAAACCCCTGCCAACCGATTATGAATTTCAGAAGGTTTCCGACCCTCCCTTTTTAAACCTTTTATCACTGATATGTACTCTATTTTGACCATAATGAGAAACTGTAGTCTTTAGAAGGCAAGAAACAAACAACGACTGAGTGGAAAAATTTGCTATTGTGAATCCTTTTATACTGATAGCAGGCCTACCTAAAGATAATTAACTCTTCTCTCCTCAGTGTGTCCTATCTTATCAGAATAAGAACTTTTGGACCTCTCCTCATACACCTTAGATAGTGTCAACCAGGCGCGAACGCAGAAAATATTTGGGGGGGGGGGGGGGAAGGGTTACAGAAAAATTATATCGTTCGTAGAATACTTATTATAAAAATTAATTTCCATTTGACCTCCTACTTGCAAGAGTATGTCCCCTGGAATCAGATCTCCATTCCGCCTCTCAAGAAATCATTTAAAAATACTTCCAGGGGAGCTTGAAAAGAGGGACTAATTCTGGAGTACTTGTCCAACTAGTAAATGTCCGGTGGTTCGAAGACCTCGTTCTCTCCTCCATTTGACCTCCTTTTTGCAAGATCATGTCCTCTAAAATCAGATCTCCATTGTAACTCCCAAGGATTCATTTAAAAACTGTTGTAAGGGTCCATAAAACGAAGTCTCTCGCACTTCTGTAGAGATGCTAGAACACCTCGCTTTGCTTAACTTTTCTCCTCCTTTTTTTCGTTGCAATCTGATCTGCAATCTAAGAGCAGTGGAATTATTTAAAAAAACATAATCGGTTGCAAGCCAATTGTAAGATACTCTGGATGAAATACTGAACTCCGATTTATATTGTAGTTGAGGATGTAGTAGAATCAGAATTGCATTGTCCTTTATTAAGAAATCTCATTTGGTTTCAACTCGACTCAATATCATCAGTGTTCAATTTCATATCTATAACTAGGTAAGTTAACAAAAATAAAATTTTCCATTTTTAAGGATTTTCACATTGGAGGTGCAAGAAGGACTCACTCGATTTCTAGCATACTGGTCCTTTTACCTATAACCATTTAAAAATTAATTTGTACAAAATTTCAAATTCCTAGTCTGAAGCATTCAAAGCTATGGAAAATAATCTTGAACACATGTCTTAAGGACTTTTCGCATGGAAGCTACTCAAATGAGTAGAATGATTTCGCTGACTAGTCAACTTTCACTCGAAACTAATTTGTACAAAATTCCGAATTTGTGGCTGAACGATTTTTTGAGATATTGTGAGTTCTGTAATTTGAGTGAAGACATTTTCGTATGGCAGCTACTCAAAAGATTCGTGCGAACTTTGATATTCATTCATTTAACTGCAACGTTTGAAAAACCAACGTATACAAAATTTCATAGTCGTAGCTTAAGGTGTTCCGAAGTTATTGGTCAATATTCTGGAACACGTATCTTAAGCTACCCGAAGGAGTGGTATGATTTTGTTCGTTAACGAACTTAGCCTCACAAATTCGACCAAACAAACTTTTTATTTTGGAGTTCAAGTCTCACAAAACTGAAAGAATCTCGCTAACCACTTTCAGAATATTTCCAGAACTATCTATGTATAGTGAAATATTCATTAAAATACATTTTCTTTTAACTTCCAGGAAGCACTCTGTAGTACAGGATGCTTCGCTATAGACTTCCTAAATGTGAAATGTGACACAATTTCCTACATTCAATTAAAAAAAGACCTAGTCGCGTTTTTGGCGTAAAATGACTGTATATTAACAACCAGGACGATAACGCTAAGATTTTACACCACAAACAATCTCCTTATATCAAGACAAAGACTTCAAAAGACTAAAAAAAAACTAAAACTAAACACAAATTTATTAGTTCAAATCAGATATTTTTTAATTGCGACTGGTAGAATCGACGCGTTCGATGGAAATTCTCAAACCAAATGGCGATTTAAAACATTATATGAGTAACTTCCCTGGAAAAATGAAAACTCAAAAATGTTCTTCGTAATCCCATTTTCATCCATTTGGAGCAGAAAAAGGGAAGTGGCGGATTCTCCATAATTTTCTTAAAAATCTCCTTTTTTGCTCCATTGATAGTAATACTAGATCCATATTTGTTCCCTCATTGAGTTCTCATCGAACTTCTTACTGGGTAACTATCACATAACTACGTTTTCAATTCCATGGCGGGTTAGTTTTCATGGAATTACGAGTTGAGTTGAAATTCGTATGAAAACTACAATTTAACTCAACTCAAGTAATTAGCATGTAAAAGAATTTACACGTCGCGTATTAGTTACATTTAGTTGTGATTTTTTTAATTACATAATTTCGGGGGTTTCAACCCCAAAAAACACCCTGCGTTCGCGCCTGCTGTCAACGCTTCTCCATATCTAGATTCTCACGAAGATTCCCACGAAGAATAATTCGTAGATTTGAAATCAATTTTGTAGCGCACAAATGTTGTAATTGCAAAAATTAAAAAGAACTCATATTATTTGTGTTCTACACTATTGATGGGTCGATCGCGAACGATTCGTTCTATATGACCGGGTCAGTACTATGACCGAATTAACTCGAGTCATGTGAAATGAAACAAGTCGTTCAATCGGTCATTAGAAAAAATATTCTACGTCTCGTATCGTACCCGATGTTGACAGCTCTTCATATCGGTCTGTCTGTACTCGGTGCTCGAAGGTAGCGAATGATTACATTGAAGACACTTTATAGGTCAAATGAGTCATTTCGGTCACTTCTATGATTCGGTCGATCGGTCATTTCGGTCAGCGGTCACTAGACTTCGAGTCGGTCGGTCTTCGGTGGTCGGTATACTCGAACTTCGAAGGCAGCGTATGATTAGACTTCAGACACTTTAGGGGGATATTGCGGCAAAAAAATCGAATTCGATGGTCGGTTTTCGAGGAAAAAAATCAATTCTAATGATTTAATTTTTGGAATTTATAAAGAGTGCACAGTCAATGAATGAATTTGAATATTCTTTGAATTTGTAAATTTAGTAGGAAAGATTGATTGTTTAATTTCGATTTCGATTTTCTCTTGGTAGATTTCACCCAAAGTGTCTATAATGGAATTATTCGCAACCTTCGAGCACCGAGTACCGACCGACACGAAAAGTCGAATAGAAACTTTAGGCGCTGCACGCCTATCAATATCGGGTACGATACGAGAATATTTTTTCTAGTGACCGCTGACCGATCGACCGACATGTTATTTTTCGTATGTCGTGAGTCATTTCGGTCGGTCGGTCATTTCGACCGAATCATGGAAGTGACCGAAATGACTCAAATGACCGAATCTTTTTAATCGGTCACTTCAACGAAATGACTGGGTCATACTGGGTTAATGAAATGACCGATTTATCCCATCACTATTCTACACCAGTATGTTTGCTGAATTAGGTAGTGTGTACTACAAGGTATAGATTATTGGTATGAAAAGAAGTAAATATTCTTTTTTGTTTCTATCTGAAACTGAAATGTATTTTAATCAAGCTATGAAAAGTTATAAATTTACGTAGAAAATTCATATCTTTACAATTTTACCCCACATAGTATACGAAAACAGATAAACAGGTTTTTTTGTTGAAATTCCTGCAAAAATTTCAACCATATTTAACCAGATATCATTTTTTCTGTAAAAAATTTCAAATGGTAAGAAGTTATCCGGAAGCGGAATGTCTTTCATGAAATAGTTTCCCGCATCAACTGGACATCCGATAGTTAAGTTGCTATTAATTGGTAGTACAGCAAGGTAACTTTTCATCAACGGATTCATTATTTTGCTTTTCATCACTGTACAGACGTTAACAGTTTTATCAAAAACTTTCCATAGTCGATTGTTATTGTCGATAAATGAGATATTACTTTTTAGTCGGATGTCACCAATGCGCTAATTTAGTGTGAAATCAAAAGTAATGTTTGAATGGTTCTTTACAAAAACGTCGAACTTTGCTAATGCTTTGTTACAAGTCCAATTAACTCCACTGATGTAGGACATCTTTACAAAATTAAAAAAAATTATATTAATAATTTATAAATTTTATTTTAATTAGTTTGTTACGTATTTTGCTTCTGATTGTATTCCAATTAAATGCAAAGCAATGAACGTAGTTATTACAAATAGAATCATTTCGAACGATATTTTGTTCTGTAGTAGGTTTTACTATACACTCTCAGGTCTATGCACAATGATAGACTATGCAAATGAAGATGAGGTGATATTAGCATCTGGATAACAATATAACCTCCAATCGGGTAATCAAAATCAGCTTAGACCTGGTTGACAGGTTATCAAATTACTTATTATTATAAGTACTTAATTATTCCAATTATAATATTCTTCCAAAAAATGTCCACCTTTGATATTACATGTTCTTGGTTTTCATGACTAGTAGACCATAAAAACCACTGCCAAAAGATTAATCGACACTCTTTATTTTTTGGGCTAAAGTTTAAGAAGCGGTTAAAGTGGGGGTGCACTAAAATACTTACGCCACTGCCACATTCAACATACTGTTGCGAGCTAGGGGTTCGCCGGGATTTCAAGTAAAACACAATTCGGTTAAAATAAAAATATGTGATTATTTATTCTTTGCACTTTAATTCTATTAGCACAATTATTCGCACTGTATGGCAATACCGCCCGCTTTTACATAGCACTTGTCTCGATTGCACTCTATCAATCGCTTTCCACCAATACGGTCGCGTATACACGCTGGCTGTCACAGTCGACGTAATAAAAATTACTATATCCTTGCTGAAAGCTTCACCTGCTTTTATACTAGCCGGTTGCAGTCTAGGATGTACTTGAATGTTCGCTCGGTGATGTATGTGGATGGTTCTAGAAAGCTTTAGAGCTTTCGATTTTGATCTTCGATCGGTGGTGTATGTAGAGAGCTTGAGAGCATTCCATTTGATCTTCTAGGCTGTTCTAATACATTCGATTAGAGGGGAGATATAATCGTGTTGCTCCGCTCTCCTTATTTACTCAACTAGGCTTTTAATTGGGTTACTTTGCAGCTTAGGTATTCGGTTGTTGCTGTTTCCCTATTCGTAATCGAACGAGTTGCGCGGTGGCCAGGCTTACACGTAACAATACGAATTACGCAATCGGATCATAATCGGTTATTTTGCAAAATGAATTTTGTAACTAGAATAAAAGTAAAAATATCGAACAATGCCGATTATACAGTCCTTGGCCAAATTATTAGACGCACCCCGGAAATTTTTTAAAATTTTACCTTTACGGAGTAAAATTTAGACTTTCTGTAGAAGGACTCTACTAAAATAAATATTTTTCCATTTTGCAGGCTATTAGGTAAATAAAACTCATAACTGCAATAAAATATTGTAGGACATGTATTTTTTAAAAAATATGTAATGAAGCAGGGGAATATACTTGTAGATTTTTTTTATGCTTAATATTTAGTATTTCCTCCTTTAGCAGCGATTAAAGCCTGTATTCACCACGGCATACTGTTTATGCATGACTGCACAGTTTCCTGAAGGTCCGGACTATGGTTCCAAATATCTATTATTTTGTCTTGTTTCATTGTACCCTTTACAATGTACAGACGTCCAGTTCCTTTTGCCAGAGATGACTGACCAAATCAACATCTTTGTAGAGTGCTTCACTGTTAGTTTCACGCAGTCTGGATGAAATCTCTCACCTGGACGTATTGCGCTTTATTGGCAAGAATTTCGAGAGTGCTTTCATCACTAAAGCACATCTGAAATAATATTCATTACTATGCAAATTTACGAAATTTTGATTAAGTTACGACCAAACGCAGTTAGTAAAGAATAAAACTATAAAAATAAAATATATTTTCCGATTTTCAGAAGTTCAAATCTTTGTTCTGATGGTTCCTTGCCCAAAGCAAACGTTTTGCTTTCATTGCAGGAGTCAGTTTAGGCTTACGAGCGGGTCTAGAGGCTTTCATATCCAGCTGACGAAGCTTACGGCGAACAGTTCTTTCACTGGCTGGTACATTACTGAGTTGTGATCTCATTCGGGGAAGCAAAACGATTTTCACACATATTTTCTTGAGTCTTTCACCCCGTGGTGAAAATTTTGATTTGCGGCCAGTTGCTGTTCCTTTGAGGACCCAAATCTTAATTATTTTGAACTTTTCTTTTAATTCGTCTTACAGAAGCCTCAGAAATATTCAATCTCCGGGAAATTTCTCGAATCGAAAAAATTTTGGCACCGATCAAGGCCTTCGTGGATTTTCTCTTTCGTGAGATCTCTGGCTTTACCCATTTTTTAAATTTTAATTAAACTTAACACAAAACTTAAATGGCTTTGAAAATAATAAGAAACACTTCTAAATTACAACACAGTTCATAAACATACAAAAATCCTGCAATACTGAGGCAAAAACCAAAATACGTCCTTCTTGTTCAAAACCGTCGCGGAGACTGAGCCAGATAGCCCCATTTGTTTTAATTTATTAACAAGCGAATCCTGGGGAGACTGCAACGTTGTCGGTGATACCAAATAGATAACAGAAATACGAATCTAGGTAGAGCGGTTGACGCATCCCAAACATCAAATAAAGCGCTTTAGAAGGATAAGTGTGTCTAATAATTTGGCCAGAGACTGTACATAAATTCGTAAAAAGCTCTTGAAGGCGTAAAACTTATGTAACCCCTTTACACTCCCTTCGAAGTGGAATATCAAAAAATTTTGAAATAAGTTTTTTGGCGATCACACTAAAACCCATACAACTCCTTTACATCCCCTTGGGGGTTGAATATCACAGATTTAATAAAAGTCTGTATAAGTAAAAGATATTTTGATATTTCCGAAAATTATAAAAACTTAAGCAGCCCCCCTCACACCCATTTGTGGGTTGGATATCCAAAAATCCTGAAATCAAGCCCGAAGAAATAAAAATCAATTCGATGTCTTATCAGTCCTGAGAGATATGACGGAATTCATGAAAACGTGTTCAACCCTTTTATACCCTCTTAGGTGTTAAACAAGGTATCTTAAAATGGGCTTTAGGCGAATTTAATACAAACCCGCGGAAGTGAAAAGTTATTCGATATTCAATCAGACCGAGAGGATATGGCTGAATTCGTGAAAATGTATTCAACCCCTTAAGGGTAGAAATACAAAAAATCCTGAAAACACTTTCTAGAATACGTGAAATAAAACTTAATTCAATATTTCAGAAGACATAAGAGAACGGACGAAATTTGTGAAAATATATGCATTCCGTTTTCATTATTATTTTTTCGCCCCTCTACACGCGCCAGTGAATAATTGACATTTTTTTTATCTAAATTACTTTACTAGCCAACACCAAGTCTTAACTTTCTAGCATAAGCCGTTCTATAGATTTTTTTTCCTGCAGGGGTCTATTAGTCTTACTTGCCGTGAAAATTCTAACAATCTAGCTTAAACTGTTCTTAAGATAAGAGATGTGAATTTTTTAGAAAAATTCTTATCCCCTTTCCTTCCATGCTTCACCACACCCTTAAAAAATTTTATTTCCAGAAAACTCCATTAGCCAACTTTTCTATACATAAACCGAATTTAATTTTCCTACCGCAATTGATTCTTGAGATATCGCACGCCACTAACCCCCTACAAAATTTGATTGTAATTATCCGTCTAAAACGCTTTTCCACATCCCCCTCGTATCCCCACCCCAGAAAAGGTGGTCACTAAATGATTTCCACTCAGTCCACCCACAAAAAAATGCAACTTAATAGCGCAAAGAGTTTGGGAGCAACGAGCCTTTAAACGATTTTGTGTACGGCGGACGGTGTACAGGCGGACTGAAATTTATATTAGTCACGAAACATAAAAAAAAATTTCGATGACAATACTTTATTAATAAAATCATAGAGAAAAAAAATCACCAGCCTGTGTAATAGGCGTTCTTTGTTTTGGGGGAAAGTTTAAACACCACTTACCTGAACTACAGGTATTTATTTTAGATTAGCTGATACTTGTATCCACTGAGGCATTTAAATTGTAGTTCACCAGTTTATCATACTTAAAGTCCATTTTGTTTCATTATTAATGATCGTTATGGCCGCTTGTTTCACTAATAACTCGAATAGTCACAGTCATTTTAAGATCACCGCTATGATTTTTCGTAAAATAATCATTTCAATAGGATTCGTGGCAATTGTTCTATCGCAAAAGGTAAATTCCTAATTCCATTTCAATTAAATTGGACAAAATTCCATTTAAATTCGCCATAATTCCAGTCGAAAAATTGCTACGATATTAAGCTGATAAATGAAACATGGACGGATACAAAGGAGTACATGAATTTCAACATAACACTTCTGAAGGGTGCCGAGACGTACGTTGATGTTTCCATTATGAGCGATATTTTGCAACCCTTGTGGAAACTGGAGGTTTTCGGATCGAATCGGAACAAGTTAATTTCGTTCTTTAATATCACTGTAAATTTTTGTAAATTATCACTCTACAAAGGATTCAATCCGTTTGTGAAGTTTGCTATTCATAGCCTAAAATCGCGCAGCAACCTTAAACTGAAATGTCCGCTTCGAAAAGGACAGTACTACTTGAGAAATATTTCGTATAGTACGGGTATGGTACCGCTACAATTGTTTTATATTTCAAAATCGGTTCTTATATTTAATGGAACCTTCTTTGAGGCTGGCCGGCAAAAAGAAAAGCCTTTTCCAATTGGAACATATAGTCTGACGACGGTGATTATTAAAACGTGTTGATTTAAATCATTGAAAATAATAGACGAAAAAAATTTTAAAATTTTAAATGTTCACCCCCTTTGAAAATCGTATTAAAAAACACTATTTTCCTACAATAAAATTGCAATTATAAATATAATTATTTTTTTATTACCGTTCATCAACTTTAACAAACAATTTTCCGCAAATATGAAAAAACCACTTTTAAATATCAAAAAACATTTTGTTGACCAAACGCGTCTAATTACGTTACGAAAGGTAGCGTCCTTAGTGCGATTGGTATCTCTATTAAATAAGTTGAATATAAAAAAGATTTATAATTTTGATAGTATTTCAAATTTGACCGTGAAAAAAGAATTGTGCCTAGATTGTGGTCGTAGGCGGTTGTTTTTTTGCCATTTTTCAGGATAGGTACTTCACGGTAACATTCAACATACAGGCCCAATTTACTAGCTGATATATTATAGAAATAGTTTTTCTTAAAGTTAAGATAAAAATAAATATAATTTTATATTTGAATTTGATCTAGTTTTACTTTATTATTTTTAATAATAAAGTATTGGGATCGACCTGAAATTCCCAAAAAATTTGCTACCCTGAAATTTTGTATTTTCTAGGACTAGTAAACACAAAAAAAATTCCGTCTGTCCGCCGTAGACGCCGCCCACCGAACACAAAAGCGTTTGAAGACGCGTAGCTCACAAACTCTTTGTTATATATAGGTCAAGAAGATAAAATTTGGATTCTGTATATAGAATTATAAGTGGAGTCTAGTAAAATTTTGAAGGGGTATTGAAGCGCGGAAGTGGGGATACAGCCATTTTAAAAAAAATATATATTTTTATATTTCAAGAACCGTACCAGAATTGATCTAGCGGAGAAAAAAATGTTGACTGTGTTGTTGTAGGGGGTGATTGTGGGAAGGGGTGAAAATGAAAAAAATCTGATTATTATTTCTTTAAAACCGCAAAAGAAAGAAAGCTAAAAACTAACAACTGTATAGAGCAACTATAGAGACAGCCCATACAATTTTTGATAGGGGTTGCAAGGTACGGGGATGAGAGGGTGGTTTTTCATATCTCATAAGCGGCTTATGGTAGAAAGTTGAAACTTAGAACCTATATGTAGATGTGCTACTAGATTAATTAAAGCAAAAAAAAGTTCAGATTTTCATTGGAGAAAAGGGTTTTTTGCACATTTTCACGAATTTCGTTAAATCTTTCAGTTAGCTCGAGCTATCAAAACAATTTCACTTCTGCGGACTTTTTATATAAGCGCCTACAAACGTTTTTCCAATTTTTTTTGTCAATCGATTGGTTACAATACCGCATATCAGCATTAAAACATCTCGGACTTCTACCCGAAAAAATAATAAAGTTGTGCCCATACTGTTGGCAGATTTTTTCTTTACATACGCATTTCGGTTTTGATTCCGATAGAAGTAAATTTAAATATACAATCGTGATTATCTTGAAATGTATTATTTTATTTTTATAATATTTTAAAAATAATGTACTTTTTTGTGCGTTCAAATGAAACGAAAATTACAAAATTGTCATACAAAATATCGAAATGCAGCTGTGTATTAAAATCAACTTTTTTTTGGTTGGTTGATTCCAAAATATACGCTAACTACACTTAGTTTATTTTATCTCCATATATCTACTTACTACGTGTGCTACTGAACTTTTTTTTCCAATTTTAAAGTAATTTGGAATTTTATCAGAATGTCAAGGCTTACAATCGACACTGACAGAGTATGTGCTGAATGTGAGTGACAGCAAATTTATTATTTTTAGTTACTAACTGACTTGGGATATCAGAAATTTGCAATTTTCTTCTTTCATATTTCACAAATTTTGATTATCAATTATTTTCAGAGTTTTTAACAAAATTGTTTTTTTTTCAAATTTTAATTTAAAAAAATATTTTTTTTAGTCAAAATCTAAACAGTATTTTTTGGAAACTGGTGCACTAATTTCGCTAATTATGCAGTAACTTATTAACTAATCTTAATAACATTCACCTATCATTGTTAAGAATGAAAGGTACTTTCTTAATAACTTTATTTGTAACTGAGATTATAAAATGTATTTTACAACTTATATACTAATTTTATGCTAATATTGCAAAGGTAGATCGGACGAATAATTGCAATGCTAGCATAAAGGTAAATTTATTGCTTTATGCTAACATGAATTATATCCGCTGATCAATTAATATGCTCGCTGGTCATTGCCTTTATGATCACGTGGAGTGATCAATCATTTTATATGGAGCCCCAAATTGGAACCCGTGTGCTAAAACTCACAAGAAAAAGCTACAGGTATTCCAAAATAAATGTTTAAATATAATTTTAAACAAACCGTTTTATTTTCCAACACGACATCTCCACGATTTAGCTAAAGTTCGTTCGATTTTACACCTATCGGAAAAAGCTATAAACAATTTTCGCGAAAGCAACCTTGACTTAAACAACCCCCTAGTTACAGAACTATTCAGTACTACGAGTATTTAAAATGTAGAGTGGTTTCTAAGCTGCCTAAATAAGTTATTTTTGTTGTAAGGTAGTTTTAAGTTAGTTTTAAGTTATTATTAATAGATTTTTAAGAAGAATTTTCCTAAATGAAGTATCACTTTAATTAATAACATAATTTGTCAAGAAATAGAAATACTATACTATAGTTGTAAAGACAATAATTTTTTCCCTTCTGATCTCTACAAAAATTGTATAAACTGTAAATATCTTATAGAATAACTGTAATAATTAAATAAATAAGTAAGTAAGTAAGTAAGTAATAACGTTCATGTGCTTTCTAAGCTGCCGAAATATGAATACATGTTCGTGTTGTTTTTCAAATGCAAGAATATTGGAAAAACCCGAGTTTTAGATTTAATTTGTAGCAATACCAGACTTAGGGCTGTCTTAATACTAATTTTACAGCGTATAACTAACTTAGAACTACACAGAAAACTTGCGATAACCATAGGAACCGAAGGCTTGGTCCTGATTTATTTTTCGTATGCTATTCTAAAATAATTGAAGGGTTCACCGCAAATTTCGTTCAAATCGCTTAATTCAATTAATATTTTTGGTAATGCTCAAATCACTTCATTTTATTATTACAAGTAGCAATGCTTTCGCAGTTCTTACTATAAACTTCCTCTATCTATTCGCAATCTTAGCTGTTTACGGTCCTTTTGATTGAAATTCGCTCAAATATCGCTTTATCAGAAATATATCAAGTCTTGCTCTTTTAAACGGAATATTTGATATCTCGAGTCCATTCGGTGGTACGCGTAGAATATAGTTGAAGGGGATAAAACTTACTACGGTGTTCTGATTGAATATTGAATTGCAGTGGGTTTCTCTGGGAACTATGGTCTTATATTCGATTTCGCGTTTTAAGTTCCCGTGATGTGCTTGCTATCATATGTTCTAAGCTGATACCATGTTGGGATTAATTTTAAATATTGTACATCCTTATACTCAAAATGCAACTAAAGATGTGGCGCAATTTTGTCCATCTGGCCGCCGTACGAAAACTTTTTTGAAGGCTCATAGCTTCTAAGCTATTGTAGTGTGACCGCTTTAAGTGGACGTTGGGTAGAGGTACGAGGAGATGGTGGGATTGTTAATTCTGCCAAATCCCTTAAGTTTGACCAAATATCCAATTGATTTTTACTTCTTTGGGTTGTTTATTTGTATACTTTTTTTTTCATTTTTATACAAAGGTCCACTGAAGAATATTGAATGTTTGATCTTAGAAGGAGCTCCTAGAGTGACAAAACTAACTTTAAGCAATCAGCGTTGTATCCCGACTCTTACCGCCCTCCTGACCATTTCTCAAATCATAATTGGCGTTTTAGAGTGTCAGTGGCGTCGTACATCAAATTTAACTGCTTTCCGGACTTTGTCGAAAAAAATTATAAAGTTGTGCCCAGATTCGGAAATTTTTTATAAATAATACCACGATTGCGATCAATAATCTGAAATTGTGTTCACAAACAAAAGCTTCAATTGAGTTATAATTTAATTTTCAAAATCATAGTTTAACAGAAGGTAAACACGATCTCCACAAAAACTCTACATTCGTCTCAACACCTCTTGGCAATTGATCCATTAATTGAAATCCTAGCAATTTCAAAAATCCTTTGTAGAGCCTTCTGCTCATAGAACGTCATGTTAAAAATGAAATGAGCCCGAGGCCTGTAAAATAGCTGCAGCGGAAAAATGCGCGATATCAGCTTCAAGTTCCTCACATAATATCGTCCTGCCGGTAAAGGACATGTCTGCGGGAAATTGCTTGATTCCAAAATTGATTTTATCGCAGCCTTCATCAATGGATTGCCGCCCTGAAACTTGTAACTTTTGCAAATATCAAAGGTTTTATTGTAGTGGTACGTGTTTCGATCCCGATGAAAATTGACGAATTCGAGTTTCAAAAGCGGAACTGATACTTGGCGTCGCAATATAATGTTTGCATTCGATTGGCTATTGTTATTAATAATAGAGGCTGTAAAATTTACATATGCCGAATCCGAGGTACTTTCTAATTTGGACAAATTAACGTAGTAGCATTGCTGGCAGAAATGAACAAGTTATAATTGAAAACTGATAATATTTTAGCTTCATACACTTACTTCTACTGTCTTTGCAATAATCACGGATATTATGAACAAGATACTGCCAACGTTCATGTTATCTTCGAACTGAAGTAGTGAATAATTTTTGAATAAACCTTGCTTAGCTACTCATACCTCACGGATACTAGTAGTTGCACTAAAGTTTAAACCTTGCGGACAAAATTACTTTAATGCCTCGATTATAAACTCGTTAAATTTGCTTTAAGTTCAAAAGTAAAATTATCCAACTAAAGCAATTACACAGAAAATATTATGGTGGTCTTTTGAAATTCCATTATGAAAAAATTTTGATACTTGGTATGTATATGTAGGTGTATTACAGAAGTAATTTAAGCAACAAAAATTCTGTATTAACATCGGCAAATGGAGGTGGTACAAACAAACTTTCAAGTAAAACACTTTTTATAAACATTTTTACAAATTTCGTCCTACCTTTTAGGTTTTTCGATGAATCGACCTAATTTTATTTCTCCGGTTCCTTAGGAGCCTAGACACTACTATCCAGATTTTTTGATATTCAACCGCTAAGGGAGGCTAAAGTGGTTGCTCTAACGAATTTCAACAAATTTCTTAGGTCTAATGAGATATCGATTTAATTTTAATCGCCAAAGAATGAATTTAAGCATTTTTCGATATTGAAGTCCCAAGGGGCTGAAAGAAGTTTGTTCAAGTTTTCACGAATTCCGACAAATATTTTAGATCTAGCGAGGTTTAAAATTCTCTTTTCATTCAATGGGCTTTACATATCGTTGTTTAAAATGCACGTTTAGAATTTTCTGATATTCACCTTCTAAGGGGATGCAAAATGATTGTGTATGTTTTTACGAATGCCGACCTATATAGATCTGATGAGATATCGAATTGTTTTTACTTTCGTGCTTTCTATATAATCACCAAAAAATCGGTTCCAGCGTTTTTTGATATTCAGCCCCTAACGACTTTTTATCACCTATATTTTATTGAGAAAATAAGAAAATAAGCTACCAATTCTCTAGGCGCAACTTTGTTATTTTTTAAGTACAAGTCCTGAACGCATTTTATGGCAAAATGTAGTGAAGGTTACAATTCGACTGAGAACATAAAAAATAACCTGGAGGCTATTTGGAACTTTTTTAGGTTGCCAGTTGATCTACATCACATCTCACTATAAAACGCGTTCGGGACTTCTACCCAAAAATAATCAATTTGTGCGCAGTTATTCCAATAATACAGAATTGTCATTGACTTAAAAAAGACTAGTAGAGCTAAAACTGCAAAAAAAAAACAATTCGCCTGTCCATTGTACATCGTACGTTCATAACTTTATATGTTCACACGTTTTCACGAATTCCGGCATATCTTTTAGGTCTGATGAGATATCGAATTGGTTTTTTAACAATTACATACGCTTTTTTCTTTTTTAAATTAGCTCAATTTTTGTTACAATGGCTATTGAATGTTGAAGTTGTTTCTTATATGGAGCTATTTTAGAGACAAAACAAACATGAAGGTTCGTAAGAACCAGTACTGTATTACAACGTCGACCACGTCCCGGACTATGGAATTAGTGTTGTTGTCAGTAGCGTTGCACTCCTGTCGCACCTCGACTTTAACTGCTTCCCAGACTGTGTCGTAAAAATAATAAATAAAATATAATAATAATATGATAATAATAAAAATAAAAAAAATTATAAATAGAATAATACTCTGCAAATATGCAGATTTTTTTTATTTTAATTAGATATATTAAATTTTCATATCTTCGCCAAGGCGTATGATAGAAAGTTGAAACTTTCAATTTCTTTTCTGAATTGAAATCCGAATTTTTCTTGGTATGAACGAATAGGTGAGAAAATTCTTTTTGGAATAGATATTTGAAAAAAAAATCAGAAAACTGCATTGTGATTAGCAGGACTATGTTATGAGTTGGATTCGAATCCCCAACCTCCAAACAGAGGCACAATTATTAGATGAAGAAAAAATTATTTCACTTCAGCTTGCAAATTGAATCACTACAGACTAAGATATTTGAAAAAGTTCTACATAAATTTGGAAAAGATACTTAAAACGATATGTAATAAGATATTAGTTACCCTATGATTTCATGGGAACTTTTCGCTGAAACTTGATCTGACTGATAAGATTGATCACTTGAAATTTACTCTCCAATTTTTGCATTGGGTGTTGATAAGTTTTTCCTTATAATCAGGGTCAGTTTCCTCAAAAAAAAATTTTAATTATAGAAAATTTGCAACTTCTAACTCTAGATTTCGCATCTAGATCTTCAAAAATCAAAATATTTCAGCATCCAAACATTAGTTCCTTAAAAATTTGTGCAATCACTGCTCTAACTTAGTATTTTTCTTGCAAAATACATGAAAATACTGTATATAACTTCCAAATTTCAAATTCCCGGGGTAAACCGTGTCGACATAAAAAAATTCAAATTTTTCTGCTAAAAAATTCTCATCTCTAACTTAAACCACAAGAAATATCAGTTTGAGTATAATATTATAAAATAAATGCTAAAATTTAATACGAAAGAAAGAATAGACACTGTTTGTTTTTCATAGTTTTTAAAGTTTATTTAGAAGAACATTTAACTATGTAACTTTTAACATCTCTTATCAATTCGTGCTCTTGTTATAAAGCTTCCGTCTCGGAATAATTTTCCATTAATTTTTCTAAAAGAAAACGTACTATTGAAAACCACTATCGAATTTGGAATATAAAACACATTCAACGGAAAATAATCGGATGGAAACTGTATCCTTTTCGCACTAAATCTACCAGGCATTACTGGACATTTATACAAGTATTTCATTTCTTGGAACATGTTAAGAAGTGTTCTTAACAATGGATTGATATTCTTCAATTTCGAAACACTGCATAAATCCAGAGTTTTCTTGAACATCACATTGATTCGATTACGTACTATTTGATATACTTCAACTTGCCAGAAAAATTGTTGAATTTTTTTGTAGGTTTCGAGGGTAATATTTTGGTACTTATTAGCTACTATCTTTGAAGTAAAATTGCCATATAAAGCGGATAAGTAGCAGTCGTTATCAATCAAGTGTACGTCATAGCAACCCTATGAAATAAATTGGTTGGTAGAATAATTTTCCATGAGTTCATCTTCGATTACCTGAAGGGATAGATCAACTGAGATTAACATTACGATAATACAGTAATAAATATAGAGAAATTTCATAGTGTTTCGCACTATCGTTATGCACAAATGAAATGAATTTATAAAATAAATCTCTTGCAATAAAATAGTAAATTGTAGAAAGATTCGTATAGTGGAGCTATTAAAACGCAAAAAAAAAATTATTATTTGAGCAATATGCGAAACGGTTTGCTATTCTTTGAAGCGATTCGGGATGTACTCGTGCAGAACCTATTCGAAAACAAAAACTAGTAATTTAAAAAGTTAAGTATATCATGGATTTAGAGGTAAATGAAATGTTTTTTGAAAAAAATTTCAAGGACTTAACTCATTTTTTAACGTTTTGAAATTTAAGCAAAACGTTAAAAAATTAGTTAAGTCCTTGAAATTTTTTTCAAAAACCGTATATTTACATTTCAACCTTTTAATGGGCTATGCTAAAGCGTTGATATTAAAAAATTTAATGTTGCCGAAAAAATCGTATTAGCACATTTATTCAACCTCGTATGAAGCGAATCAAAAAATGTAATGACTTTTGTAAGGAAATAAGTAGAGGAAGAAATCAAATAAATAGACCGTATGACCACCATTCAACAAGCAAAAGCATTTCGTAGATCAGAAGGATCACTTTTATTTTCTGGAATTTTTGCTCCACATAATAAATTGGAAGTAAGCTGATCTAAAATAGCAGATTCCTAACTTAAATGAGTCTGAAATTGATTTATAATAGTGTACGAGGTTACGCCACACAAAAAAAGGCCTTTTTCGGAATTTTTTTTCAGAAAAACTGCAAAATAAATCGAGATTACAAGAATGGATATTTATAATACATGTTATTGACTATGTACAGTAGTTTTTTTTAAGCGATTAAATTCAAAATAGCGACTGTGCAGCGTTTTTGCGATGACGTGGCCGCACACCTAGTGCCTGTAATTTTTGAATTATGATAAGCTAATAAATTTATTTCGATTACATATAAGAACAGGCACAAGAGCGCGTAGGATTTTTTCGATATTTTGATTTTTAGCCAAATGGCGCACTTGTAAAGTGAAAAGTGTGAAATTTACCTAAAAAATCGTCAGAAAATTGTTAATAACAAATGAACTATGCAATATAAAAAAAAATCCTACGTTCTCTGATGGACAATATAGTTTTAAAGTTCAAAATTTCAAGTGAATCGTTTGAAAATTGTCCGAGTTATGATTCCGGCCAGCTTGAAAAATGTAGTTTTGAGTAGTAGAAAATAATGAATAATTTTGTTGACGGCCTTATACTAAAGTTCGAAAACCGAATCCTTAGAGACTTTTTTCAGCCATAATCTTTTGGGACATCATTTTTGAGGTCCTAAGGGACCATATAAAAAAAATCGATTTTTCGAAAACTGTAGAGTGGCGTAACTCCTTAAGGAGTTTAATGTGGGAGCTAACTGTAGATTGGACCGAGTTATACTAAGGGAAAGATTTTTGGCTTTAAGTCCGAACAACGCTTGTGCTAGGAAATTGAAACTTGCACTTTTATAATAACAAGAAGAGCCACCTGTGGCGAAATACAAAAATGAACAGTGGCGTAAGTATCTGGGTAAGGGGGGGGGGGGGGGCATTGTCCCGTGATCTGAACTCCTTATCTTGAACACATTACACTTGAAATTTGAAACTTGGTGTGAATTGCACTTAACAAAACAACAATCGGTTTATTATTTGTGTTACACTTGGTAGTTCAAAATCTAGTTACTAGTCTTGGGAACAGTTTGCTTTACAAGTTTTTTTGTTCTTATACGTTGTTGCTGGTCGTGAATAAAATGCATGTACCCAGTCTAACTTCCAAAACCCATCAAAGTTTTGCTTTTATGCAATGCTTGGTGGCCTACGAAATCTTTCAAGTGCATTCTATGGTATGTGTAAAAGATACTTGATGAATGTAATAGGACTTTCAAATATTGTGGTTTTTATTGAATGCTTTGATTGATAGTTGGTTGGTTTGAGCTGTTTTTGACTGCGCGTTAGCTTCATTTCGAAGTTGAAACATTACTTTTAGAGGAATGGTAAGAAAGTAATTAATTTGCTACTTTTAGCTGCAAAGCCAAATAGAGTTGTCATTAGGTGATTGTCCGTGATTCTTTATAACACTTTTGCATATCCGCGCATAGCGTATCGGTTCTCACCCAGTACTCTAGCAGAACTATTTTCACTCCTGGTACTGAAACATGCAAATCTCAAACGGTCATTTCTGGTACTGATTTAATTCAGCTTTATTTAATTTATTCAGTACTGAACATGGGTACTACTTCAGTATTACAGATTGAGTACTATGTGTCTATATGGTATAGGTATTAATTTAGTGAAGTTCGTTGTGAAGTCAATGACAATGAACGATACCTGTTCAGTACCGGTAAAATATTCTGATTGAAGTAAATGAATTATGTTTTCTTCAAGTGTTCTCTTTAATGGATATTTTTTTCCGTTCAAGTTTATCTATAGTGGGTTACCTCTCATTTCAAATTTAACATTTTATAAAAAAAACTTACAACTACCACGATTGGAACTTAGAACTACACCAGCCTGAAGACAACCATCTAGAACCTAGGCAATAGAGCGCTGTATCCAATGACTGTTAAATATTGTATACACTCGTAATATGTCAATCCTTGCCTACAGTATTAGTGCAGTACTGATACACTACTGCTTTTAAGATTTCATTTAGAAAAATTTTATTTTCCATATAGTTTTTGTTGATCTTGATGTAAATAATTTAGGTAGCAGAGATTTTCCAAGCAGAATATTTAAAAATTTCGCGGATGAAACGGGGCTTGTTAAGATTTTAAATTTTTTGATAGAAGTTTGAAAGCGTATATTAAAGGATTGACTTAGTGTACAATCAGTGCTTTTATAGTCCTGAAAAGAATAATGCCACCAAACAAGAAAAACTACGCAATCTATTAATTTAGCCCCCATTATTGGAAATTTTATTAGTTTAGTACTGATACAATATCACTGAAACCCTTTTTCCGAAAAACAGAATTCTTTTTGAAGAAAGTCGCTAGTACTGGCGGTTCTAAGTTTGCAGTACTGAATGTTTCTCAAATGCCGAAATTCAGATTATCGGTCATCATTCTGAACTGAAAAATAGTATTTTTTTCGAAGAATTGTACTGCTACAGTTTTAGTCATTCTATTTGATCATCACAAAAGTGTTATGAGAACAAAATAAAAAACTACTTTAGAAACATAGTCTTCAGAATGATTCATTGCAGTTCTTAACATTGATATTATTTGGGTAAGGCCTGAATCAAATTTACCGGCATTCATTTTGTTTATTTTCAGAACTGAATCCGGGTTTATTACAGATACTCTGTACTGAAAAAAAAGTACTAAAAAATTGTTATGCGGGTCCTACTTAAGCTCTCTGTTTACTCCTTCCGTTCTGTTTTTTTAACATACCCCCAAACACCTTTTAGTGTTTCATTTTGACTATTTAACAATTTTTTTCTGAAGTCATAAAATCTAAATATTTTGAGAGAACTCCATTTAGCGTCTAGTTTCTCCTAATTTTCTGGTGAATGGTTTTCATAAAAAAATAATTGGGTTGTTGTTTTTAAACTAGTCACGGATCACGGTATGTTATACTATGTTCAGTCTACGAGATTAACGCGTTTAAATCGAGTTAAATGCGCGGAAAACACTTCCCGGACGCGTTAACGAAAACACGTAGCTACTACGCGTTTAACCGAAAACATGCACTGCGATCCTGGCGGAAATCGAAGTAAACTTTGGAAGAAACCATTTAATGCTTCAGAAACTCAATTTTGTGCTTGTGCAACGACTGCATTAGCTAATAAATTCCCTTTTCATTACTGCTATACAAACTAATTGGTTTCAAACAATTTAGAAAGCATAAATTTGCTAATGAAACACACCTGAATATCTACTTGTCAAAACAAATCACATCAAGCTATCATGTATCAACAAACGAGTTGCCTAGTCTGAACACTACTTTTTTAACATGTTAAATTTACCTACTTAAATGCGTTTAAAATGCATAGTCTGTACAGGGTATTACACTGTTAAACACGATTGTAAGTTTAGTTTCAGGAGAGTTACACACGATCATATTTAAGAGAGCCAACTTTAAGGCAGAACAGTCGAATGATTTCTAAGATCACCGTATTCAGATCTTTTAGTCATTAATTTTGAGTTCCTTAATGATCAAAATCATTCCACTACTCTTTGTAACTTCAATAAAAAGTAGCCTATTTCCATCACTTTCATTGGGGCACTACAATCGTATTATACTGGCAATATTTTTTTGAGTATCTCCACGCTGCAAAATATGGATTCAACATTCTTAGAATGAATCGGTGATTACCCGAAGAAAGTTCTTGGATGGAGCCATAAGAAAAATACCATAAACAATTCAAGATTTAAAAATTTATTAGCATAACACTTAAACACTTAACATTTCTTATCAATTCTCGCTCTTGTTACAAAGTTACCATCAAAAGAAAATCTTCTATTGATTTTTGTAAAAGAAAAACTGCAATTCAATATAAATAATGAATCTTTAACGTAGAATAATTGTACCGGAAAATAATCAGTTGGAAACATTATCTTTTTTCCGAAATACCTACCAGAAACTATTGGACATTTCAAATCTTTGATTTCATCTTGATATATTCTGAATATTAGATTTATCAATTGATTGGCATTTTTTGATTTCAAACCGCTACAAAAATTCAAAGTTTTATTGAAGAGCAATTGATTATGCTGTCGACTTATTCGAAATACTTCAATTCTCCAGTATAGTTGTTCAATTTTTTTGTAAATTTCGAAACTAACATTCTGATATTTATGATCGAAATTTCCATAAGATGATGGAAACTCACAGTGATCATCGATTAAGAAAATATTGTAACAGCCCTGAAGAAAAAACTAAGTTAGTCAAATTTTTAATTTTTTTTATTCACTTTAATATATTTATTACCTGCCGCGATAGGCCTACCATTAAAAAAATTATAAATGAATAGAAAAGAATATGCCGTACGTTTTCCATCACCGCCATTGTAAAAAGTAACCCAATCGAACTGATTTTTAGACATACATCCAAAAAGCAACTAATTACGAAAAAATTATTCATGTATTACGCCAAATGCTCTTGAAATAAAGCTATTAATTGAAAGCCATATAAATTTCAGTCATGCCGGAAAGACTTCTCGGTTGTGCGCTTCGCGATTGCGCAAATAGATTAGATATCTATTTTATAAAAAAAAAAATAGTAAAAGTAACACACTTATGCAGTGCAAAGTCCTGCCAGCGCTACCTCGCTTGCAACAGTATTGAACACTTTACTATTTAGTAATGCATTTTTCTCTATAACCATAAGAATTTAGTTGACTCAGAAGTCGTGTTTAAAACATAATAATTATATTTTTTTATTTATCTATAATGTTTATTTTCTTTGTTTTATTTATTTCACTTTATTTATTTTATTTATTTCATTTATTTTATTTATTTTATTTATTTTATTTATTTTATTTATTTTATTTATTTTATTTATTTTATTTATTTTATTTATTTTATTTATTTTATTTATTTTATTTATTTTATTTATTTTATTTTATTTTATTATATTTTATTTTATTTTATTTTATTTTATTTTATTTTATTTTATTTTATTTTATTTATTTTATTTATTTTATTTATTTTATTTATTTTATTTATTTTATTTATTTTATTTATTTTATTTATTTTATTTATTTTATTTATTTTATTTATTTTATTTATTTTATTTATTTTATTTGTTTTATTTATTTTATTTATCTTATTTATTTTATTTTATTTTATTTATTTTATTTTATTTATTTTATTTATTTTATTTATTTTATTTATTTTATTTATTTTATTTATTTTATTTATTTTATTTATTTTATTTATTTTATTTATTTTATTTGTTTTATTTATTTTATTTATTTTATTTATTTTATTTATTTTATTTATTTTATTTATTTTATTTATATTATTTATTTTATTTATTTTATTTATTTTATTTATTTTATTTATTTTATTTATTTTATTTATTTTATTTATTTTATTTATTTTATTTATTTTATTTATTTTATTTATTTTATTTATTTTATTTATTTTACTTATTTTATTTATTTTTACGTTTTAAGCTTGAAAAACCAAAATATAAATGTTTATATCGTAAGAACAAGAAAACAATTATATTTGAGTTTTGTAATGATGTTGATTGAATTTTTATTTATTTTTCTATGATATACACATATTTGTAGATCCGGAGTCATTGAGAAAATATGTTAACATAGCCGCTAAGATAAAAACTCAACGGATCATTTTGATTATTTGCATACTTTTCAAGATCAGTGTTCTGATCGAGAAAATAGCTTTCAAGTGCCGAACGTTCAAGAAACAGCAATGAAACATATATGACCTACAGGATGCCCTGTAAATAACATGAAAACTAACAATAAATTTTTTTTACACGTCCCTACTTTTTGTTAATAGCAGATTTTATCGATAATTATGCTATAAAAAACCGGCAAAATATACTACAAAATTGTAAAATAATTACCAGGTATGAAAATTACCCCAGTTAGATCTTGCTGAAAAAAATTTATCAATTTTTCACCATCTAATGATTTTTTAATAGGTACAAAATAAATTTTATTGGTAAAAAATTCAACTACCTTGTTATGATAAATTTTTAATATTTCTGTAAATTCTCCAGTGTATTGATATTCCTCTAGTTCTAAACATTGCGACTTCTTCCCGCTTTCTATTTCAAACAGAATGTCTTACAAATGGATTCTATTAAGTTTTGCACTGTTAACCAGTCTTAAAATTTCATATCAGGTTTAAAGTCGAACAATTAATTAAATCGAAATCAAGAAAATTTCATAAAATTTTCATTCTAGAATTGTTCGGATTTGAAATTGACACACATCGAATGGATCGATGACGCCGATTATATGAAATTTAACATTAACGTTATTAAAAATGCCACCGTTGATGTCGACGTTTTCGTGGAAAATGAAATTTTGGTGCCGTTGTGGCGTTTGGAAATATTCGAAAAGTTCGCAACGCGAACAACCACCTATTTCAATACGACTGTGAATTTTTGCAATTTGGTCAAATATCGTGGGGCAAATCCGCTCGTTAAGATGGCATCGATCGGCCTGAAAACCTACAGCAATGTGAAATTTGAATGTCCAATGCCCGCTGGACATTATTACTTAAATAAATTCGGATATTCGAAAAATATGGTTCCTTTGAACTTTTTCTACAGGCCAAATTCGCTTTTGGTGTTCAATGGAACTTTCTATGAGGGCGGCAAACGCGGTAAACCATTTCAAATTGGAAAATACTCTCTACTCGCGAAAGTTGTGAAGAAATGTTAGAAAAATGATTTAAAAAATTTATTATTCATATATGTTAAAATTGGTGAGGGATTTCAAAAATAAATTAGTTCAAGAACGTGTAGCCAATTCAAATTTTGTTGGTTTTCGTATTCGGTATTTTCAGTATTTCTTTTATCCGTTTTTACCCAAGGCTCAGCATGCAAGTGTAAGGCCTCGGTTTCTCAACACATTTTACCATTTGGTATCCAAAGCTTGGTAGGTCCATCTTTTACCAATCTTTCCTTACTACAGACTTCCCATGAGAATCCAACGGCCAGGATTTCAAAAGTCGTTACCCGAACTTGGCATATCTGACAAACCCTTTATACCAAGTCTTGATCCGCCAATCATCATCAGCTTGAACACTTTTACCTATACCTTGGATGCATCATACTGGATTTACACCAAACACATTATCTGGTCTGGTCAGGACATTATCTGGTCTTTATCTGACTTTCATCAGCAGATTGTTCATAGTGCCAACGAGATTCTAACTTCAAGGATAATAACTATGACTTAAAAAAAAAATTGCTTGCGTATCTGGAGTCGTTAAAGTTGTCAGATAAAGGAAGACAAGTTTAAAAAATTAATTAATATTTAAATAGTTACAGAAACTCTTTTTATTTGTCTCTCTAACAAAGTGCGTGTATTATATTTTGATAACATCTTAGCAAAAACTCGCGCAGAAATTAGCCAATACCGATTCTTGTTCATTGTAGTCTTCTATACCGCGAACTATCAACTGTTAATCGGCCGATATGGACGTATGCACTGCTGCCGCTTTTTATGCAATATTGATTGATAATACCACTAACATTAATCAATGTCTAAGAACTCCTTCGCAATATACTTCGCATTATGCATGACCGATGCGATGATTTAGTCGCAACGCCCGCGTCCGTTTACAGTCTATAGTCGTAAAAAGCTTAAAATCCAACCGACGAAATTGTCAAAACTGCGTTACACGCGCTCCGAAGTTAGAAAATGTACTAACAAAGCGATGCAGTTAGAGCGATGCGATATTAATATAACTGGTTGCACTCACTAACTAATTCTAATCAGCTGCCATCGCATCGTATCGCATATCTGATCTTTTTCACCGCATTTTAAATTTCGTTTACTCCGTGCTGCTATTCCTTCCTGCATGATATAGTGCTTCATAAGTTCGTGATAATAAGGACGATATTTATGCACCAAGTACAAGATAATGTTAAAAAATGGCTTGCAGTGCAGGTTTTAGATTTGAAAAAAAATACCGACCTAAAAAAAAGACGGAAATTTATCTATCGTTTTACTTAAATATCTATAACATGAGATGATTCTACGGAAAATAGGTAAAATATTATAACAAAAAACAAAGTTTTTTTGACTTATAATAGCTACCTCCCAGGTAGCTTTTTGAAAAGTCTGTAAAGACTATGGCACGTTTTCCCAATCGGGTAAGAACGTTACTTTGGCTAGAGCAGAAGAAAGCAAAATTAGGCTATTGTTTTCAAATAGGTGAACAACTTTCGCGGGAATTTTCGAATTTTTTCCGGTAGAAGTCTAGCACGGAACTAGATATAAGTTCGATTAACAAAATATTTTTATCTTAATTTTGTATTTTATAGGCATCAAAAGTTGGACGAGAATTTATATCGCGTCTATCCCTCACTAGTAATACCAGTATTGTTTCTAAATATAGCAACATTAAAGCTTAACTAACTTACCTAACCCTTGCAGCCAATTTACTGTGATTAACAAAACGACGAAAGTGACGCAGCATTTAAGGCATCTATGTTTTTTTTTTTAAAGAAAATTTGTTGGTGATCTGATGGTGGATTTACACCGTACGTGTTTTGCGCGACTTTGCCCAGCATCCTAAAAATCAATCAATCAGATGACAAAAAAGTCCAACAGTGCTCGACTTTCTCATCGAAAAATCGGTTACTATAATGTGGTATAGTAATGGGCACGTGGGGTGTCGCAATTAGTACTAACGTAAGTGAAATAATGAGTCATTGATAAGTACCTCAGGCCGCGGACTTATCAACCGCCCTTCAATTTCATTAAAGACATAGGGGATAGTATGTCGGGTTGAGTATCAAAAAATTCTTAAACCGAATTTTAGGCGATTATATAGAAATTCCTTCAAAATAAAAAAAAACGATACATCATCAGACCTACATAAGTGATATGTTGGAAATATCTTCCTCTTAGGGGTTGAATATCGAAATGTTTAGATCATTTTATATGAAGCCAATAAAAGTAAAAGCGAAATCGATCTCAAACCTGAAAGATTTGCCGGAATTCGAGAAAATTTGGGTAAAACTCTACATCCCCTTAGGGTTTGAATATCGAAAATGCTTCATACGGTTTTTTTTCGATTATATTTAAAGCCTTTAGAAAGCGAATTCGATATTTCATTAGACCTAAGAAATATATCGGAATTCGTGAAAATGAACAAAACTACTTTACACCCACTTAGGAGTTAGATATCGAAAAATTTGGAAAAACATTTCAAAAAATTAATTTGATAACTCGACATTTCTAAAAGATATAACGAAATTCGTAAAAATGTGGAAAAAACCCTTTTCACGAACCTTTTTATACTCTAGATGAAATCATATAGAGAATTATATTATAAGTTTAATTCAGTCCGAAAAGTTTGTAACGCATAGAACCGAGCCTCAAACGGAAAAATATTATATATTATTTTGTGTTAAGTTGTGGCCAAAAACCCGAAATCCGTTTGCTGTCCGTCCGTCCTCTGTCCGTCTGTCCGTCCGTCCGTTTGCACCATAACTCAAGAACGCGTTGGCCTAGGAAGTTGAAATTTTGTCACCACCTGCAAAATGGAAAAAGCAATGCTATGTTCGTTAATGGGCGATATCCTTCCACTCCTTCGAGTACCTCCCATACAAGAGTCCTTAAAACATTTATTCACAATTATTGCTCGAATGCTTCAAGTTAGGAACTTAAAATTTTGCATACTTAAAGTTTACAATGGTTGAAGCGAAAGTTCCGAATATGATGCAAATCGAATGAGTCTTTCGTGTAGGAGCCTCCAAAAGTCCTTCAAAAACTTATGCAAGTTACAGAATTCACTATAACTCTAGTACGAGATAAAGCAGTGATTCAAAATTTTACTGGAATTAGTTTTATATCAAAATCAAGACTTAATTCATTAATTATTTCGGGTAGCTGTCATACAAAAGTCCTTAAAACACGTGTTTACCAATATTGAACGATAGCTTTAGAACGCTTTAAGTTACGACTTTGAAATTTTGTATACGTTGATTTTATAATAGTCGCAGCTGAAGGTATTAATATCAAAAATTTCCCATAAGTCCTTCTTGTAGTTGCCATACAAAAATTCTGTAAAAATGTCCTTACTTAACTTATGGAACTCACTATGACTCAACAAATCGTTTAACCATCCATCGAGTAGCCACTATACAATAGTTTCTACCTGTAAATAAAAGGTCATGCAATAATTGCATGTGCACTTCTCATTCTTTTGATATATTCCCAACTAAAATATAAATCGGAGTTCAGTATTTCATCTAGAGTATCATACGATTGGCTTGCAGCCGATCGTGACTGCGTTATGTATTTTACTCCACCTCTGTACGCCAATAAAAATCTTTTTGCCTTAATTAATCTAGTAGCACATCTTTACATGCGTTTTAAGTTTCAACTTTCCAGCATAAGCTGTTTCTGAGATATAGAAAACCATCCCACCCACCACTCTACCATCCTACCACTATCAAAAATTCTTGGATTTTCTTGAATACATCTGTAGTGGCTTTATACAGTCGGACAATTTTATCTTTCTCTGGTTTGCGGTTTTTGAGAAATAATAATCTCAATTTTTTCTTTCCACCCCCTCCACCAGCACCCCCAAAAATTTCTTTCTGTGCTAAAAATCTACTGGACTTAATTCCTGTAAAATTTTTAAGATCATACCTGGTACGGTTCTTGAGATATAAAAAAATATTTTTATTTCTTTTTTAATGGATATCCTCCACTTTCGTGCACCACCTCCCCCTCAAAAATTTTACATTCGACACAAACCAAATTTTATAGTCCTGCTAAAATTGGTTCGGAAAATATTGTAATCCCAAGTTTTTATAATAAGAATAATTTCTTCAGAAAAAATTTTTTCTGTTCTAACTGTCCTCATGAGCTATTCAAAAGTCAGACTCCTTCCCGAAATTCCGTGTAACCAGTCAAGCAGATGTTCGATTTTCACAAAATATGTCATGGCATGCATGAGGAAAATGGTCCGATAGGTGGAACATTTGCTTCGGAAATAGGTCAGTGAACATGTTAGTAACATATAGTAACACTAATGCATACTCCCGGATAGAAAGGAGCGAGCGCACCAGGGACTGTAATAGGTGGGTACGTTGTAAGGGAATGCGGAGCGGACATAGCGTACACTATACGAACGGGATAGTTCTAATATCGAGGGAGTTGAACTAGCCGGATATGAATTTCAGCCACCATAGGTACGTGGTATGCCGCGCTGTGAGCTGTATATCGCAAAAACCTCAGTAAAGTTGTTAAACAACTTTAAGCGATCGAAAGCCCTGCGGGAGTGTTTTTAAAGGAAATGAATTTCCCAGGACTTGACATATGTAGGAGTGCATTCATGTAAGTATTATGGCCAAAATGTCGTTGTCATATTGTTTTTGTCCTGTGGCTTGAACTATGCCTAATACCCCTGGCTTTAGTGTAGTTGGGACTGCCAAGCGACGACAGCCTGAAATATAAATTTCGGTATATAGACCGGAAATGTTGCGGATATTAACACTTCCGATTGCTCCGGAAAAGTTTAATTTGAGTATTGGTTAATTCAGTTTATGAAAGCGCTACTTTTGGAAAAATTAAATGAAAAACCAAAAACAAAACTCCCGAAACAAAGCATAGTTATGTTTTGTGGAATTACCCTTCCTTCATGAAAACTATGTTAGTGTGAAATCTTAAGGAAAATTTATTACGAGTATACGGAAACTACTCAAAAGAGTAGCGGAAGGTAGGACAAAATAAACCCATCCAGATTTGTAACTAAATTTTCTAAAATGAGTACTAACTAGAGTGCCGCTTTCTAGCAAAATCATCAACTTAGGATCTTACCTTAGTCACAGATTAGCGAAATTTGAAAGTGTAGTGAGCAGTAAGTGAGCCCTTCCAAGATACAAACTGATTCCTCCCAAAATAAAGCGAAAAGTAAAGTATCAATTTATAACAACCAACAGGTAAACCATTTTAATAAATACAAACTAAACTAACTGTAATTCTATACAAAATGAGTTGGACATAAAAATAATAATATGGGTTAAATTGGACCCAGAGTTCTCTTTACCTTTAAGCAACGGGCTCATTTTACCCGAAATGAGCACTTGTATTTTTTTAAAATCTGTAGAAAGTCTTCATTAACTTTCGAAATATGTATGAAAATTATAATCTGGACAGAATGAGATCTTCTAAGTTAAAAATACTAGTTTTCCGGGTAAAATAATAGATGTGTTTTTTGCGCATTTATCCATATCAGAGTAGAAATTACAATTTACATTGAAAACACCATAAATATTGCTGTTTTTGTTATTACTTTATTATTTTAATAATAAAGTATTTTTTATTGCTTTTACTTTATTATTTCAATAATACAGTGTTGTGATCGATTTAAAAAAAAAAAATTTGGTTCCCTAAAAATTTTCTTTCACGTTTCTAGTAAGGGGGTTGTCTAGTAAGGGAGTTGTATGCTTTTCAAAGCTTCGACATAGGCCTAAACAGAACACGGACCTCGACTGCGACTACGCAGTTCCTGTCTTTAGAATACACAGGATTAAGCCAGAAATACATGTGCATATTTCTGCATGCAGCGCGGCAAAACGGATTTAGAACGCTTGAGTTTAAATGCGACGAAACACACGCTTATTCTGCATGCAGCGGAGCGCTGCAACATGTCTCTACTTCTACTTTTGCTGCGCAGCGGCAGTATTGCCACAACTTGAGATTGAAATTTACCAACACAGACAAATAAAAAAGGAACGTGAGTTAATTTTTTCGTTGTAATTTTGTACTTGTGGAGTGGAGCAGCAATGGAGGAGCGTTTCATCGAACTTTTTATAAGTTAAGCAATTTTTATTCGATAAAACCAGTTGAAATTACAAAAATTAGTTTTTGAGGGATCAAAACTAAGATCATTTTTTGTCAATTAAAATAAACTCAAGCTCAAACCGACTATCAGAAAATGCGGTGATTTATGACAAATACAACCAAGAGATTTGTCAAAAACTCTGCACGTCTGTTTCACATGCAGAGATGCGTGCTGTGCTGCGTGCATATATTCTGCACATGTATTTCTGGCTTTATATGGCGATGCCCACAACACCAACTTCGCCTGCGACTGCGCAGTCGTGCTACACTCTAATTCTAAGACTGCGGTTGTAGTCTCGGATTTCCACTAAGCCCCAGCAGGAAAAGTTTCGTATACTATACGTCGAAACGAAACCGTATCCAAGTTGTATAGCTGATTGGATTTTTTGGGAACGATGTTGCCGGTTGATGTATATATTTACTATTATACTTTGTACGAGCACTATATATAGAATACGAGGGCGGATTGATAATGACGTGCAAAAATTGAGAAAACATAATTTTATCCGGAAAAATTTATTTTATTTTTCAACGTAGTCTCCTTTTAGCTCGATACACTTAGTCCAGCGTTTTTCCAATTTTTTGATCCCTTCCAAATAATATGATTTGTCCAACCCTTCAAAATAGGTGTTGTTTTCACTTATGACGTCAGTATTCGTGGTAAATCTCTTTTCAGCAAGCCATTTTTTCAAGTCTGGAAATAATAAAAAGTCGCAGGGTGCCAAATCTGTAGAATACGGTGGGTGAGGGAGCAATTCGTACCGTAATTCAAACAGTTTTGCCGTTGCAACAACGGACGTGTGAAACAACACTTTTTTCTTCGCGAAATGAAGCCGTTTTGCCTTGATTTCAACATCCAATGAAACCAATACCTCAGAATAATATGCTCCCGTCATTGTTTTTCCTTTCACCAAGTAGTCGGTGAATATCATTCCATTGGAATCCCAAAAAACTGTCGCCATAACCTTTCCAGCCGATAGAACGGTTTTGCCTCCTTGAACCGACATCCTTCCATTGTTTTGACTGTTGTTTGGTTTCTGGAGTATAGTGGTGAATCCATGCTTCATCAACAGTTACGAATCAACGAAAAAATTCATTTGCATTACGTTAAAACAGTTGCAAACCGTGCTGCGAAGTTGTCACACAATCGCATTTTTAGTCGATTGTGAGCAAACGCGGCAGCCATCTTGCGGATAGCTTTCTCATGTCCAAATGGTTTTTCAAAATATTCCAAACACGTTCAAATGAGATGCTTACTACGTTAACTATCTCACGCACTTTTACTCGACGATCTTCTATCACGATATTATGGATTTTATCGATCATTTCTGGCGTGGTGACCTCATTTGGACGACCTGGACTTGGTATGGTTTGTGTGCTCGTACGACCACACTTGAATTCAGAAAACCATTCGGATCGATGGTGCAGAGTCCCCATAATGCTTACCTAATTTTTCTTTGGTTACTTTAGCTGTTTTCCCTTTTTAAAAATTCATTTTTATCCATTTTTAAAAATTTTTATAAGTCGACTTGCTTAGACGGCTGCTTCTCGAAAACTAAACGAGGTATCAGGCTTAAACTTTGCAGGTAATCTATTTAAGGATGGTCCAGGTCAAAAAAAATAACGAATTCCTTACCTGCCCACTCCTTCTTGATTTTTGCACGTCATTATCAATCCGCCCTCGTATTTACATGACCTCTTCAAAATAAATTGAATTCTGTTTACATTTAAGAAGAGACCGCGATAGCTTAGTACATGCTGTCTTTATCTTACATATAGACATGTAGAATTTTGATGCTATTTTGCGTGAGTACGCTTTGCCTACTGGGTTTCTGTTCTTCAAATTCGTCTCGATTCCTATTCACTTTCTCGTTATTAATAAACGCACACACTCCAAATTGATTAAAAATACTATATAAAATATACACGCTACCAGAAACACGTCCATTTTCAAAAATATTAAACAAAATAGAAGTGACACTTGACACTCGTTCTTCTTCTTGCTTGCATAGAATCGAAGTCGTAGTCGGTGTTCTGTTCAACACCAACTGCGCAGTTGAACCTCACGCCGCACGGTAGGCAAATCGCAGTCGCAGTCGCAGTCGAGGTCCGTGTTCTGTTTAGTACTGTATTTCTTAGGTTTGATTAAATATTAGATCGCTTTTCACTTCCACAGACTTTTTATATAATCGCCTACAAACCCATTTTTCAATTTTTGGATATTCAACGCCCAAGGGTATATGTTTTCAGAATTTTCGCCATCCCTTAGTTCTGATGAGATATAAAATTGGTTATTACGACATTTGATGTAATGACCTAAAAAACGATTTTACGATTTTTCGAATTTCAAAAACCAAGGTGGTGTGAAGGGTTTACTTACGTTTTCACAAATTTTCAAAATCCCTCGTGTCCCATGAGATATCAAGTTGCTTCTTATGAAATCGTCTAAAAACCTGTTTAAAAATTTTTTGGAAACTCTAACCCCAAGTACCCATTACTTCGGGTTTGTATACGTTTTAACAATTCGTCATATCTCTTAAGTCTGATAAGGCAACAAATTCGTTTTTACTTCTATGGGCTTTTAGTGTACATAATATACCGAAATTCGAATTCTACACGGCCTTTTTCAATGTTTAATCGGATAAAAATCTCGATTTTAAATATTTTAAGAACAAAATTAACTTTCCAAGAACCGTCATAATCTCGAAACAACTGATGATATACTCCGACTTTGACCGCTCCCGAACTTTCACCGCTCCCGAACTTTGACTCGAAAAATAATAATGTTTCGCCCAGACCACTGGCAGATTTTTCATATAGATAGTAGGATAGAATATAGATTTTAACAGGAATAGCTGCCACTGTAAGCTTAACGGTGCAGCTATTCGCGATAAATTCTTTAATCTAGCCGACTATCTTAGGAAAAAAGTTAGGAAGAATCAGAAAAACAGCAATGCTGTTGTTATTTTGTATATAAATTTTATAACCTACTCTGTTATGGATAAGTGCGGAAAAAACACACCTACTATTTTTTTTATTTTGTGCGACGTTTTGGACGCAACTGAGTCCTTTATGAAACTTTTTAGTTAATCTGTTCTTCACTCAAATTTCGACATCCAGACTGCGCTATTGAAATGAATGTCTAGCGACCAGGGTTGGCTGCAGAACCCACAGAGTGAGCTGTATGAAATAGCCCAAAACCCATACGAAGACTTGTAGCCCAAATACCGCGCTCAACTTTGCAATTTTAAAGACCTACTTAAACGTGTTGAACACAGTTCCGATTTCAACGACGGAATTCTTAAGAAACACTATAATGTAAATATTGTGTGAATACATAAATTCGTATTTATCACCATTTTAAAAATCGCATTTGAAAAACGTATTAGATACAAATTACAGGTAAAATTATTCTTGAAAAATAATTTTGACGGGTTTTGAAGTAAAGGACAATTCGATTTCATTTACTAGTTGGTCGTTGTTATCGATGAAAATCATTTTAAAAATACACTTTCGCGTAGATCGTCGTTTCACTCTCGCATTAGAAAAACTTATCCCCGGATCTGTAACGTTTATATACTGCATGTGTTGAGTCAAGTAATTTCAAGTATATTCGGTTGTTTGTGTGGAACGCGGAAGACGTATACAAGAAGTATATAGAGCTCTCTTCAATATTGCAAGGTTGTTGTTTTCTCTGGAAACTTTAATATCAATGTGTGTGATTTAATATACCCTAGTTAACAACCAAAAATTCCACCAAATTGGTTGTAGTTGTTAAGCATAAGAATCGCTATGGCAAAATTTAGTAATATTATAATTCGTAGATTTGAATCTCGGTTCTATATCGCATATAGGGAAAAATCCTCAGCAATAGCACCAGCTGTAAGGGTGTTTCGGATAGTAGGCATGATACACCATCTGACGAGTCTATGCTAGACGACGACGAGACAGCTCCCTCGGACCTAGTCCAACACTGTTTTAGAAACTGGCTTCTCCAATGAAGGTTTTCCAACTGGCATGTCCTCAATGGCAGTAGCCAGGACAGCAATTAATCACCAGTCGGGGAGTTCGTGTCGGGGTTTCACACCAGAAACTCCTCTGACACCGGAAAACAACAAAAAACTTCTTTAAAAAAAAATAAAATAAGTGAGTTGTTCGGTTTGCCAGAGTACACATATGTAACAATAACTTTGTAGGGACTGGAATTTTTGCAACACCTACCAATGCAGCAAAAATTATATTTAATAAATTATGCAAAAAATGAAGGAACTCTATGACAGTCAACAATATTGATAAATCTATTGTCTCTTGTATGTTACATTTCTATGAGTGTCCATAACATAAACTGCGTTGGGCAAATAGCCCAAAAAGCTGTAAGTAGCTTTTAGAAATTTGTACCCGCGAATTGAACATTTAAATAGCCCAAATCGCAGGAAATAGCCCAATCCTGCAACCTTAGTAGCGACCCATCTGTTGGTCAACTACTAGACAACAACGTCATCAACATCGTTGACAGTCGAGAATGTTGTACGCTAGACGTCCTCCCGATTGACCGAGTTTTCGCGCAGTTATTTTGAATAAGCAATAAGAGTTCTGTGCAATTTTTTCATCAGACAGCAAACAAAACCTATGAACGTAGTTCATACTACCAATTCACCGGCAGAAAAATGGACACCTGGTTGTCAAAATTGAAATTACTGATCTGTGAAGTCGCAGGCACTGTAGAATATGGCTTTGATTGCTGTCAACGTTGACGAAAACTTCTCTGAGTGAAATTTCAGCGAGAGAAATTAAATTCATAATACTCCGAGATTATCGCAATAATCTTATTTTTCATCTGACATAATCAAGAACAGTAAATGGTGAATACACGAATTCAACTGGAGATAAAAGATATTTTTTTTTAATTTCATATTGTAATACTCATCAAAGCTTACAAATCAATTATAATAACTTGCACTCTACTCTCAAGGAAACTTATCAAAACAATTTTGTCATGTGGTTTATTTCACGTAGAGATGGCGCTATTGCATATTGGAACGTTTTAAGTGGCCCAATTGATCTTACCGTCTTAATGAGATGGAATATATTTAAATAAAAAAATTCCAAGTGGCAGTATAACTTAACCGTGAATTTCCTTCCATAATAAACTGAGCGATTAGGACAAAATAAATACCGTCAATCCGTTCACCTCTTGGACTGCAAATATTAGCAAATAATAAAAGAAATGTGTGTAGTTATTAAATCAGTCTCACCCGGAAATCGAAATTACAATTTTATATTCCCCAAATCGTATCGACTACACCGTCGGAACGATTTCGGAATTCCGAACGATTCCAGACTATTATCATCACAAAAGCGATTCAATCATAGTCAGCACTTCTGCTGAGAGCTGCATTGACCTCTTAAGCCAACGAACTTTTATGGTATTCCCGTCTTACGAAGTATCCTAAACCCTACCAAGGACCTTCTACTCCTACCCGCTGTAGTTGCTCCTATCGAATCCAAAGAAAAGCCGCATTTTATAGATATATTCGTCAGATAAAAATCCTTTAAAAGAATTTATGGCTGACAGGGAATATGTCCTGAAAAGTTTTCCTGTCCTGGCGTCCTTTTCGGTGCGGAAAGAAATTCATTTATGTGTATGTGTCTGGGGAGGGGGTGGGGGTGGGGGGGGACTATTATATTCCATCGCACTAGTGCCTTCAAAGCAGCATAAGAAAACTTCGTTTTCCCCGGTTTTCCTTTTTTTTCTCGCCACGATAAGAGCGACCAAATCGAAAGTCCTTTTATTGATTTCCATTCAATTCAATTTTGCGTTCGAATCGCATCGAAGGTGGATTTCGTCTTTGGTTTCAGCTTTGCTTCGAACTCGATCCTTGTTTTTATTACGCCCAGGACCTAGATCGTGTTATCAGCTCATTGATAGTGTATTGTGTAGAGCCATTGGTTTTCCCTGAATCCTGGCGGCTGTCATGAATGGTTTTTAGTCGGGGCTGCGATTTTTGGGGGTGGTTGAGGGGTTCTAAAATTGGACCCGTCTCGAACCGAAATGTGTCAGATGTCAAGTAGTATTAGAAAGGACGACGAAGATTACGAATAATAGTGAAAGTTATTTGTGCGAATATATTTTATTGAGACAAATAGACAACTTCTCTGCATTCAAGAGGATAGACATGTGAATTGATGCGATGTTGATTTTATGGAGAACGTGGCTGATTTTTAATTTATTTTTATCGAGCCTTTAATTGAATATTTGATGGCCTCAAACCACGAAAATAATAAAGTGAACACGAAATAACTGCAGTTATTTAGTTGCGATTTTGTGGTCGCAAATCTACTTAACAGCGTTCATAGCCTCAAAATATTTTCAAAATAATTTGGTCTTCTATTTGTTTTCGGCTTCGTTGGTCCGGGCTATATTGCTTTCGTCAAAATAAAAACAAATAAATTGCCAATTTCACGGCTATCGGGTTTAAATTATATTCAGCTTGTTTCGCTCAATTAAAAAATATGGGGAACTTAACAGTGCTATCGTGTATACGAATTTCAAATCGCATGTTAGCAATGGTAAGTCCGCCATGTTTGCTTCTGCTAACTGAACAATCTGCGAGTGGATAGAGTATGTGGGCACATGACATACTTGTTGCGACTCATTATGGCATACATAAACTGACCCATGCATCGATTGCACATATTCTAATAATACAAATTTTACCATAACAATAACGTTAAGGTACGATTTTGAATCGACCCACTAATAAGTACTTACATCGTAGCACTTATTGCATGATCCCATTGCAATAATCGAACCCAATCAATTGTTAAACCGTAAGCATTATTTTAGAATATAAGCAAGTACAAAATTAGGAATAAATACAGTAGTTATCCAGAAGTCATTGGTTTAAATAAACCCGGGCAAAACTGGTCGCGACATCTATTGACGTAAGGTGTTATTGATCTAACAAAAATACATATAAACTACGAACATTTATTTTAATTTATTTATTTAAGTACACACAAACCTTATGCTTAGATACACAATAAAAATTGAGTGAAAATAACTGTCCTTGAAGCAGTAAAATATTCCGAATTGATGTAGTAAATTTACAAATTTTCATTAAATTTAACAAAATTGAGAGTAGTTTTCAAAAGTTTGTATTTTTGCACATTTTCGTCATAAATTTACTGGCTGAGAAGTAAAATTACAACACCGAATAAAATTTCCCACTTTTAATGTGTAAAATTTATCATTATGTTTAAAATTACGCATTTTGCATGTAATTTTGATACTTCATGCGTAGTATAATAATTTTTTTTGTGATATGTATGAACTTGACCGCTTCGTTGTTTTGTTGTTGTTTTGTGTAAGGCGTGATTTAAAATTTAAAGAGAAAATAATGTTTATAGTATGTGAAGTTTGTGGCTTTAAAACAAATAAATTAAATTTATAGAATAGACATGTATAGTGTTTTATACTTTCTACCCTTTTCGACCTATATCCTGCTTTTTCTCCCAATTCTCATGTGTCGATTGATCTCGTTGAATTTTTGCAATTGTCGATTGCTGTGTGAAGCTTATTCATTTATATTGTTACATGTAAACCTAGCAACCGCGCAACTCGATCGTTTCACATAATGGTAATAGCAACAACTGAATACCTAGCTACAAAGTAACCCAATCAGAAACCTAGTTGAAGTATATAAGGCGGAGCAACACGATTGTACCTCCCTTCTAAACGAATGTTCTCGCAAGTACCAGAACAGCGTAGAAGATCAAATCGAATGCTCTCAAGCTTTCGAGTACCGTCCACACACACCACCGAGAAAAGATTCAAGAACAGTCTAGACTACCGCCAAGCAGTATAAAAGCAGATGAAGCTTTCAGCGAGAGATATAGTAATTTTTATTACGTCGACTGTGACAGCCAGCGTTTATACGCGACCGTATTGGTGGAAAGCAATCGATTGCGTGTGATCGAATCAAGCGATATATATAAGCGGGCAGTGTTGCCATACAGTGCGAATTATTGTGCGAATAGAATTAAAGTGCGAATAATTAATAAACACTCATTTTGATTTTAAATGAATTGTGTTTTACTTGAAATCCCGGCGAACCCCTAGCTCTCAACAATATTATCAATAAATTAATAATAATAATAAGCAAACATAAACATGTCACATTTTTGTAGTACATATTAGTTTTTCCATACCGTTTGTAATTTTACGCTTTGTAAAATTTTGCCTTTCCACACCAGCAGTAAATTTACACATTTTAAGGGATTGATTTCCGCACTTATGTGTGAATTTCCACATTAATAGTGATGTGTTTCAGCGTAAATAGTAAAATCACAAGAGAGCGTAAATAAATTTGACAATAGTAATTTTACTGCTTTCAGAGTAGACACTAAATTGCTTATTCTGAGAGTAGTAAAAAAAATTTACTGTGTAGCCTAGTGATAAAAACAAAATCGTTAAGTTTGACTAGTCCACTAATTAAAAGCTTATTATACTAGAAAAAATTGAGGAAACCGTGTAACAGACGCATGAAGCAACTTTCCGTTCTATTGCTTCCCCTAGAATATTGGTTGAAGTACATAACCCACATCAAAAAGCGTTTCATGTCCCCTGGCCGCCATTAAATTTTTATGAGTTAGCGTTTTGAGATCAATGTCGAAATTTATTCACCTACATAAAAAGAGCAAAAAAATTGTAGTGAGATATTCTTCTTTAAATTTCCATTTCATGATTCTTATTATTAAAATTTCCGTAATAAGCTCGCTAAAAATATACCATACCATAAAGATGAATCTAAGTATCGGACGAATCAAATTGCTATAAAGTAGGAAAAATAAGGTTGAATTCAAAAATAATTTGAGCCGTTCACGAAGCAATAAATAAAAATAAAAGGAGGTTTTTCGAACATAATCCAACCATTTTCGAATTCAAACCGAGAATTAACATTAAATTGTTAACAGAAATTAGTCCTACAAATATACGAGACGAGCCGTGAATTAAGGAAAATAAAGAAAAATAAGTTTAAACAATTTTTTTAAAAAAAAATTTTTTTAATACGTAAAAAGAATAAAGTAAAACAACAAAATTAGATATCGATAATGATTTGTTAAATTTGTTTCCACCGCGACGCGAACAGAATGCCAAAAATGGATTAAGTTTATTTTCTGTTTCAGTATTATGTGCGTGATTAATACTTAAAAATTTAAGTATATTTGGTTCGCAGCTTGCAAACGTATGTAAGTATAGGCATTCATTTTCACAATTTATTGGCCATTTTCCATCTATTGTTGTAAAAAAAATTCTAAATACAAGCGACGACGGAAGAACGTAAAAAAAAATGTATTTTCTGTTTTTAAAATTTTGACTTTATTAGTCGGATGCCTGATAATAACTGAATTAATTTTACTTTACAGCTTTTGGCTCAAATTTAACTGCAAAGGTAGCATCTACAATTGCATTTTCTACCTTTGCATTTTCTATGAGAAAATTATGTTGAACATTTAAAATAAATTGGGTTACAGAAATTATCAAAAATTTTGTCTCAGGTAAATTGCACATTGTGGGAACTTCCTCATGTTGCTGGGCTCAGCGGTCATTGATATTCGTAACTCGCGCTACGAAATTAAAAAATATGCTATTAAAGAAATGCGAATGGAACAATACGATATCAGTGCACTTACCAACATGCATTCTAATTAGGTATCACCGCGACGCTTCACTTAACGCACGCGCGTCGCGTTGACTATAATTTCTCACTTAGCTAATCTAACACTCTACATGAACAAAATTAAGTTAAACATTTAAGTCAGTCGCTTAAGTTTGAAGGGCATAAAACGAGAAAAAAATAATATATAGGTTTCAAATAAAAACTTCTTAAATGAAAGAAACCAAAATTTGAAGGATTGAGAATTAAAGAAGTAAGCAAATAAAATAGAAAACAATAAACACAGTATTTTAAATCGTCAGTCCCATCTTTTTAAGGTGATTCTCACTTTAACACATTTGTTCTAAAAATTGTCCAACTTTCTACAAGGCGATACGCCAAAAACCATATTTAGTACTAAACTCAATTTTTTAAACGGCAATTTATTTCAATTTATCAGAAATTTTAAAATAATGATGACAGTTAGTTAGTACAAATTTTTCGAGGGCAATAACGAAAATATTTCTTAAATAATAAAGATAATGGTTTGGTGAATGTTTTGACAGTACATTTTGAAATTGAGAAAACCAAAAACACATTATTTTATTCATGAAAAAAAAATCCAAAAAAAATTGGTCCTACACAAATTTTGTACATTTGGTACATTTTTATGTATTACGTAAATGTATTACATAATTTTTGATTGTTATGTTGAATTATTTAATTTTGATCAATTTCTAATAAAAAATATTATTTCGATGATTCGATTATCATATATAATTTAGTACTGAGTACTAACATTATGTGGGAATTGGGATCCGCGAACGATCGAAAAGTTAACTAATTTTAAGTAAAGTCAGAGGACTGTGGCATAGGCACTGACGAACATCTGTGCGGTGTCGGCTACTTGTGGGCAACACGGGTAGAAAACACTCCACACAATTCGCTTTAATCAAGTATTCGGAGAGAAAAAATTATTCAAAAATAAGTCATTCAGGAAAAAATTAATCAGATATAATTTTTGATGTTGCGAACTGGACTTTTAAATAAAAAATCTGCCAATAGTCTGGGCTAAACTTTATTTTTTTTCGGGTCAAAGCTCGGGAGCGGTCAAAGTCGGAGTGTATCATGAGTTGTTTCGAGATTATTAGATTTCTTGAAAAATTAATTTTGTTCTTAAAATAAAAATATTTAAAATAGCGATTTTTAGCCGATTAAACATTGGAAAATTTCTTTCTTCTTATCATTTATACTCCCTTAGGAGCTGAAAAAGGAAAAAACTTAAAAACAAGTTTTAGGCGATTATTACGCAAGCACGTGAAAGTGAAAAGATATTTGATATCTGATAAGACCTGGGGATATAGTAGAATTCGTGAAAAAGTTTACAACCCCCTTTGCACCCCCTTAGGGGTCGAATTTTAAAAAATCCTGAAAACACTTTCTAGGTATTTATATGAAGAAGATGTACAATAAAAATGAATTCAATATTTGGGAAAACCTAATAGATATGACGAAAACCGTGAAAATATATGCATTCATTTTTCACTGATAATTTTTTTTGCCCCCCCTCCGAACGCCAATAGATATTTGACATTTTTTTTTTATCTGAATTAGTTTTCTAGTTGATCTACATAAACGTACCGAGTTTCAACTTTGTAGCATAAGCCGTTCTATAGATAGGAAAAACACCCCCCACCCCCGTACCATACTGCCCCTATAAAAAATTATATTTTTCCAACATGCTACTAATATAGATCTATCTAAATACTATGTTTCAGCTTTATATCATTGCAGGTTCTCGAGATATAAAAATCGGAAGTTTTTCCTTTTCACCCTCCCCCACCCTTACCCTCTACACCCACACTTCCAAAATTTTGTTTTCTGCTAGGGGTCTATTAGGCCCACTGCAGGTAAAAGCATATATCTTACACCGTTCTTTAGATATGAGACGTGATTTTTTAAAAAAATTCTTATCCCCTCCACTTTCATGATCCACCGCCCTCTTAAAAAATTTTACTTTCAGCAAACTTCATTTGTCAACCTTTATACAAAAATCAAATTTTATTTGTCTAGTGCAATTGGTTCGTGAGATATCGTAATCTAAAGTTTTTTACCCCCCACCCCCGTACGCCACTGCCCCCACTCAAAAATTTGCTTCCGATCTATTCTCCTAGTACACCTACAGATATTCATTAAGTTTCAATTTTGTGACATTAAGCGTTTAGGAGATATAGAATTTAGAATGTGTTAATCTCGCCTTTTTTGCGTTTCGGACGCATTATTTTTCCCCCCACTCCCAAACCCCTTCACCTATATCGGCAATTTTTTTGCAAATAAGTGCACTACCGAAGCTCTATATAATTTCCAAATTTCAGCTTTCTAGCATAAGCGGTTGCTGAGATCTAGAAACCAAAATTTTCCGTCTAAAACACTTCCCCCTCCTCCCCCCTAACACCCCCTCCACTCCAAATTTGGTCACTAGAGGGGGCCTACCCACTCTATCCACGAAATATATCAACTAAATAGCTCAAAGGGTTTGGGTGCTACGAGCCTTCAAACAATTTTGCGTACACCGGTAGACGTACGGCGTACGGCGTACGGCGGACAGACGGACTGAAATTTTTTTTTGCTTTTTTCGTGTCTACTCGTTATGAAACGTAAAAAAAAAATTTTGAGGGTAGCAAATTTTTTTTTTTAAAAATCGATAGCAATACTGTATTATTGAAATAATAAAGTAATATTGAAATAATAAAGTAAAACGAGCACATAATTCAATAGTTCATCTAAAAAGAAGTTTGTTCTTAACACGACAATACCCAAAATTGACAAATTAAAGAGTGAATAGATATTTCATCTACTTGCACGACAAAAAATTAACAAATCAAAAGAAGAATAGATATTTTGTGTACTTCTTAGTTAACGGAGCGTAATCAAGCATAGAGTAACTTCGGGTAATATGGTATACCCTTTACTTTTTCATCTATTGCTCGTAAAGTTTCATGAAAAAATCAACCATTATTAGCCACAAATACTAATTAATTAGTTTGTTGTCATTTTCCATTTAATTTAGACTATTTTTCAAATTCATTGAGAATTTATTTTGAAAAATATATCACTATGCCTATAATTGCATTTAGAAAACTTGGCGGGTAATGTGGTATACAATGGATGGTAAATGTGGTATACTGTACCATATTGACCGAAACCTATTTCAAATGATATAATTGCCTTGAATATATCTAAAGTATAACACTATTATTATGTTTCTTTCGGTTTTTATTAAACAAATTTATTATTATTATATTATAAATTAATATGCATTTTCGCCTACAAAAAAAAACAAATAAGTAAAACAAATTTCATAGAAGATAATAACTTACAAGTTTAATAAAAATTAAAAAAAAAATAAGAAAATATGCCTTCTTAGCAAGAGTATCCAATTATTAAACGAAAATATTTTAAATCTTCACAAAAACGGTTTTTCACAGGATTCACAGATAAAAATAGCCTGCTTGTTTGGAAGGCACTCTACATGAGACCAAATCATATCGCACTGTAGACATTGCGTCCAAATTTTGGGGTTTCTATCATCGCCCCAAGAATTGTTACAGAACATGCACTTAGTTTCCTTTGAGGGAGGCATGTCTGAGAAGATATCTCCTTCATCCGATTCTATGTAATTAATACTAACATCCGACTCACTAGAGGAATTATAACTTTTAGGAACACATTTATTCTTTGCTGGCTTCGTAATTTTTAGGCATTTTCCTTTAGATACAGTTTTTCGTTTATTAATTGCTGAAATACTTTCCTGTAGATTGATCTTATATTGCGATGTTGTTAATACAGTTGCCATCGATTTTTTTCCTCTACGGCTAGTGGGAGGCCGATGAATGTTTGGAGGAGGAGATACATCCCAAGGAGTCCAATGCTCTCTACTTGTACTGGCGATAGGCTCGTTACCAACTAAAAATGCAGAGATGCGAGGCGAGTCTAAAAGAGTTGCAGAATTTTCCTGAATTGACTCAATTTCTGTGTTATTATATCCGTTTTCGTTGTTTTCTGCAGAAATAAAGTCAGCTTCCGTAAAAATGTATTTGTTGAAAGGATAAATGCCAGTGCACCTGAAACCGTTGATTGCAATTTGTCCAGATTGAACTTGTTGATAGGCTCTTGTAAAAAGTTCGGTTACATCATATTGCGTGACTTTCCGGCCCGTCTCTCTAATAAATCTTTTAATTTGAGCATTGTAATACACCTTTAACGGCCCCATGAAAGTCTTATCTAGTGGCTGCATTTTATGCGTGGAATGTGGCGGCAGAGAAATAATAATCACACCATTTTCACGTGCAAGATTTATCACCTCTATATTTCTGGTATGGCTGTAGTGCCCATCTAGAATCAGCAAAATAGGTTCCTCTTTCGATGGTTTTGTGAACTGTAGAAAATGTTCGAACCACTTTGTGAAAATGGGAATCTGTACCCATCCGGATATGTGACATGACGAGTCGGAGCCAGGTGGAGCATGTTTCATTAAAAGTGGATTCTGTTTTTTTCTGGGAAAGATGAAATACGGAGGAACGAAATTACCGCCTGCACTCATACAGTTAATTACAGTTATAAGAGAGCCTCTTTCTGCGGATGTCATTCCACCTATCTGCCGTTTCCCCTTTCGAGCCAAAATCTTGGGCTGCCTGCTTTGAACTATAGACAGTCCAGTTTCATCTACATTCCAAATTCTCGTTGGCGGAAAACGATGCTTATCATACTCTTTTTCCAACAAATCAAAAAATATGTTAACTTTTTCTCGAGTAAAGCCCTTGGCTCTATCAAACGATGTCCCAGTTGGTACACGCAAGCTAAGTTTATCTTTATGCCTTCTACAAAAGGAATAGAGCCAATCCTTACCCGCACACTCTTTCAATAACGAAAATGGATTGGGAATGTTATTTTTTTTTGCAAGTTGAAATGCCAAGGAACGAATATCGGTTCTAGTTAAACCCCAGAAACGTGCCTCCATTTGTACTAAGTATTCAACTAGTTCCTTTTCGATAGTTTTATTGAATACCGGCTTACGTCCTATGGGAGTAGCTAAAAGTTCCTCCGTTGACTTGTCACTTCTCGCGATTCGTTGTAATGTGGTATGTGGAACTCCGAACGTCTTTGCGGCTAAGAAAATACCCATATTTCCATTTTTTACTTCCTGTACTGCTCGTCTCATCATTTCGGCATCCCATTTCCGAGCCTTTTGACCTTTTTTGGGCATATTGATAACTGCACTGAAAATCAAAACAGTAAGAATTAATGGAGTATAATTTGGTATAGTATACCACAATAACCGCCATATGGTATTCCACATTGTCCGACGGCCAGTTATTCCAATAATTCTATCGTAAAAAGTTAAAACCATAAAAAAAGGGCAAACCAACCTCAGTAAATATATAAGAACATAAGTCACTATGTATACAATAAAAATAATTTTTATTAACGTTCACTTTCGGCTTCAAAATGTCACTTTATTACACGAGAAAACAAATTTTGAAATCACTGTTTGGGATTCTTGTCCAACTGCTGAAAAACAACTGAACTAATGAGCATGCTGGAACATGTCAAGGTATAATATGGTTACAACACTCCTCACCACAAGAACAGTGCTGTCGTAACATCATGAATAATGGAAATATCCCACTATACCACTTTACCCGCATATACCATATTACCCGAACTTACTCTAATGCGCAGTAAATCAATGATTTGAAACAGTGCTAAGATTGAGTGCGCTTTTATTCAAAATTAAATACCTACGAGAACCTTATTTAATAATTAATATGGGTATGAGCACATAGGATGAGATTTTTACAAGTGACCACTTAAATTAAAATTAAAATTAAATTCAAATCCGCAAACAGATTTAAAAAAACAAAAATTTGAGCCCAGGAGAGCGGAAATTCATTCGGGGGGCGTGGGGGGTACGTGGTGGGTACGAAACGTACCCACCACGTACCCCCCAAGGGGTATGAGCGCATAGGCTGAGATTTTTACAAGTGACCACTTAAATTAAAATTAAAATTAAATTCAAATCCGCAAAACAGATTTATAAAAACAAAAATTTGAGCCCAGGAGAGCGGAAATTCATTCGGGGGGCATGCGGGGTACGTGGTGGGTACGAAACGTACCCACCACGTACCCCCCAAGGGGTATGAGCGCATAGGCTGAGATTTTTACAAGTGACCACTTAAATTAAAATTAAAATTAAATTCAAATCCGCAAACAGATTTAAAAAAACAAAAATTTGAGCCCAGGAGAGCGGAAATTCATTCGGGGGGCGTGGGGGGTACGTGGTGGGTACGAAACGTACCCACCACGTACCCCCCAAGGGGTATGAGCGCATAGGCTGAGATTTTTACAAGTGACCACTTAAATTAAAATTAAAATTAAATTCAAATCCGCAAAACAGATTTATAAAAACAAAAATTTGAGCCCAGGAGAGCGGAAATTCATTCGGGGGGCATGCGGGGTACGTGGTGGGTACGAAACGTACCCACCACGTACCCCCCAAGGGGTATGAGCGCATAGGCTGAGATTTTTACAAGTGACCACTTAAATTAAAATTAAAATTAAATTCAAATCCGCAAACAGATTTAAAAAAACAAAAATTTGAGCCCAGGGGAGCGGAAATTCATTCGGGGGGCGTGGGGGGTACGTGGTGGGTACGAAACGTACCCACCACGTACCCCCCAAGGGGTATGAGCGCATAGGCTGAGATTTTTACAAGTGACCACTTAAATTAAAATTAAAATTAAATTCAAATCCGCAAAACAGATTTATAAAAACAAAAATTTGAGCCCAGGAGAGCGGAAATTCATTCGGGGGGCGTGGGGGGTACGTGGTGGGTACGAAACGTACCCACCACGTACCCCCCAAGGGGTATGAGCGCATAGGCTGAGATTTTTACAAGTGACCACTTAAATTAAAATTAAAATTAAATTCAAATCCGCAAACAGATTTAAAAAAACAAAAATTTGAGCCCAGGAGAGCGGAAATTCATTCGGGGGGTGTGGGGGGTACGTGGTGGGTACGAAACGTACCCACCACGTACCCCCCAAGGGGTATGAGCGCATAGGCTGAGATTTTTACAAGTGACCACTTAAATTAAAATTAAAATTAAATTCGAATCCGCAAACAGATTTAAAAAAACAAAAATTTGAGCCCAGGAGAGCGGAAATTCATTCGGGGGGCGTGGGGGGTACGTGGTGGGTACGAAACGTACCCACCACGTACCCCCCAAGGGGTATGAGCGCATAGGCTGAGATTTTTACAAGTGACCACTTAAATTAAAATTAAAATTAAATTCAAATCCGCAAAACAGATTTATAAAAACAAAAATTTGAGCCCAGGAGAGCGGAAATTCATTCGGGGGGCATGCGGGGTACGTGGTGGGTACGAAACGTACCCACCACGTACCCCCCAAGGGGTATGAGCGCATAGGCTGAGATTTTTACAAGTGACCACTTAAATTAAAATTAAAATTAAATTCAAATCCGCAAACAGATTTAAAAAAACAAAAATTTGAGCCCAGGAGAGCGGAAATTCATTCGGGGGCGTGGGGGGTACGTGGTGGGTACGAAACGTACCCACCACGTACCCCCCAAGGGGTATGAGCGCATAGGCTGAGATTTTTACAAGTGACCACTTAAATTAAAATTAAAATTAAATTCAAATCCGCAAACAGATTTAAAAAAACAAAAATTTGAGCCCAGGAGAGCGGAAATTCATTCGGGGGGCGTGGGGGGTACGTGGTGGGTACGAAACGTACCCACCACGTACCCCCCAAGGGGTATGAGCGCATAGGCTGAGATTTTTACAAGTGACCACTTAAATTAAAATTAAAATTAAATTCGAATCCGCAAACAGATTTAAAAAAACAAAAATTTGAGCCCAGGAGAGCGGAAATTCATTCGGGGGGCGTGGGGGGTACGTGGTGGGTACGAAACGTACCCACCACGTACCCCCCAAGGGGTATGAGCGCATAGGCTGAGATTTTTACAAGTGACCACTTAAATTAAAATTAAAATTAAATTCAAATCCGCAAAACAGATTTATAAAAACAAAAATTTGGGCCCAGGAGAGCGGAAATTCATTCGGGGGCCATGCGGGGTACGTGGTGGGTACGAAACGTACCCACCACGTACCCCCCAAGGGGTATGAGCGCATAGGCTGAGATTTTTACAAGTGATCACTTAAATTAAAATTAAAATTAAATTCAAATCCGCAAAACAGATTTATAAAAACAAAAATTTGAGCCCAGGAGAGCGGAAATTCATTCGGGGGGCATGCGGGGTACGTGGTGGGTACGAAACGTACCCACCACGTACCCCCCAAGGGGTATGAGCGCATAGGCTGAGATTTTTACAAGTGACCACTTAAATTAAAATTAAAATTAAATTCAAATCCGCAAACAGATTTAAAAAAACAAAAATTTGAGCCCAGGAGAGCGGAAATTCATTCGGGGGGCGTGGGGGGTACGTGGTGGGTACGAAACGTACCCACCACGTACCCCCCAAGGGGTATGAGCGCATAGGCTGAGATTTTTACAAGTGACCACTTAAATTAAAATTAAAATTAAATTCAAATCCGCAAACAGATTTAAAAAAACAAAAATTTGAGCCCAGGAGAGCGGAAATTCATTCGCGGGGCGTGGGGGGTACGTGGTGGGTACGAAACGTACCCACCACGTACCCCCCAAGGGGTATGAGCGCATAGGCTGGGATTTTTACAAGTGACCACTTAAGTTAAAATTAAAATTAAATTCAAATCCGCAAACAGATTTAAAAAAACAAAAATTTGAGCCCAGGAGAGCGGAAATTCATTCGGGGGGCGTGGGGGGTACGTGGTGGGTACGAAACGTACCCACCACGTACCCCCCAAGGGGTATGAGCGCATAGGCTGAGATTTTTACAAGTGACCACTTAAATTAAAATTAAAATTAAATTCAAATCCGCAAACAGATTTAAAAAAACAAAAATTTGAGCCCAGGAGAGCGGAAATTCATTCGGGGGGCGTGGGGGGTACGTGGTGGGTACGAAACGTACCCACCACGTACCCCCCAAGGGGTATGAGCGCATAGGCTGAGATTTTTACAAGTGACCACTTAAATTAAAATTAAAATTAAATTCAAATCCGCAAAACAGATTTATAAAAACAAAAATTTGGGCCCAGGAGAGCGGAAATTCATTCGGGGGCCATGCGGGGTACGTGGTGGGTACGAAACGTACCCACCACGTACCCCCCAAGGGGTATGAGCGCATAGGCTGAGATTTTTACAAGTGACCACTTAAATTAAAATTAAAATTAAATTCAAATCCGCAAAACAGATTTATAAAAACAAAAATTTGAGCCCAGGAGAGCGGAAATTCATTCGGGGGGCGTGGGGGGTACGTGGTGGGTACGAAACGTACCCACCACGTACCCCCCAAGGGGTATGAGCGCATAGGCTGAGATTTTTACAAGTGACCACTTAAATTAAAATTAAAATTAAATTCAAATCCGCAAACAGATTTAAAAAAACAAAAATTTGAGCCCAGGAGAGCGGAAATTCATTCGGGGGGTGTGGGGGGTACGTGGTGGGTACGAAACGTACCCACCACGTACCCCCCAAGGGGTATGAGCGCATAGGCTGAGATTTTTACAAGTGACCACTTAAATTAAAATTAAAATTAAATTCAAATCCGCAAACAGATTTAAAAAAACAAAAATTTGAGCCCAGGAGAGCGGAAATTCATTCGGGGGGCGTGGGGGGTACGTGGTGGGTACGAAACGTACCCACCACGTACCCCCCAAGGGGTATGAGCGCATAGGCTGAGATTTTTACAAGTGACCACTTAAATTAAAATTAAAATTAAATTCAAATCCGCAAACAGATTTAAAAAAACAAAAATTTGAGCCCAGGAGAGCGGAAATTCATTCGGGGGGCGTGGGGGGTACGTGGTGGGTACGAAACGTACCCACCACGTACCCCCCAAGGGGTATGAGCGCATAGGCTGAGATTTTTACAAGTGACCACTTAAATTAAAATTAAAATTAAATTCAAATCCGCAAACAGATTTAAAAAAACAAAAATTTGAGCCCAGGAGAGCGGAAATTCATTCGGGGGGCGTGGGGGGTACGTGGTGGGTACGAAACGTACCCACCACGTACCCCCCAAGGGGTATGAGCGCATAGGCTGAGATTTTTACAAGTGACCACTTAAATTAAAATTAAAATTAAATTCAAATCCGCAAACAGATTTAAAAAAACAAAAATTTGAGCCCAGGAGAGCGGAAATTCATTCGCGGGGCGTGGGGGGTACGTGGTGGGTACGAAACGTACCCACCACGTACCCCCCAAGGGGTATGAGCGCATAGGCTGGGATTTTTACAAGTGACCACTTAAGTTAAAATTAAAATTAAATTCAAATCCGCAAACAGATTTAAAAAAACAAAAATTTGAGCCCAGGAGAGCGGAAATTCATTCGGGGGGCGTGGGGGGTACGTGGTGGGTACGAAACGTACCCACCACGTACCCCCCAAGGGGTATGAGCGCATAGGCTGAGATTTTTACAAGTGACCACTTAAATTAAAATTAAAATTAAATTCAAATCCGCAAACAGATTTAAAAAAACAAAAATTTGAGCCCAGGAGAGCGGAAATTCATTCGGGGGGCGTGGGGGGTACGTGGTGGGTACGAAACGTACCCACCACGTACCCCCCAAGGGGTATGAGCGCATAGGCTGAGATTTTTACAAGTGACCACTTAAATTAAAATTAAAATTAAATTCAAATCCGCAAAACAGATTTATAAAAACAAAAATTTGGGCCCAGGAGAGCGGAAATTCATTCGGGGGCCATGCGGGGTACGTGGTGGGTACGAAACGTACCCACCACGTACCCCCCAAGGGGTATGAGCGCATAGGCTGAGATTTTTACAAGTGATCACTTAAATTAAAATTAAATTCAAATCCGCAAACAGATTTAAAAAAACAAAAATTTGAGCCCAGGAGAGCGGAAATTCATTCGGGGGGCGTGGGGGGTACGTGGTGGGTACGAAACGTATCCACCACGTACCCCCAAGGGGTATGAGCGCATAGGCTGAGATTTTTACAAGTGACCACTTAAATTAAAATTAAAATTAAATTCAAATCCGCAAACAGATTTAAAAAAACAAAAATTTGAGCCCAGGAGAGCGGAAATTCATTCGGGGGGCGTGGGGGGTACGTGGTGGGTACGAAACGTACCCACCACGTACCCCCAAGGGGTATGAGCGCATAGGCTGAGATTTTTACAAGTGACCACTTAAATTAAAATTAAAATTAAATTCAAATCCGCAAACAGATTTAAAAAAACAAAAATTTGAGCCCAGGAGAGCGGAAATTCATTCGGGGGGCGTGGGGGGTACGTGGTGGGTACGAAACGTACCCACCACGTACCCCCCAAGAAGTATGAGCGCATAGGCTGAGATTTTTACAAGTGACCACTTAAATTAAAATTAAAATTAAATTCAAATCCGCAAACAGATTTAAAAAAACAAAAATTTGAGCCCAGGAGAGCGGAAATTCATTCGGGGGGCGTGGGGGGTACGTGGTGGGTACGAAACGTACCCACCACGTACCCCCCAAGGGGTATGAGCGCATAGGCTGGGATTTTTACAAGTGACCACTTAAGTTAAAATTAAAATTAAATTCAAATCCGCAAACAGATTTAAAAAAACAAAAATTTGAGCCCAGGAGAGCGGAAATTCATTCGGGGGGCGTGGGGGGTACGTGGTGGGTACGAAACGTACCCACCACGTACCCCCCAAGGGGTATGAGCGCATAGGCTGAGATTTTTACAAGTAACCACTTAAATTAAAATTAAAATTAAATTCAAATCCGCAAACAGATTTAAAAAAACAAAAATTTGAGCCCAGGAGAGCGGAAATTCATTCGGGGGGCGTGGGGGGTACGTGGTGGGTACGAAACGTACCCACCACGTACCCCCCAAGGGGTATGAGCGCATAGGCTGAGATTTTTACAAGTGACCACTTAAATTAAAATTAAAATTAAATTCAAATCCGCAAAACAGATTTATAAAAACAAAAATTTGAGCCCAGGAGAGCGGAAATTCATTCGGGGGGCGTGGGGGGTACGTGGTGGGTACGAAACGTACCCACCACGTACCCCCCAAGGGGTATGAGCGCATAGGCTGAGATTTTTACAAGTGACCACTTAAATTAAAATTAAAATTAAATTCAAATCCGCAAACAGATTTAAAAAAACAAAAATTTGAGCCCAGGAGAGCGGAAATTCATTCGGGGGCGTGGGGGGTACGTGGTGGGTACGAAACGTACCCACCACGTACCCCCCAAGGGGTATGAGCGCATAGGCTGAGATTTTTACAAGTGACCACTTAAATTAAAATTAAAATTAAATTCAAATCCGCAAACAGATTTAAAAAAACAAAAATTTGAGCCCAGGAGAGCGGAAATTCATTCGGGGGGCGTACGGGGTACGTGGTGGGTACGAAACGTACCCACCACGTACCCCCCAAGGAGTATGAGCGCATAGGCTGAGATTTTTACAAGTGACCACTTAAATTAAAATTAAAATTAAATTCAAATCCGCAAACAGATTTAAAAGAACAAAAATTTGAGCCCAGGAGAGCGGAAATTCATTCGGGGGGCGTGGGGGGTACGTGGTGGGTACGAAACGTACCCACCACGTACCCCCCAAGGGGTATGAGCGCATAGGCTGAGATTTTTACAAGTGACCACTTAAATTAAAATTAAAATTAAATTCAAATCCGCAAACAGATTTAAAAAAACAAAAATTTGAGCCCAGGAGAGCGGAAATTCATTCGCGGGGCGTGGGGGGTACGTGGTGGGTACGAAACGTACCCACCACGTACCCCCCAAGGGGTATGAGCGCATAGGCTGGGATTTTTACAAGTGACCACTTAAGTTAAAATTAAAATTAAATTCAAATCCGCAAACAGATTTAAAAAAACAAAAATTTGAGCCCAGGAGAGCGGAAATTCATTCGGGGGGGCGTGGGGAGTACGTGGTGGGTACGAAACGTACCCACCACGTACCCCCCAAGGGGTATGAGCGCATAGGCTGAGATTTTTACAAGTGACCACTTAAATTAAAATTAAAATTAAATTCAAATCCGCAAACAGATTTAAAAAAACAAAAATTTGAGCCCAGGAGAGCGGAAATTCATTCGGGGGGCGTGGGGGGTACGTGGTGGGTACGAAACGTACCCACCACGTACCCCCCAAGGGGTATGAGCGCATAGGCTGAGATTTTTACAAGTGACCACTTAAATTAAAATTAAAATTAAATTCAAATCCGCAAAACAGATTTATAAAAACAAAAATTTGAGCCCAGGAGAGCGGAAATTCATTCGGGGGCCATGCGGGGTACGTGGTGGGTACGAAACGTACCCACCACGTACCCCCCAAGGGGTATGAGCGCATAGGCTGAGATTTTTACAAGTGATCACTTAAATTAAAATTAAATTCAAATCCGCAAACAGATTTAAAAAAACCAAAATTTGAGCCCAGGAGAGCGGAAATTCATTCGGGGGGCGTGGGGGGTACGTGGTGGGTACGAAACGTATCCACCACGTACCCCCAAGGGGTATGAGCGCATAGGCTGAGATTTTTACAAGTGACCACTTAAATTAAAATTAAAATTAAATTCAAATCCGCAAACAGATTTAAAAAAACAAAAATTTGAGCCCAGGAGAGCGGAAATTCATTCGGGGGGCGTGGGGGGTACGTGGTGGGTACGAAACGTATCCACCACGTACCCCCAAGGGGTATGAGCGCATAGGCTGAGATTTTTACAAGTGACCACTTAAATTGAAATTAAAATTAAATTCAAATCCGCAAACAGATTTAAAAAAACAAAAATTTGAGCCCAGGAGAGCGGAAATTCATTCGGGGGGCGTGGGGGGTACGTGGTGGGTACGAAACGTACCCACCACGTACCCCCAAGAAGTATGAGCGCATAGGCTGAGATTTTTACAAGTGACCACTTAAATTAAAATTAAAATTAAATTCAAATCCGCAAACAGATTTAAAAAAACAAAAATTTGAGCCCAGGAGAGCGGAAATTCATTCGGGGGGCGTGGGGGGTACGTGGTGGGTACGAAACGTACCCACCACGTACCCCCCAAGGGGTATGAGCGCATAGGCTGAGATTTTTACAAGTGACCACTTAAATTAAAATTAAAATTAAATTCAAATCCGCAAACAGATTTAAAAAAACAAAAATTTGAGCCCAGGAGAGCGGAAATTCATTCGGGGGGCGTGGGTGGTACGTGGTGGGTACGAAACGTACCCACCACGTACCCCCCAAGGGGTATGAGCGCAAAGGCTGAGATTTTTACAAGTGACCACTTAAATTAAAATTAAAATTAAATTCAAATCCGCAAACAGATTTAAAAAAACAAAAATTTGAGCCCAGGAGAGCGGAAATTCATTCGGGGGGCGGGGGGGGTACGTGGTGGGTACGAAACGTACCCACCACGTACCCCCCAAGGGGTATGAGCGCATAGGCTGAGATTTTTACAAGTGACCACTTAAATTAAAATTAAAATTAAATTCAAATCCGCAAACAGATTTAAAAAAACAAAAATTTGAGCCCAGGAGAGCGGAAATTCATTCGGGGGGCGTGGGTGGTACGTGGTGGGTACGAAACGTACCCACCACGTACCCCCCAAGGGGTATGAGCGCATAGGCTGAGATTTTTACAAGTGACCACTTAAATTAAAATTAAAATTAAATTCAAATCCGCAAACAGATTTAAAAAAACAAAAATTTGAGCCCAGGAGAGCGGAAATTCATTCGGGGTTCGTGGGGGGTACGTGGTGGGTACGAAACGTACCCACCACGTACCCCCCAAGGGGTATGAGCGCATAGGCTGAGATTTTTACAAGTGACCACTTAAATTAAAATTAAAATTAAATTCAAATCCGCAAACAGATTTAAAAAAACAAAAATTTGAGCCCAGGAGAGCGGAAATTCATTCGGGGGGCATGCGGGGTACGTGGTGGGTACGAAACGTACCCACCACGTACCCCCCAAGGGGTATGAACGCATAGGCTGAGATTTTTACAAGTGACCACTTAAATTAAAATTAAAATTAAATTCAAATCCGCAAACAGATTTAAAAAAACAAAAATTTGAGCCCAGGAGAGCGGAAATTCATTCGGGGGGCGTGGGGGGTACGTGGTGGGTACGAAATGTACCCACCACGTACCCCCCAAGGGGTATGAGCGCATAGGCTGAGATTTTTACAAGTGACCACTTAAATTAAAATTAAAATTAAATTCAAATCGCAAACAGATTTAAAAAAACAAAAATTTGAGCCCAGGAGAGCGGAAATTCATTCGGGGGGCATGCGGGGTACGTGGTGGGTACGAAACGTACCCACCACGTACCCCCCAAGGGATATGAGCGCATAGGCTGAGATTTTTACAAGTGACCACTTAAATTAAAATTAAAATTAAATTCAAATCCGCAAACAGATTTAAAAAAACAAAAATTTGAGCCCAGGTGAGCGGAAATTCATTCGGGGGGCGTGGGGGGTACGTGGTGGGTACGAAACGTACCCACCACGTACCCCCCAAGGGGTATGAGCGCATAGGCTGAGATTTTTACAAGTGACCACTTAAATTAAAATTAAAATTAAATTCAAATCCGCAAACAGATTTAAAAAAACAAAAATTTGAGCCCAGGAGAGCGGAAATTCATTCGGGGGGCGTGGGGGGTACGTGGTGGGTACGAAACGTACCCACCACGTACCCCCCAAGGGGTATGAGCGCATAGGCTGAGATTTTTACAAGTGACCACTTAAATTAAAATTAAAATTAAATTCAAATCCGCAAAACAGATTTATAAAAACAAAAATTTGAGCCCAGGAGAGCGGAAATTCATTTGGGGGGCATGCGGGGTACGTGGTGGGTACGAAACGTACCCACCACGTACCCCCCAAGGGGTATGAGCGCATAGGCTGAGATTTTTACAAGTGACCACTTAAATTAAAATTAAAATTAAATTCAAATCCGCAAACAGATTTAAAAAAACAAAAATTTGAGCCCAGGAGAGCGGAAATTCATTCGGGGGGCGTGGGGGGTACGTGGTGGGTACGAAACGTACCCACCACGAACCCCCAAGGGGTATGAGCGCATAGGCTGAGATTTTTACAAGTGACCACTTAAATTAAAATTAAAATTAAATTCAAATCCGCAAACAGATTTAAAAAAACAAAAATTTGAGCCCAGGAGAGCGGAAATTCATTCGGGGGGCGTGGGGGGTACGTGGTGGGTACGAAACGTACCCACCACGTACCCCCCAAGGGGTATGAGCGCATAGGCTGAGATTTTTACAAGTGACCACTTAAATTAAAATTAAAATTAAATTCAAATCCGCAAAACAGATTTATAAAAACAAAAATTTGAGCCCAGGAGAGCGGAAATTCATTCGAGGGGCATGCGAGGTACGTGGTGGGTACGAAACGTACCCACCACGTACCCCCCAAGGGGTATGAGAGCATAGGCTGAGATTTTTACAAGTGACCACTTAAATTAAAATTAAAATTAAATTCAAATCCGCAAACAGATTTAAAAAAACAAAAATTTGAGCCCAGGAGAGCGGAAATTCATTCGGGGGGCGTGGGGGGTACGTGGTGGGTACGAAACGTACCCACCACGTACCCCCAAGGGGTATGAGCGCATAGGCTGAGATTTTTACAAGTGACCACTTAAATTAAAATTAAAATTAAATTCAAATCCGCAAACAGATTTAAAAAAACAAAAATTTGAGCCCAGGTGAGCGGAAATTCATTCGGGGGGCGTGGGGGGTACGTGGTGGGTACGAAACGTACCCACCACGTACCCCCCAAGGGGTATGAGCGCATAGGCTGAGATTTTTACAAGTGACCACTTAAATTAAAATTAAAATTAAATTCAAATCCGCAAACAGATTTAAAAAAACAAAAATTTGAGCCCAGGAGAGCGGAAATTCATTCGGGGGGCGTGGGGGGTACGTGGTGGGTACGAAACGTACCCACCACGTACCCCCCAAGGGGTATGAGCGCATAGGCTGAGATTTTTACAAGTGACCACTTAAATTAAAATTAAAATTAAATTCAAATCCGCAAAACAGATTTATAAAAACAAAAATTTGAGCCCAGGAGAGCGGAAATTCATTCGGGGGGCATGCGGGGTACGTGGTGGGTACGAAACGTACCCACCACGTACCCCCCAAGGGGTATGAGCGCATAGGCTGAGATTTTTACAAGTGACCACTTAAATTAAAATTAAAATTAAATTCAAATCCGCAAACAGATTTAAAAAAACAAAAATTTGAGCCCAGGAGAGCGGAAATTCATTCGGGGGGCGTGGGGGGTACGTGGTGGGTACGAAACGTACCCACCACGTACCCCCCAAGGGGTATGAGCGCATAGGCTGAGATTTTTACAAGTGACCACTTAAATTAAAATTAAAATTAAATTCAAATCCGCAAACAGATTTAAAAAAACAAAAATTTGAGCCCAGGAGAGCGGAAATTCATTCGGGGGGCGTGGGGGGTACGTGGTGGGTACGAAACGTACCCACCACGTACCCCCCAAGGGGTATGAGCGCATAGGCTGAGATTTTTACAAGTGACCACTTAAATTAAAATTAAAAATAAATTCAAATCCGCAAACAGATTTAAAAAAACAAAAATTTGAGCCCAGGAGAGCGGAAATTCATTCGGGGGGCGTGGGGGGTACGTGGTGGGTACGAAACGTACCCACCACGTACCCCCCAAGGGGTATGAGCGCATAGGCTGAGATTTTTACAAGTGACCACTTTAATTAAAATTAAAATTAAATTCAAATCCGCAAACAGATTTAAAAAAAACAAAAATTTGAGCCCAGGAGAGCGGAAATTCATTCGGGGGGCGTGGGGGGTACGTGGTGGGTACGAAACATACCCACCACGTACTCCCCAAGGGGTATGAGCGCATAGGCTGAGATTTTTACAAGTGACCACTTAAATTAAAATTAAAATTAAATTCAAATCCGCAAAACAGATTTATAAAAACAAAAATTTGAGCCCAGGAGAGCGGAAATTCATTCGGGGGGCATGCGGGGTACGTGGTGGGTACGAAACGTACCCACCACGTACCCCCCAAGGGGTATGAGTGCATAGGCTGAGATTTTTACAAGTGACCACTTAAATTAAAATTAAAATTAAATTCAAATCCGCAAACAGATTTAAAAAAACAAAAATTTGAGCCCAGGAGAGCGGAAATTCATTCGGGGGGCGTGGGGGGTACGTGGTGGGTACGAAACGTACCCACCACGTACCCCCCAAGGGGTATGAGCGCATAGGCTGAGATTTTTACAAGTGACCACTTAAATTAAAATTAAAATTAAATTCAAATCCGCAAAACAGATTTATAAAAACAAAAATTTGAGCCCAGGAGAGCGGAAATTCATTCGGGGGGCATGCGGGGTACGTGGTGGGTACGAAACGTACCCACCACGTACCCCCCAAGGGGTATGAGCGCATAGGCTGAGATTTTTACAAGTGACCACTTAAATTAAAATTAAAATTAAATTCAAATCCGCAAAACAGATTTATAAAAACAAAAATTTGAGCCCAGGAGAGCGGAAATTCATTCGAGGGGCATGCGGGGTACGTGGTGGGTACGAAACGTACCCACCACGTACCCCCCAAGGGGTATGAGAGCATAGGCTGAGATTTTTACAAGTGACCACTTAAATTAAAATTAAAATTAAATTCAAATCCGCAAACAGATTTAAAAAAACAAAAATTTGAGCCCAGGAGAGCGGAAATTCATTCGGGGGGCGTGGGGGGTACGTGGTGGGTACGAAACGTACCCACCACGTACCCCCCAAGGGGTATGAGCGCATAGGCTGAGATTTTTACAAGTGACCACTTAAATTAAAATTAAAATTAAATTCAAATCCGCAAACAGATTTAAAAAAACAAAAATTTGAGCCCAGGTGAGCGGAAATTCATTCGGGGGGCGTGGGGGGTACGTGGTGGGTACGAAACGTACCCACCACGTACCCCCCAAGGGGTATGAGCGCATAGGCTGAGATTTTTACAAGTGACCACTTAAATTAAAATTAAAATTAAATTCAAATCCGCAAACAGATTTAAAAAAACAAAAATTTGAGCCCAGGAGAGCGGAAATTCATTCGGGGGGCGTGGGGGGTACGTGGTGGGTACGAAACGTACCCACCACGTACCCCCCAAGGGGTATGAGCGCATAGGCTGAGATTTTTACAAGTGACCACTTAAATTAAAATTAAAATTAAATTCAAATCCGCAAACAGATTTAAAAAAACAAAAATTTGAGCCCAGGAGAGCGGAAATTCATTCGGGGGGCGTGGGGGGTACGTGGTGGGTACGAAACGTACCCACCACGTACCCCCCAAGGGGTATGAGCGCATAGGCTGAGATTTTTACAAGTGACCACTTAAATTAAAATTAAAATTAAATTCAAATCCGCAAACAGATTTAAAAAAACAAAAATTTGAGCCCAGGAGAGCGGAAATTCATTCGGGGGGCGTGGGGGGTACGTGGTGGGTACGAAACGTACCCACCACGTACCCCCCAAGGGGTATGAGCGCATAGGCTGAGATTTTTACAAGTGACCACTTAAATTAAAATTAAAATTAAATTCAAATCCGCAAAACAGATTTATAAAAACAAAAATTTGAGCCCAGGAGAGCGGAAATTCATTCGGGGGGCATGCGGGGTACGTGGTGGGTACGAAACGTACCCACCACGTACCCCCCAAGGGGTATGAGCGCATAGGCTGAGATTTTTACAAGTGACCACTTAAATTAAAATTAAAATTAAATTCAAATCCGCAAACAGATTTAAAAAAACAAAAATTTGAGCCCAGGAGAGCGGAAATTCATTCGGGGGGCGTGGGGGGTACGTGGTGGGTACGAAACGTACCCACCACGTACCCCCCAAGGGGTATGAGCGCATAGGCTGAGATTTTTACAAGTGACCACTTAAATTAAAATTAAAATTAAATTCAAATCCGCAAACAGATTTAAAAAAACAAAAATTTGAGCCCAGGAGAGCGGAAATTCATTCGGGGGGCGTGGGGGGTACGTGGTGGGTACGAAACGTACCCACCACGTACCCCCCAAGGGGTATGAGCGCATAGGCTGAGATTTTTACAAGTGACCACTTAAATTAAAATTAAAAATAAATTCAAATCCGCAAACAGATTTAAAAAAACAAAAATTTGAGCCCAGGAGAGCGGAAATTCATTCGGGGGGCGTGGGGGGTACGTGGTGGGTACGAAACGTACCCACCACGTACCCCCCAAGGGGTATGAGCGCATAGGCTGAGATTTTTACAAGTGACCACTTTAATTAAAATTAAAATTAAATTCAAATCCGCAAACAGATTTAAAAAAACAAAAATTTGAGCCCAGGAGAGCGGAAATTCATTCGGGGGGCGTGGGGGGTACGTGGTGGGTACGAAACGTACCCACCACGTACTCCCCAAGGGGTATGAGCGCATAGGCTGAGATTTTTACAAGTGACCACTTAAATTAAAATTAAAATTAAATTCAAATCCGCAAAACAGATTTATAAAAACAAAAATTTGAGCCCAGGAGAGCGGAAATTCATTCGGGGGGCATGCGGAGTACGTGGTGGGTACGAAACGTACCCACCACGTACCCCCCAAGGGGTATGAGCGCATAGGCTGAGATTTTTACAAGTGACCACTTAAATTAAAATTAAAATTAAATTCAAATCCGCAAACAGATTTAAAAAAACAAAAATTTGAGCCCAGGAGAGCGGAAATTCATTCGGGGGGCGTGGGGGGTACGTGGTGGGTACGAAACGTACCCACCACGTACCCCCCAAGGGGTATGAGCGCATAGGCTGAGATTTTTACAAGTGACCACTTAAATTAAAATTAAAATTAAATTCAAATCCGCAAAACAGATTTAAAAAAACAAAAATTTGAGCCCAGGAGAGCGGAAATTCATTCGGGGGGCGTGGGGGGTACGTGGTGGGTACGAAACGTACCCACCACGTACTCCCCAAGGGGTATGAGCGCATAGGCTGAGATTTTTACAAGTGACCACTTAAATTAAAATTAAAATTAAATTCAAATCCGCAAACAGATTTAAAAAAACAAAAATTTGAGCCCAGGAGAGCGGAAATTCATTCGGGGGGCGTGGGGGGTACGTGGTGTGTACGAAACGTACCCACCACGTACCCCCCAAGGGGTATGAGCGCATAGGCTGAGATTTTTACAAGTGACCACTTAAATTAAAATTAAAATTAAATTCAAATCCGCAAACAGATTTAAAAAAACAAAAATTTGAGCCCAGGAGAGCGGAAATTCATTCGGGGGGCGTGGGGGGTACGTGGTGGGTACGAAACGTACCCACCACGTACCCCCCAAGGGGTATGAGCGCATAGGCTGAGATTTTTACAAGTGACCACTTAAATTAAAATTAAAATTAAATTCAAATCCGCAAACAGATTTAAAAAAACAAAAATTGAGCCCAGGAGAGCGGAAATTCATTCGGGGGGCGTGGGGGGTACGTGGTGGGTACGAAACGTACCCACCACGTACCCCCAAGGGGTATGAGCGCATAGGCTGAGATTTTTACAAGTGACCACTTAAATTAAATTAAAATTAAATTCAAATCCGCAAACAGATTTAAAAAAACACCAGGAGAGCGGAAATTCATTCGGGGGGCGTGGGGGGTACGTGGTGGGTACGAAACGTACCCACCACGTACCCCCCAAGGGGTATGAGCGCATAGGCTGAGATTTTTACAAGTGACCACTTAAATTAAAATTAAAAATAAATTCAAATCCGCAAACAGATTTAAAAAAACAAAAATTTGAGCCCAGGAGAGCGGAAATTCATTCGGGGGGCGTGGGGGGTACGTGGTGGGTACGAAACGTACCCATTACGTACCCCCCAAGGGGTATGAGCGCATAGGCTGAGATTTTTACAAGTGACCACTTAAATTAAAATTAAAATTAAATTCAAATCCGCAAAACAGATTTATAAAAACAAAAATTTGAGCCCAGGAGAGCGGAAATTCATTCGGGGGGCATGCGGGGTACGTGGTGGGTACGAAACGTACCCTCCACGTACCCCCCAAGGGGTATGAGCGCATAGGCTGAGATTTTTACAAGTGACCACTTAAATTAAAATTAAAATTAAATTCAAATCCGCAAAACAGATTTATAAAAACAAAAATTTGAGCCCAGGAGAGCGGAAATTCATTCGGGGGCGTGGGGGGTACGTGGTGGGTACGAAACGTACCCACCACGTACCCCCCAAGGGGTATGAGCGCATAGGCTGAGATTTTTACAAGTGACCACTTAAATTAAAATTAAAAATAAATTCAAATCCGCAAACAGATTTAAAAAAACAAAAATTTGAGCCCAGGAGAGCGGAAATTCATTCGGGGGGCGTGGGGGGTACGTGGTGGGTACGAAACGTACCCACCACGTACCCCCCAAGGGGCATGAGCGCATAGGCTGAGATTTTTACAAGTGACCACTTAAATTAAAATTAAAATTAAATTCAAATCCGCAAACAGATTTAAAAAAACAAAAATTTGAGCCCAGGAGAGCGGAAATTCATTCGGGGGGCGTGGGGGGTACGTGGTGGGTACGAAACGTACCCACCACGTACCCCCCAAGGGGTATGAGCGCATAGGCTGAGATTTTTACAAGTGACCACTTAAATTAAAATTAAAATTAAATTCAAATCCGCAAACAGATTTAAAAAAACAAAAATTTGAGCCCAGGAGAGCGGAAATTCATTCGGGGGGCGTGGGGGGTACGTGGTGGGTACGAAACGTACCCACCACGTACCCCCCAAGGGGTATGAGCGCATAGGCTGAGATTTTTACAAGTGACCACTTAAATTAAAATTAAAAATAAATTCAAATCCGCAAACAGATTTAAAAAAACAAAAATTTGAGCCCAGGAGAGCGGAAATTCATTCGGGGGGCGTGGGGGGTACGTGGTGGGTACGAAACGTACCCCCCACGTACCCCCCAAGGGGTATGAGCGCATAGGCTGAGATTTTTACAAGTGACCACTTAAATTAAAATTAAAATTAAATTCAAATCCGCAAACAGATTTAAAAAAACAAAAATTTGAGCCCAGGAGAGCGGAAATTCATTCGGGGGGCGTGGGGGGTACGTGGTGGGTACGAAACGTACCCACCACGTACCCCCCAAGGGGTATGAGCGCATAGGCTGAGATTTTTACAAGTGACCACTTAAATTAAAATTAAAATTAAATTCAAATCCGCAAACAGATTTAAAAAAACAAAAATTTGAGCCCAGGAGAGCGGAAATTCATTCGGGGGGCGTGGGGGGTACGTGGTGGGTACGAAACGTACCCACCACGTACCCCCCAAGGGGTATGAGCGCATAGGCTGAGATTTTTACAAGTGACCACTTAAATTAAAATTAAAAATAAATTCAAATCCGCAAACAGATTTAAAAAAACAAAAATTTGAGCCCAGGAGAGCGGAAATTCATTCGGGGGGCGTGGGGGGTATGAGCGCATAGGCTGAGATTTTTACAAGTGACCACTTAAATTAAAATTAAAATTAAATTCAAATCCGCAAACAGATTTAAAAAAACAAAAATTTGAGCCCAGGAGAGCGGAAATTCATTCGGGGGGCGTGGGGGGTACGTGGTGGGTACGAAACGTACCCACCACGTACCCCCCAAGGGGTATGAGCGCATAGGCTGAGATTTTTACAAGTGACCACTTAAATTAAAATTAAAATTAAATTCAAATCCGCAAACAGATTTAAAAAAACAAAAATTTGAGCCCAGGAGAGCGGAAATTCATTCGGGGGGCGTGGGGGGTACGTGGTGGGTACGAAACGTACCCACCACGTACCCCCCAAGGGGTATGAGCGCATAGGCTGAGATTTTTACAAGTGACCACTTAAATTAAAATTAAAAATAAATTCAAATCCGCAAACAGATTTAAAAAAACAAAAATTTGAGCCCAGGAGAGCGGAAATTCATTCGGGGGGCGTGGGGGGTACGTGGTGGGTACGAAACGTACCCACCACGTACCCCCCAAGGGGTATGAGCGCATAGGCTGAGATTTTTACAAGTGACCACTTAAATTAAAATTAAAATTAAATTCAAATCCGCAAACAGATTTAAAAAAACAAAAACTTGAGCCCAGGAGAGCGGAAATTCATTCGGGGGGCGTGGGGGGTACGTGGTGGGTACGAAACGTACCCGCCACGTACCCCCCAAGGGATATGAGCGCATAGGCTGAGATTTTTACAAGTGACCACTTAAATTAAAATTAAAATTAAATTCAAATCCGCAAAACAGATTTATAAAAACAAAAATTTGAGCCCAGGAGAGCGGAAATTCATTCGGGGGGCATGCGGGGTACGTGGTGGGTACGAAACGTACCCACCACGTACCCCCCAAGGGGTATGAGCGCATAGGCTGAGATTTTTACAAGTGACCACTTAAATTAAAATTAAAATTAAATTCAAATCCGCAAAACAGATTTATAAAAACAAAAATTTGAGCCCAGGAGAGCGGAAATTCATTCGGGGGGCGTGGGGGGTACGTGGTGGGTACGAAACGTACCCACCACGTACCCCCCAAGGGGTATGAGCGCATAGGCTGAGATTTTTACAAGTGACCACTTAAATTAAAATTAAAAATAAATTCAAATCCGCAAACAGATTTAAAAAAACAAAAATTTGAGCCCAGGAGAGCGGAAATTCATTCGGGGGGCATGGGGGGTACGTGGTGGGTACGAAACGTACCCACCACGTACCCCCCAAGGGGTATGAGCGCATAGGCTGAGATTTTTACAAGTGACCACTTAAATTAAAATTAAAAATAAATTCAAATCCGCAAACAGATTTAAAAAAACAAAAATTTGAGCCCAGGAGAGCGGAAATTCATTCGGGGGGCGTGGGGGGTACGTGGTGGGTACGAAACGTACCCACCACGTACCCCCCAAGGGGTATGAGCGCATAGGCTGAGATTTTTACAAGTGACCACTTAAATTAAAATTAAAATTAAATTCAAATCCGCAAACAGATTTAAAAAAACAAAAATTTGAGCCCAGGAGAGCGGAAATTCATTCGGGGGGCGTGGGGGGTACGTGGTGGGTACGAAACGTACCCACCACGTACCCCCCAAGGGGTATGAGCGCATAGGCTGAGATTTTTACAAGTGACCACTTAAATTAAAATTAAAATTAAATTCAAATCCGCAAACAGATTTAAAAAAACAAAAATTTGAGCCCAGGAGAGCGGAAATTCATTCGGGGGGCGTGGGGGGTACGTGGTGGGTACGAAACGTACCCACCACGTACCCCCCAAGGGGTATGAGCGCATAGGCTGAGATTTTTACAAGTGACCACTTAAATTAAAATTAAAAATAAATTCAAATCCGCAAACAGATTTAAAAAAACAAAAATTTGAGCCCAGGAGAGCGGAAATTCATTCGGGGGGCGTGGGGGGTACGTGGTGGGTACGAAACGTACCCACCACGTACCCCCCAAGGGGTATGAGCGCATAGGCTGAGATTTTTACAAGTGACCACTTAAATTAAAATTAAAATTAAATTCAAATCCGCAAACAGATTTAAAAAAACAAAAATTTGAGCCCAGGAGAGCGGAAATTCATTCGGGGGGCGTGGGGGGTACGTGGTGGGTACGAAACGTACCCACCACGTACCCCCCAAGGGGTATGAGCGCATAGGCTGAGATTTTTACAAGTGACCACTTAAATTAAAATTAAAATTAAATTCAAATCCGCAAACAGATTTAAAAAAACAAAAATTTGAGCCCAGGAGAGCGGAAATTCATTCGGGGGGCGTGGGGGGTACGTGGTGGGTACGAAACGTACCCACCACGTACCCCCCAAGGGGTATGAGCGCATAGGCTGAGATTTTTACAAGTGACCACTTAAATTAAAATTAAAAATAAATTCAAATCCGCAAACAGATTTAAAAAAACAAAAATTTGAGCCCAGGAGAGCGGAAATTCATTCGGGGGGCGTGGGGGTACGTGGTGGGTACGAAACGTACCCACCACGTACCCCCCAAGGGGTATGAGCGCATAGGCTGAGATTTTTACAAGTGACCACTTAAATTAAAATTAAAATTAAATTCAAATCCGCAAACAGATTTAAAAAAACAAAAATTTGAGCCCAGGAGAGCGGAAATTCATTCGGGGGGCGTGGGGGGTACGTGGTGGGTACGAAACGTACCCACCACGTACCCCCCAAGGGATATGAGCGCATAGGCTGAGATTTTTACAAGTGACCACTTAAATTAAAATTAAAATTAAATTCAAATCCGCAAAACAGATTTATAAAAACAAAAATTTGAGCCCAGGAGAGCGGAAATTCATTCGGGGGGCATGCGGGGTACGTGGTGGGTACGAAACGTACCCACCACGTACCCCCCAAGGGGTATGAGCGCATAGGCTGAGATTTTTACAAGTGACCACTTAAATTAAAATTAAAATTAAATTCAAATCCGCAAACAGATTTAAAAAAACAAAAATTTGAGCCCAGGAGAGCGGAAATTCATTCGGGGGGCGTGGGGGGTACGTGGTGGGTACGAAACGTACCCACCACGTACCCCCCAAGGGGTATGAGCGCATAGGCTGAGATTTTTACAAGTGACCACTTAAATTAAAATTAAAAATAAATTCAAATCCGCAAACAGATTTAAAAAAACAAAAATTTGAGCCCAGGAGAGCGGAAATTCATTCGGGGGGCGTGGGGGGTACGTGGTGGGTACGAAACGTACCCACCACGTACCCCCCAAGGGGTATGAGCGCATAGGCTGAGATTTTTACAAGTGACCACTTAAATTAAAATTAAAATTAAATTCAAATCCGCAAACAGATTTAAAAAAACAAAAATTTGAGCCCAGGAGAGCGGAAATTCATTCGGGGGGCGTGGGGGGTACGTGGTGGGTACGAAACGTACCCACCACGTACCCCCCAAGGGGTATGAGCGCATAGGCTGAGATTTTTACAAGTGACCACTTAAATTAAAATTAAAATTAAATTCAAATCCGCAAACAGATTTAAAAAAACAAAAATTTGAGCCCAGGAGAGCGGAAATTCATTCGGGGGGCGTGGGGGGTACGTGGTGGGTACGAAACGTACCCACCACGTACCCCCCAAGGGGTATGAGCGCATAGGCTGTGATTTTTACAAGTGACCACTTAAATTAAAATTAAAAATAAATTCAAATCCGCAAACAGATTTAAAAAAACAAAAATTTGAGCCCAGGAGAGCGGAAATTCATTCGGGGGGCGTGGGGGGTATGAGCGCATAGGCTGAGATTTTTACAAGTGACCACTTAAATTAAAATTAAAAATAAATTCAAATCCGCAAACAGATTTAAAAAAACAAAAATTTGAGCCCAGGAGAGCGGAAATTCATTCGGGGGGCGTGGGGGGTACGTGGTGGGTACGAAACGTACCCACCACGTACCCCCCAAGGGGTATGAGCGCATAGGCTGAGATTTTTACAAGTGACCACTTAAATTAAAATTAAAAATAAATTCAAATCCGCAAACAGATTTAAAAAAACAAAAATTTGAGCCCAGGAGAGCGGAAATTCATTCGGGGGGCGTGGGGGGTACGTGGTGGGTACGAAACGTACCCACCACGTACCCCCCAAGGGAATGAGCGCATAGGCTGAGATTTTTACAAGTGACCACTTAAATTAAAATTAAAATTAAATTCAAATCCGCAAACAGATTTAAAAAAACAAAAATTTGAGCCCAGGAGAGCGGAAATTCATTCGGGGGGCGTGGGGGGTACGTGGTGGGTACGAAACGTACCCACCACGTACCCCCCAAGGGGTATGAGCGCATAGGCTGAGATTTTTACAAGTGACCACTTAAATTAAAATTAAAATTAAATTCAAATCCGCAAACAGATTTAAAAAAACAAAAATTTGAGCCCAGGAGAGCGGAAATTCATTCGGGGGGCGTGGGGGGTACGTGGTGGGTACGAAACGTACCCACCACGTACCCCCCAAGGGAATGAGCGCATAGGCTGAGATTTTTACAAGTGACCACTTAAATTAAAATTAAAAATAAATTCAAATCCGCAAACAGATTTAAAAAAACAAAAATTTGAGCCCAGGAGAGCGGAAATTCATTCGGGGGGCGTGGGGGGTACGTGGTGGGTACGAAACGTACCCACCACGTACCCCCCAAGGGGTATGAGCGCATAGGCTGAGATTTTTACAAGTGACCACTTAAATTAAAATTAAAATTAAATTCAAATCCGCAAACAGATTTAAAAAAACAAAAATTTGAGCCCAGGAGAGCGGAAATTCATTCGGGGGGCGTGGGGGGTACGTGGTGGGTACGAAACGTACCCACCACGTACCCCCTAAGGGGTATGAGCGCATAGGCTGAGATTTTTACAAGTGACCACTTAAATTAAAATTAAAAATAAATTCAAATCCGCAAACAGATTTAAAAAAACAAAAATTTGAGCCCAGGAGAGCGGAAATTCATTCGGGGGGCGTGGGGGGTACGTGGTGGGTACGAAACGTACCCACCACGTACCCCCCAAGGGGTATGAGCGCATAGGCTGAGATTTTTACAAGTGACCACTTAAATTAAAATTAAAATTAAATTCAAATCCGCAAAACAGATTTATAAAAACAAAAATTTGAGCCCAGGAGAGCGGAAATTCATTCGGGGGGCGTGGGGGGTACGTGGTGGGTACGAAACGTACCCACCACGTACCCCCCAAGGGGTATGAGCGCATAGGCTGAGATTTTTACAAGTGACCACTTAAATTAAAATTAAAATTAAATTCAAATCCGCAAAACAGATTTATAAAAACAAAAATTTGAGCCCAGGAGAGCGGAAATTCATTCGGGGGGCGTGGGGGGTACGTGGTGGGTACGAAACGTACCCACCACGTACCCCCCAAGGGGTATGAGCGCATAGGCTGAGATTTTTACAAGTGACCACTTAAATTAAAATTAAAATTAAATTCAAATCCGCAAAACAGATTTATAAAAACAAAAATTTGAGCCCAGGAGAGCGGAAATTCATTCGGGGGGCGTGGGGGGTACGTGGTGGGTACGAAACGTACCCACCACGTACCCCCCAAGGGGTATGAGCGCATAGGCTGAGATTTTTACAAGTGACCACTTAAATTAAAATTAAAATTAAATTCAAATCCGCAAAACAGATTTATAAAAACAAAAATTTGAGCCCAGGAGAGCGGAAATTCATTCGGGGGGCATGCGGGGTACGTGGTGGGTACGAAACGTACCCACCACGTACCCCCCAAGGGGTATGAGCGCATAGGCTGAGATTTTTACAAGTGACCACTTAAATTAAAATTAAAAATAAATTCAAATCCGCAAACAGATTTAAAAAAACAAAAATTTGAGCCCAGGAGAGCGGAAATTCATTCGGGGGGCGTGGGGGGTACGTGGTGGGTACGAAACGTACCCACCACGTACCCCCCAAGGGGTATGAGCGCATAGGCTGAGATTTTTACAAGTGACCACTTAAATTAAAATTAAAATTAAATTCAAATCCGCAAACAGATTTAAAAAAACAAAAATTTGAGCCCAGGAGAGCGGAAATTCATTCGGGGGGCGTGGGGGGTACGTGGTGGGTACGAAACGTACCCACCACGTACCCCCCAAGGGGAATGAGCGCATAGGCTGAGATTTTTACAAGTGACCACTTAAATTAAAATTAAAATTAAATTCAAATCCGCAAACAGATTTAAAAAAACAAAAATTTGAGCCCAGGAGAGCGGAAATTCATTCGGGGGGCGTGGGGTGTACGTGGTGGGTACGAAACGTACCCACCACGTACCCCCCAAGGGGTATGAGCGCATAGGCTGAGATTTTTACAAGTGACCACTTAAATTAAAATTAAAATTAAATTCAAATCCGCAAACAGATTTAAAAAAACAAAAATTTGAGCCCAGGAGAGCGGAAATTCATTCGGGGGGCGTGGGGGGTACGTGGTGGGTACGAAACGTACCCACCACGTACCCCCCAAGGGGTATGAGCGCATAGGCTGAGATTTTTACAAGTGACCACTTAAATTAAAATTAAAAATAAATTCAAATCCGCAAACAGATTTAAAAAAACAAAAATTTGAGCCCAGGAGAGCGGAAATTCATTCGGGGGGCGTGGGGGGTACGTGGTGGGTACGAAACGTACCCACCACGTACCCCCCAAGGGGTATGAGCGCATAGGCTGAGATTTTTACAAGTGACCACTTAAATTAAAATTAAAATTAAATTCAAATCCGCAAACAGATTTAAAAAAACAAAAATTTGAGCCCAGGAGAGCGGAAATTCATTCGGGGGGCGTGGGGGGTACGTGGTGGGTACGAAACGTACCCACCACGTACCCCCCAAGGGGTATGAGCGCATAGGCTGAGATTTTTACAAGTGACAACTTAAATTAAAATTAAAATTAAATTCAAATCCGCAAACAGATTTAAAAAAACAAAAATTTGAGCCCAGGAGAGCGGAAGTTCATTTTGGGGGCGTGGAGTACGTATAGGGTACGTATGGGGTACGATCGTACCCCATACGTACCCCATACTGGGTATGAGCGCATAGGCTGAGATTTTTACAAGTGACCACTTAAATTAAAATTAAAATTAAATTCAAATCCGCAAACAGATTTAAAAAAACAAAAATTTGAGCCCAGGAGAGCGGAAGTTCATTTTGGGGGCGTGGAGTACGTATAGGGTACGGATGGGGTACGATCGTACCCCATACGTACCCATACTGGGTATGAGCGCATAGGCTGAGATTTTTACAAGTGACCACTTAAATTAAAATTAAAATTAAATTCAAATCCGCAAACAGATTTAAAAAAACAAAAATTTGAGCCCAGGAGAGCGGAAGTTCATTTTGGGGGCGTGGAGTACGTATAGGGTACGGATGGGGTACGATCGTACCCCATACGTACCCATACTGGGTATGAGCGCATAGGCTGAGATTTTTACAAGTGACCACTTAAATTAAAATTAAAATTAAATTCAAATCCGCAAACAGATTTAAAAAAACAAAAATTTGAGCCCAGGAGAGCGGAAATTCATTCGGGGGGCGTGGGGGTACGTGGTGGGTACGAAACGTACCCACCACGTACCCCCCGAGGGGTATGAGCGCATAGGCTGAGATTTTTACAAGTGACCACTTAAATTAAAATTAAAATTAAAATTAAATTCAAATCCGCAAACAGATTTAAAAAAACAAAAATTTGAGCCCAGGAGAGCGGAAGTTCATTTTGGGGGCGTGGAGTACGTATAGGGTACGTATGGGGTACGATCGTACCCCATACGTACCCCATACTGGGTATGAGCGCATAGGCTGAGATTTTTACAAGTGACCACTTAAATTAAAATTAAAATTAAATTCAAATCCGCAAACAGATTTAAAAAAACAAAAATTTGAGCCCAGGAGAGCGGAAATTCATTCGGGGGGCGTGGGGGGTACGTGGTGGGTACGAAACGTACCCACCACGTACCCCCCAAGGGGTATGAGCGCATAGGCTGAGATTTTTACAAGTGACCACTTAAATTAAAATTAAAATTAAATTCAAATCCGCAAACAGATTTAAAAAAACAAAAATTTGAGCCCAGGAGAGCGGAAGTTCATTTTGGGGGCGTGGAGTACGTATAGGGTACGTATGGGGTACGATCGTACCCCATACGTACCCCATACTGGGTATGAGCGCATAGGCTGAGATTTTTACAAGTGACCACTTAAATTAAAATTAAAATTAAATTCAAATCCGCAAACAGATTTAAAAAAACAAAAATTTGAGCCCAGGAGAGCGGAAGTTCATTTTGGGGGCGTGGAGTACGTATAGGGTACGTATGGGGTACGATCGTACCCCATACGTACCCCATACTGGGTATGAGCGCATAGGCTGAGATTTTTACAAGTGACCACTTAAATTAAAATTAAAATTAAATTCAAATCCGCAAACAGATTTAAAAAAACAAAAATTTGAGCCCAGGAGAGCGGAAATTCATTCGGGGGGCGTGGGGGGTACGTGGTGGGTACGAAACGTACCCACCACGTACCCCCCAAGGGGTATGAGCGCATAGGCTGAGATTTTTACAAGTGACCACTTAAATTAAAATTAAAATTAAATTCAAATCCGCAAACAGATTTAAAAAAACAAAAATTTGAGCCCAGGAGAGCGGAAGTTCATTTTGGGGGCGTGGAGTACGTATAGGGTACGTATGGGGTACGATCGTACCCCATACGTACCCCATACTGGGTATGAGCGCATAGGCTGAGATTTTTACAAGTGACCACTTAAATTAAAATTAAAATTAAATTCAAATCCGCAAACAGATTTAAAAAACAAAAATTTGAGCCCAGGAGAGCGGAAGTTCATTTTGGGGGCGTGGAGTACGTATAGGGTACGTATGGGGTACGATCGTACCCCATACGTACCCCATACTGGGTATGAGCGCATAGGCTGAGATTTTTACAAGTGACCACTTAAATTAAAATTAAAATTAAATTCAAATCCGCAAACAGATTTAAAAAAACAAAAATTTGAGCCCAGGAGAGCGGAAATTCATTCGGGGGGCGTGGGGGGTACGTGGTGGGTACGAAACGTACCCACCACGTACCCCCCAAGGGGAATGAGCGCATAGGCTGAGATTTTTACAAGTGACCACTTAAATTAAAATTAAAATTAAATTCAAATCCGCAAACAGATTTAAAAAAACAAAAATTTGAGCCCAGGAGAGCGGAAATTCATTCGGGGGGCGTGGGGTGTACGTGGTGGGTACGAAACGTACCCACCACGTACCCCCCAAGGGGTATGAGCGCATAGGCTGAGATTTTTACAAGTGACCACTTAAATTAAAATTAAAATTAAATTCAAATCCGCAAACAGATTTAAAAAAACAAAAATTTGAGCCCAGGAGAGCGGAAGTTCATTTTGGGGGCGTGGAGTACGTATAGGGTACGTATGGGGTACGATCGTACCCCATACGTACCCCATACTGGGTATGAGCGCATAGGCTGAGATTTTTACAAGTGACCACTTAAATTAAAATTAAAATTAAATTCAAATCCGCAAACAGATTTAAAAAAACAAAAATTTGAGCCCAGGAGAGCGGAAATTCATTCGGGGGGCGTGGGGGGTACGTGGTGGGTACGAAACGTACCCACCACGTACCCCCCAAGGGGTATGAGCGCATAGGCTGAGATTTTTACAAGTGACCACTTAAATTAAAATTAAAATTAAATTCAAATCCGCAAACAGATTTAAAACAACAAAAATTTGAGCCCAGGAGAGCGGAAATTCATTCGGGGGGCGTGGGGGTACGTGGTGGGTACGAAACGTACCCACCACGTACACCCCAAGGGGTATGAGCGCATATGCTGAGATTTTTACAAGTGACAACTTAAATTAAAATTAAAATTAAATTCAAATCCGCAAACAGATTTAAAAAAACAAAAATTTGAGCCCAGGAGAGCGGAAGTTCATTTTGGGGGCGTGGAGTACGTATAGGGTACGTATGGGGTACGATCGTACCCCATACGTACCCCATACTGGGTATGAGCGCATAGGCTGAGATTTTTACAAGTGACCACTTAAATTAAAATTAAAATTAAATTCAAATCCGCAAACAGATTTAAAAAAACAAAAATTTGAGCCCAGGAGAGCGGAAGTTCATTTTGGGGGCGTGGAGTACGTATAGGGTACGGATGGGGTACGATCGTTCTCCATACGTACCCCATACTGGGTATCAGCGCATAGGCTGAGATTTTTACAAGTGACCACTTAAATTAAAATTAAAATTAAATTCAAATCCGCAAACAGATTTAAAAAAACAAAAATTTGAGCCCAGGAGAGCGGAAGTTCATTTTGGGGGCGTGGAGTACGTATAGGGTACGGATGGGGTACGATCGTACCCCATACGTACCCCATACTGGGTATGAGCGCATAGGCTGAGATTTTTACAAGTGACCACTTAAATTAAAATTAAAATTAAATTCAAATCCGCAAACAGATTTAAAAAAACAAAAATTTGAGCCCAGGAGAGCGAAAGTTCATTTTGGGGGCGTGGAGTACGTATAGTATACGGATGGGGTACGATCGTACCCCATACGTACCCCATACTGGGTATGAGCGCATAGGCTGAGATTTTTACAAGTGACCACTTAAATTAAAATTAAAATTAAATTCAAATCCGCAAACAGATTTAAAAAAACAAAAATTTGAGCCCAGGAGAGCGGAAGTTCATTTTGGGGGCGTGGAGTACGTATAGGGTACGGATGGGGTACGATCGTACCCCATACGTACCCCATACTGGGTATCAGCGCATAGGCTGAGATTTTTACAAGTGACCACTTAAATTAAAATTAAAATTAAATTCAAATCCGCAAACAGATTTAAAAAAATAAAAATTTGAGCCCAGGAGAGCGGAAATTCATTCGGGGGGCGTGGGGGTACGTGGTGGGTACGAAACGTACCCACCACGTACCCCCCAAGGGGTATGAGCGCATAGGCTGAGATTTTTACAAGTGACCACTTAAATTAAAATTAAAATTAAATTCAAATCCGCAAACAGATTTAAAAAAACAAAAATTTGAGCCCAGGAGAGCGGAAGTTTATTTTGGGGGCGTGGAGTACGTATAGGGTACGTATGGGGTACGATCGTACCCCATACGTACCCCATACTGGGTATGAGCGCATAGGCTGAGATTTTTACAAGTGACCACTTAAATTAAAATTAAAATTAAATTCAAATCCGCAAACAGATTTAAAAAAACAAAAATTTGAGCCCAGGAGAGCGGAAATTCATTCGGGGGGCGTGGAGGGTACGTGGTGGGTACGAAACGTACCCACCACGTACCCCCCAAGGGGTATGAGCGCATAGGCTGAGATTTTTACAAGTGACCACTTAAATTAAAATTAAAATTAAATTCAAATCCGCAAACAGATTTAAAAAAACAAAAATTTGAGCCCAGGAGAGCGGAAATTCATTCGGGGGGCGTGGGGGTACGTGGTGGGTACGAAACGTACCCACTACGTACACCCCAAGGGGTATGAGCGCATAGGCTGAGATTTTTACAAGTGACAACTTAAATTAAAATTAAAATTAAATTCAAATCCGCAAACAGATTTAAAAAAACAAAAATTTGAGCCCAGGAGAGCGGAAGTTCATTTTGGGGGCGTGGAGTACGTATAGGGTACGTATGGGGTACGATCGTACCCCATACGTACCCCATACTGGGTATGAGCGCATAGGCTGAGATTTTTACAAGTGACCACTTAAATTAAAATTAAAATTAAATTCAAATCCGCAAACAGATTTAAAAAAACAAAAATTTGAGCCCAGGAGAGCGGAAATTCATTCGGGGGGCGTGGGGGGTACGTGGTGGGTACGAAACGTACCCACCACGTACCCCCCAAGGGGTATGAGCGCATAGGCTGAGATTTTTACAAGTGACCACTTAAATTAAAATTAAAATTAAATTCAAATCCGCAAACAGATTTAAAAAAACAAAAATTTGAGCCCAGGAGAGCGGAAGTTCATTTTGGGGGCGTGGAGTACGTATAGGGTACGGATGGGGTACGATCGTACCCCATACGTACCCCATACTGGGTATCAGCGCATAGGCTGAGATTTTTACAAGTGACCACTTAAATTAAAATTAAAATTAAATTCAAATCCGCAAACAGATTTAAAAAAACAAAAATTTGAGCCCAGGAGAGCGGAAGTTCATTTTGGGGGCGTGGAGTACGTATAGGGTACGGATGGGGTACGATCGTACCCCATACGTACCCCATACTGGGTATGAGCGCATAGGCTGAGATTTTTACAAGTGACCACTTAAATTAAAATTAAAATTAAATTCAAATCCGCAAACAGATTTAAAAAAACAAAAATTTGAGCCCAGGAGAGCGAAAGTTCATTTTGGGGGCGTGGAGTACGTATAGTATACGGATGGGGTACGATCGTACCCCATACGTACCCCATACTGGGTATGAGCGCATAGGCTGAGATTTTTACAAGTGACCACTTAAATTAAAATTAAAATTAAATTCAAATCCGCAAACAGATTTAAAAAAACAAAAATTTGAGCCCAGGAGAGCGGAAATTCATTCGGGGGGCGTGGGGGGTACGTGGTGAGTACGAAACGTACCCACCACGTACCCCCCAAGGGGTATGAGCGCATAGGCTGAGATTTTTACAAGTGACCACTTAAATTAAAATTAAAATTAAATTCAAATCCGCAAACAGATTTAAAAAAACAAAAATTTGAGCCCAGGAGAGCGGAAATTCATTCGGGGGGCGTGGGGGTACGTGGTGGGTACGAAACGTACCCACCACGTACACCCCAAGGGGTATGAGCGCATAGGCTGAGATTTTTACAAGTGACAACTTAAATTAAAATTAAAATTAAATTCAAATCCGCAAACAGATTTAAAAAAACAAAAATTTGAGCCCAGGAGAGCGGAAATTCATTCGGGGGGCGTGGGGTACGTATAGGGTACGTATGGGGTACGATCGTACCCCATACGTACCCCATACTGGGTATGAGCGCATAGGCTGAGATTTTTACAAGTGACCACTTAAATTAAAATTAAAATTAAATTCAAATCCGCAAACAGATTTAAAAAAACAAAAATTTGAGCCCAGGAGAGCGGAAGTTTATTTTGGGGGCGTGGAGTACGTATAGGGTACGTATGGGGTACGATCGTACCCCATACGTACCCCATACTGGGTATGAGCGCATAGGCTGAGATTTTTACAAGTGACCACTTAAATTAAAATTAAAATTAAATTCAAATCCGCAAACAGATTTAAAAAAGAAAAATTTGAGCCCAGGAGAGCGGAAATTCATTCGGGGGGCGTGGGGGGTACGTGGTGGGTACGAAACGTACCCACCACGTACCCCCCAAGGGGTATGAGCGCATAGGCTGAGATTTTTACAAGTGACCACTTAAATTAAAATTAAAATTAAATTCAAATCCGCAAACAAATTTAAAAAAAACGAAAATTTGAGCCCAGGAGAGCGGAAGTTCATTTTGGGGGCGTGGAGTACGTATAGGGTACGTATGGGGTACGATCGTACCCCATACGTACCCCGTACTGGGTATGAGCGCATAGGCTGAGATTTTTACAAGTGACCACTTAAATTAAAATTAAAATTAAATTCAAATCCGCAAACAGATTTAAAAAAACAAAAATTTGAGCCCAGGATAGCGGAAGTTCATTCGGGGGGCGTGGAGTACGTATAGGGTACGTATGGGGTACGATCGTACCCCATACGTACCCCATACTGGGTATGAGCGCATAGGCTGAGATTTTTACAAGTGACCACTTAAATTAAAATTAAAATTAAATTCAAATCCGCAAACAGATTTAAAAAAACAAAAATTTGAGCCCAGGAGAGCGGAAATTCATTCGGGGGGCGTAGGGGGTACGTGGTGAGTACGAAACGTACCCACCACGTACCCCCCAAGGGGTATGAGCGCATAGGCTGAGATTTTTACAAGTGACCACTTAAATTAAAATTAAAATTAAATTCAAATCCGCAAACAGATTTAAAAAAACAAAAATTTGGGCCCAGGAGAGCGGAAATTCATTCGGGGGGCGTGGGGTACGTATAGGGTACGTATGGGGTACGATCGTACCCCATACGTACCCCATACTGGGTATGAGCGCATAGGCTGAGATTTTTACAAGTGACCACTTAAATTAAAATTAAAATTAAATTCAAATCCGCAAACAGATTTAAAAAAACAAAAATTTGAGCCCAGGAGAGCGGAAATTCATTCGGGGGGCGTAGGGAGTACGTGGTGAGTACGAAACGTACCCACCACGTACCCCCCAAGGGGTATGAGCGCATAGGCTGAGATTTTTACAAGTGACCACTTAAATTAAAATTAAAACTAAATTCAAATCCGCAAACAGATTTAAAAAAACAAAAATTTGAGCCCAGGAGAGCGGAAGTTCATTCGGGGGGCGTGGAGTACGTATAGGGTACGTATGGGGTACGATCGTACCCCATACGTACCCCATACTGGGTATGAGCGCATAGGCTGAGATTTTTACAAGTGACCACTTAAATTAAAATTGAAATTAAATTCAAATCCGCAAACAGATTTAAAAAAACAAAAATTTGAGCCCAAGAAAGCGGAAATTCATTCGGGGGGCGTGGGGAGTACGTGGTGGGTACGAAACGTACCCACCACGTACCCCCCAAGGGGTATGAGCGCATAGGCTGAGATTTTTACAAGTGACCACTTAAATTAAAATTAAAATTAAATTCAAATCCGCAAACAGATTTAAAAAAACAAAAATTTGAGCCCAGGAGAGCGGAAATTCATTCGGGGGGCGTGGGGTACGTATAGGGTACGTATGGGGTACGATCGTACCCCATACGTACCCCATACTGGGTATGAGCGCATAGGCTGAGATTTTTACAAGTGACCACTTAAATTAAAATTAAAATTAAATTCAAATCCGCAAACAGATTTAAAAAAACAAAAATTTGAGCCCAGGAGAGCGGAAATTCATTCGGGGGGCGTAGGGGGTACGTGGTGAGTACGAAACGTACCCACCACGTACCCCCCAAGGGGTATGAGCGCATAGGCTGAGATTTTTACAAGTGACCACTTAAATTAAAATTAAAATTAAATTCAAATCCGCAAACAGATTTAAAAAAACAAAAATTTGAGCCCAGGAGAGCGGAAATTCATTCGGGGGGCGTGGGGTACGTATAGGGTACGTATGGGGTACGATCGTACCCCATACGTACCCCATACTGGGTATGAGCGCATAGGCTGAGATTTTTACAAGTGACCACTTAAATTAAAATTGAAATTAAATTCAAATCCGCAAACAGATTTAAAAAAACAAAAATTTGAGCCCAAGAAAGCGGAAATTCATTCGGGGGGCGTGGGGAGTACGTGGTGGGTACGAAACGTACCCACCACGTACCCCCCAAGGGGTATGAGCGCATAGGCTGAGATTTTTACAAGTGACCACTTAAATTAAAATTAAAAATAAATTCAAATCCGCAAACAGATTTAAAAAAACAAAAATTTGAGCCCAGGAGAGCGGAAATTCATTCGGGGGGCGTGGGGGGTACGTGGTGGGTACGAAACGTACCCACCACGTACCCCCCAAGGGGTATGAGCGCATAGGCTGAGATTTTTACAAGTGACCACTTAAATTAAAATTAAAAATAAATTCAAATCCGCAAACAGATTTAAAAAAACAAAAATTTGAGCCCAGGAGAGCGGAAATTCATTCGAGGGGCGTGGGGGTACGTGGTGGGTACGAAACGTACCCACCACGTACCCCCCAAGGGGTATGAGCGCATAGGCTGAGATTTTTACAAGTGACCACTTAAATTAAAATTAAAATTAAATTCAAATCCGCAAACAGATTTAAAAAAACAAAAATTTGAGCCCAGGAGAGCGGAAATTCATTCGGGGGGCGTGGGGGGTACGTGGTGGGTACGAAACGTACCCACCACGTACCCCCCAAGGGGTATGAGCGCATAGGCTGAGATTTTTACAAGTGACCACTTAAATTAAAATTAAAAATAAATTCAAATCCGCAAACAGATTTAAAAAAACAAAAATTTGAGCCCAGGAGAGCGGAAATTCATTCGGGGGGCGTGGGGGGTACGTGGTGGGTACGAAACGTACCCACCACGTACCCCCCAAGGGGTATGAGTGCATAGGCTGAGATTTTTACAAGTGACCACTTAAATTAAAATTAAAAATAAATTCAAATCCGCAAACAGATTTAAAAAAACAAAAATTTGAGCCCAGGAGAGCGGAAATTCATTCGGGGGGCGTGGGGGGTACGTGGTGGGTACGAAACGTACCCACCACGTACCCCCCAAGGGGTATGAGCGCATAGGCTGAGATTTTTACAAGTGACCACTTAAATTAAAATTAAAATTAAATTCAAATCCGCAAACAGATTTAAAAAAACAAAAATTTAAGCCCAGGAGAGCGGAAATTCATTCGGGGGGCGTGGGGGGTACGTGGTGGGTACGAAACGTACCCACCACGTACCCCCCAAGGGGTATGAGCGCATAGGCTGAGATTTTTACAAGTGACCACTTAAATTAAAATTAAAATTAAATTCAAATCCGCAAACAGATTTAAAAAAACAAAGATGTGAGCCCAGGAGAGCGGAAATTCATTCGGGGGCCGTGGGGGGTACGTGGTGGGTACGAAACGTACCCACCACGTACCCCCCAAGGGGTATGAGCGCATAGGCTGAGATTTTTACAAGTGACCACTTAAATTAAAATTAAAAATAAATTCAAATCCGCAAACAGATTTAAAAAAACAAAAATTTGAGCCCAGAAGAGCGGAAATTCATTCGGGGGGCGAGGGGTACGTATAGGGTACGTATGGGGTACGATCGTACCCCATACGTACCCCATACTGGGTATGAGCGCATAGGCTGAGATTTTTACAAGTGACCACTTAAATTAAAATTAAAATTAAATTCAAATCCGCAAACAGATTTAAAAAAACAAAAATTTGAGCCCAGGAGAGCGGAAATTCATTCGGGGGGCGTAGGGGGTACGTGGTGAGTACGAAACGTACCCACCACGTACCCCCCAAGGGGTATGAGCGCATAGGCTGAGATTTTTACAAGTGACCACTTAAATTAAAATTAAAATTAAATTCAAATCCGCAAACAGATTTAAAAAAACAAAAATTTGAGCCCAGGAGAGCGGAAATTCATTCGGGGGGCGTGGGGTACGTATAGGGTACGTATGGGGTACGATCGTACCCCATACGTACCCCATACTGGGTATGAGCGCATAGGCTGAGATTTTTACAAGTGACCACTTAAATTAAAATTAAAATTAAATTCAAATCCGCAAACAGATTTAAAAAAACAAAAATTTGAGCCCAGGAGAGCGGAAATTCATTCGGGGGGCGTAGGGAGTACGTGGTGAGTACGAAACGTACCCACCACGTACCCCCCAAGGGGTATGAGCGCATAGGCTGAGATTTTTACAAGTGACCACTTAAATTAAAATTAAAACTAAATTCAAATCCGCAAACAGATTTAAAAAAACAAAAATTTGAGCCCAGGAGAGCGGAAGTTCATTCGGGGGGCGTGGAGTACGTATAGGGTACGTATGGGGTACGATCGTACCCCATACGTACCCCATACTGGGTATGAGCGCATAGGCTGAGATTTTTACAAGTGACCACTTAAATTAAAATTGAAATTAAATTCAAATCCGCAAACAGATTTAAAAAAACAAAAATTTGAGCCCAAGAAAGCAGAAATTCATTCGGGGGGCGTGGGGAGTACGTGGTGGGTACGAAACGTACCCACCACGTACCCCCCAAGGGGTATGAGCGCATAGGCTGAGATTTTTACAAGTGACCACTTAAATTAAAATTAAAATTAAATTCAAATCCGCAAACAGATTTAAAAAAACAAAAATTTGAGCCCAGGAGAGCGGAAATTCATTCGGGGGGCGTGGGGGGTACGTGGTGGGTACGAAACGTACCCACCACGTACCCCCCAAGGGGTATGAGCGCATAGGCTGAGATTTTTGCAAGTGACCACTTAAATTAAAATTAAAATTAAATTCAAATCCGCAAACAGATTTAAAAAAACAAAAATTTGAGCCCAGGAGAGCGGAAATTCATTCGGGGGGCGTGGGGGTACGTGGTGAGTACGAAACGTACCCACCACGTACCCCCCAAGGGGTATGAGCGCATAGGCTGAGATTTTTACAAGTGACCACTTAAATTAAAATTAAAATTAAATTCAAATCCGCGAACAGATTTAAAAAAACAAAAATTTCAGCCCAGGAGAGCGGAAGTTCATTTTGGGGGCGTGGAGTACGTATAGGGTACGTATGGGGTACGATCGTACCCCATACGTACCCCATACTGGGTATGAGCGCATAGGCTGAGATTTTTACAAGTGACCACTTAAATTAAAATTAAAATTAAATTCAAATCCGCAAACAGATTTAAAAAAACAAAAATTTGAGCCCAGGAGAGCGGAAATTCATTCGGGGGGCGTGGAGTACGTATAGGGTACGTATGGGGTACGATCGTACCCCATACGTACCCCATACTGGGTATGAGCGCATAGGCTGAGATTTTTACAAGTGACAACTTAAATTAAAATTAAAATTAAATTCAAATCCGCAAACAGATTTAAAAAAACAAAAATTTGAGCCCAGGAGAGCGGAAATTCATTCGTGGGGCGTAGGGGGTACGTGGTGAGTACGAAACGTACCCACCACGTACCCCCCAAGGGGTATGAGCGCATAGGCTGAGATTTTTCCAAGTGACCACTTAAATTAAAATTAAAATTAAATTCAAATCCGCAAACAGATTTAAAAAAACAAAAATTTGAGCCCAGGAGAGCGGAAGTTCATTCGGGGGGCGTGGAGTACGTATAGGGTACGTATGGGGTACGATCGTACCCCATACGTACCCCATACTGGGTATGAGCGCATAGGCTGAGATTTTTACAAGTGACCACTTAAATTAAAATTAAAATTAAATTCAAATCCGCAAACAGATTTAAAAAAACAAAAATTTGAGCCCAGGAGAGCGGAAATTCATTCAGGGGGCGTAGGGGGTACGTGGTGAGTACGAAACGTACCCACCACGTACCCCCCAAGGGGTATGAGCGCATAGGCTGAGATTTTTACAAGTGACCACTTAAATTAAAATTAAAATTAAATTCAAATCCGCAAACAGATTTAAAAAAACAAAAATTTGAGCCCAGGAAAGCGGAAATTCATTCGGGGGGCGTGGGGAGTACGTGGTGGGTACGAAACGTACCCACCACGTACCCCCCAAGGGGTATGAGCGCATAGGCTGAGATTTTTCCAAGTGACCACTTAAATTAAAATTAAAATTAAATTCAAATCCGCAAACAGATTTAAAAAAACAAAAATTTGAGCCCAGGAGAGCGGAAATTCATTCAGGGGGCGTAGGGGGTACGTGGTGAGTACGAAACGTACCCACCACGTACCCCCCAAGGGGTATGAGCGCATAGGCTGAGATTTTTACAAGTGACCACTTAAATTAAAATTAAAATTAAATTCAAATCCGCAAACAGATTTAAAAAAACAAAAATTTGAGCCCAGGAGAGCGGAAATTCATTCAGGGGGCGTAGGGGGTACGTGGTGAGTACGAAACGTACCCACCACGTACCCCCCAAGGGGTATGAGCGCATAGGCTGAGATTTTTACAAGTGACCACTTAAATTAAAATTAAAATTAAATTCAAATCCGCAAACAGATTTAAAAAAACAAAAATTTGAGCCCAGGAGAGCGGAAGTTCATTCGGGGGGCGTGGAGTACGTATAGGGTACGTATGGGGTACGATCGTACCCCATACGTACCCCATACTGGGTATGAGCGCATAGGCTGAGATTTTTACAAGTGACCACTTAAATTAAAATTAAAATTAAATTCAAATCCGCAAACAGATTTAAAAAAACAAAAATTTGAGCCCAGGAGAGCGGAAATTCATTCAGGGGGCGTAGGGGGTACGTGGTGAGTACGAAACGTACCCACCACGTACCCCCCAAGGGGTATGAGCGCATAGGCTGAGATTTTTCCAAGTGACCACTTAAATTAAAATTAAAATTAAATTCAAATCCGCAAACAGATTTAAAAAAACAAAAATTTGAGCCCAGGAGAGCGGAAGTTCATTCGGGGGGCGTGGAGTACGTATAGGGTACGTATGGGGTACGATCGTACCCCATACGTACCCCATACTGGGTATGAGCGCATAGGCTGAGATTTTTACAAGTGACCACTTAAATTAAAATTGAAATTAAATTCAAATCCGCAAACAGATTTAAAAAAACAAAAATTTGAGCCCAAGAAAGCGGAAGTTCATTCGGGGGGCGTGGGGAGTACGTGGTGGGTACGAAACGTACCCACCACGTACCCCCCAAGGGGTATGAGCGCATAGGCTGAGATTTTTACAAGTGACCACTTAAATTAAAATTAAAATTAAATTCAAATCCGCAAACAGATTTAAAAAAACAAAAATTTGAGCCCAGGAGAGCGGAAATTCATTCAGGGGGCGTAGGGGGTACGTGGTGAGTACGAAACGTACCCACCACGTACCCCCCAAGGGGTATGAGCGCATAGGCTGAGATTTTTACAAGTGACCACTTAAATTAAAATTAAAATTAAATTCAAATCCGCAAACAGATTTAAAAAAACAAAAATTTGAGCCCAGGAGAGCGGAAGTTCATTCGGGGGGCGTGGAGTACGTATAGGGTACGTATGGGGTACGATCGTACCCCATACGTACCCCATACTGGGTATGAGCGCATAGGCTGAGATTTTTACAAGTGACCACTTAAATTAAAATTAAAATTAAATTCAAATCCGCAAACAGATTTAAAAAAACAAAAATTTGAGCCCAGGAGAGCGGAAATTCATTCAGGGGGCGTAGGGGGTACGTGGTGAGTACGAAACGTACCCACCACGTACCCCCCAAGGGGTATGAGCGCATAGGCTGAGATTTTTCCAAGTGACCACTTAAATTAAAATTAAAATTAAATTCAAATCCGCAAACAGATTTAAAAAAACAAAAATTTGAGCCCAGGAGAGCGGAAGTTCATTCGGGGGGCGTGGAGTACGTATAGGGTACGTATGGGGTACGATCGTACCCCATACGTACCCCATACTGGGTATGAGCGCATAGGCTGAGATTTTTACAAGTGACCACTTAAATTAAAATTGAAATTAAATTCAAATCCGCAAACAGATTTAAAAAAACAAAAATTTGAGCCCAAGAAAGCGGAAGTTCATTCGGGGGGCGTGGGGAGTACGTGGTGGGTACGAAACGTACCCACCACGTACCCCCCAAGGGGTATGAGCGCATAGGCTGAGATTTTTACAAGTGACCACTTAAATTAAAATTAAAATTAAATTCAAATCCGCAAACAGATTTAAAAAAACAAAAATTTGAGCCCAGGAGAGCGGAAATTCATTCGGGGGGCGTAGGGGTACGTGGTGTGTACGAAACGTACCCACCACGTACCCCCCAAGGGGTATGAGCGCATAGGCTGAGATTTTTACAAGTGACCACTTAAATTAAAATTAAAATTAAATTCAAATCCGCGAACAGATTTAAAAAAACAAAAATTTGAGCCCAGGAGAGCGGAAGTTCATTTTGGGGGCGTGGAGTACGTAAAGGGTACGTATGGGGTACGATCGTACCCCATACGTACCCCATACTGGGTATGAGCGCATAGGCTGAGATTTTTACAAGTGACCACTTAAATTAAAATTAAAATTAAATTCAAATCCGCAAACAGATTTAAAAAAACAAAAATTTGAGCCCAGGAGAGCGGAAATTCATTCGGGGGGCGTGGGGGCTACGTGGTGAGTACGAAACGTACCCACCACGTACCCCCCAAGGGGTATGAGCGCATAGGCTGAGATTTTTACAAGTGACCACTTAAATTAAAATTAAAATTAAATTCAAATCCGCAAACAGATTTAAAAAAACAAAAATTTGAGCCCAGGAGAGCGGAAATTCATTCAGGGGGCGTAGGGGGTACGTGGTGAGTACGAAACGTACCCACCACGTACCCCCCAAGGGGTATGAGCGCATAGGCTGAGATTTTTACAAGTGACCACTTAAATTAAAATTAAAATTAAATTCAAATCCGCAAACAGATTTAAAAAAACAAAAATTTGAGCCCAGGAAAGCGGAAATTCATTCGGGGGGCGTGGGGAGTACGTGGTGGGTACGAAACGTACCCACCACGTACCCCCCAAGGGGTATGAGCGCATAGCCTGAGATTTTTACAAGTGACCACTTAAATTAAAATTAAAATTAAATTCAAATCCGCAAACAAATTTAAAAAAACAAAAATTTGAGCCCAGGAGAGCGGAAGTTCATTTTGGGGGCGTGGAGTACGTATAGGGTACGTATGGGGTACGATCGTACCCCATACGTACCCCATACTGGGTATGAGCGCATAGGCTGAGATTTTTACAAGTGACCACTTAAATTAAAATTAAAATTAAATTCAAATCCGCAAACAGATTTAAAAAAACAAAAATTTGAGCCCAGGAGAGCGGAAATTCATTCAGGGGGCGTAGGGGGTACGTGGTGAGTACGAAACGTACCCACCACGTACCCCCCAAGGGGTATGAGCGCATAGGCTGAGATTTTTACAAGTGACCACTTAAATTAAAATTAAAATTAAATTCAAATCCGCAAACAGATTTAAAAAAACAAAAATTTGAGCCCAGGAGAGCGGAAGTTCATTCGGGGGGCGTGGAGTACGTATAGGGTACGTATGGGGTACGATCGTACCCCATACGTACCCCATACTGGGTATGAGCGCATAGGCTGAGATTTTTACAAGTGACCACTTAAATTAAAATTGAAATTAAATTCAAATCCGCAAACAGATTTAAAAAAACAAAAATTTGAGCCCAAGAAAGCGGAAGTTCATTCGGGGGGCGTGGGGAGTACGTGGTGGGTACGAAACGTACCCACCACGTACCCCCCAAGGGGTATGAGCGCATAGGCTGAGATTTTTACAAGTGACCACTTAAATTAAAATTAAAATTAAATTCAAATCCGCAAACAGATTTAAAAAAACAAAAATTTGAGCCCAGGAGAGCGGAAATTCATTCGGGGGGCGTGGGGGTACGTGGTGTGTACGAAACATACCCACCACGTACCCCCCAAGGGGTATGAGCGCATAGGCTGAGATTTTTACAAGTGACCACTTAAATTAAAATTAAAATTAAATTCAAATCCGCGAACAGATTTAAAAAAACAAAAATTTGAGCCCAGGAGAGCGGAAGTTCATTTTGGGGGCGTGGAGTACGTATAGGGTACGTATGGGGTACGATCGTACCCCATACGTACCCCATACTGGGTATGAGCGCATAGGCTGAGATTTTTACAAGTGACCACTTAAATTAAAATTAAAATTAAATTCAAATCCGCAAACAGATTTAAAAAAACAAAAATTTGAGCCCAGGAGAGCGGAAATTCATTCGGGGGGCGTGGGGGCTACGTGGTGAGTACGAAACGTACCCACCACGTACCCCCCAAGGGGTATGAGCGCATAGGCTGAGATTTTTACAAGTGACCACTTAAATTAAAATTAAAATTAAATTCAAATCCGCAAACAGATTTAAAAAAACAAAAATTTGAGCCCAGGAGAGCGGAAGTTCATTCGGGGGGCGTGAAGTACGTATAGGGTACGTATGGGGTACGATCGTACCCCATACGTACCCCATACTGGGTATGAGCGCATAGGCTGAGATTTTTACAAGTGACAACTTAAATTAAAATTAAAATTAAATTCAAATCCGCAAACAGATTTAAAAAAACAAAAATTTGAGCCCAGGAGAGCGGAAATTCATTCGGGGGGCGTGGGGGGTACGTGGTGGGTACGAAACGTACCCACCACGTACCCCCAAGGGGTATGAGCGCATAGGCTGAGATTTTTACAAGTGACCACTTAAATTAAAATTCAAATTAAATTCAAATCCGCAAACAGATTTAAAAAACAAAAATTTGAGCCCAGGAGAGCGGAAGTTTATTTTGGGGGCGTGGAGTACGTATAGGGTACGTATGGGGTACGATCGTACCCCATACGTACCCCATACTGGGTATGAGCACATAGGCTGAGATTTTTACAAGTGACCACTTAAATTAAAATTAAAATTAAATTCAAATCCGCAAACAGATTTAAAAAAACAAAAATTTGAGCCCAGGAGAGCGGAAATTCATTCGGGGGGCGTGGGGGTACGTGGTGGGTACGAAACGTACCCACCACGTACCCCCCAAGGGGTATGAGCGCATAGGCTGAGATTTTTACAAGTGACAACTTAAATTAAAATTAAAATTAAATTCAAATCCGCAAACAGATTTAAAAAAATAAAAATTTGAGCCCAGGAGAGCGGAAGTTCATTTTGGGGGCGTGGACTACGTATAGGGTACGTATGGGGTACGATCGTACCCCATACGTACCCCATACTGGGTATGAGCGCATAGGCTGAGATTTTTACAAGTGACCACTTAAATTAAAATTAAAATTAAATTCAAATCCGCAAACAGATTTAAAAAAAACAAAAATTTGAGCCCAGGAGAGCGGAAATTCATTCGGGGGGCGTGGGGGGTACGTGGTGAGTACGGAACGTACCCACCACGTACCCCCCAAGGGGTATGAGCGCATAGGCTGAGATTTTTACAAGTGACCACTTAAATTAAAATTAAAATTAAATTCAAATCCGCAAACAGATTTAAAAAAACAAAAATTTGAGCCCATTAGAGCGAAAGTTCATTCGGGGGGCGTGGAGTACGTATAGGGTACGTATGGGGTACGATCGTACCCCATACGTACCCCATACTGGGTATGAGCGCATAGGCTGAGATTTTTACAAGTGACCACTTAAATTAAAATTAAAATTAAATTCAAATCCGCAAACAGATTTAAAAAAACAAAAATTTGAGCCCAGGAGAGCGGAAATTCATTCGGGGGGCGTGGGGGTACGTGGTGGGTACGAAACGTACCCACCACGTACCCCCCAAGGGGTATGAGCGCATAGGCTGAGATTTTTACAAGTGACAACTTAAATTAAAATTAAAATTAAATTCAAATCCGCAAACAGATTTAAAAAAATAAAAATTTGAGCCCAGGAGAGCGGAAGTTCATTTTGGGGGCGTGGAGTACGTATAGGGTACGTATGGGGTACGATCGTACCCCATACGTACCCCATACTGGGTATGAGCGCATAGGCTGAGATTTTTACAAGTGACCACTTAAATTAAAATTAAAATTAAATTCAAATCCGCAAACAGATTTAAAAAAACAAAAATTTGAGCCCAGGAGAGCGGAAATTCATTCGGGGGGCGTGGGGGGTACGTGTGGGTACGAAACGTACCCACCACGTACCCCCCAAGGGGTATGAGCGCATAGGCTGAGATTTTTACAAGTGACTACTTAAATTAAAATTAAAATTAAATTCAAATCCGCAAACAGATTTAAAAAAACAAAAATTTGAGCCCAGGAGAGCGGAAGTTCATTCGGGGGGCGTGGAGTACGTATAGGGTACGTATGGGGTACGATCGTACCCCATACGTACCCCATACTGGGTATGAGCGCATAGGCTGAGATTTTTACAAGTGACCACTTAAATTAAAATTAAAATTAAATTCAAATCCGCAAACAAATTTAAAAAAACAAAAATTTGAGCCCAGGAGAGCGGAAGTTCATTTTGGGGGCGTGGAGTACGTATAGGGTACGTATGGGGTACGATCGTACCCCATACGTACCCCATACTGGGTATGAGCGCATAGGCTGAGATTTTTACAAGTGACCACTTAAATTAAAATTAAAATTAAATTCAAATCCGCAAACAGATTTAAAAAAACAAAAATTTGAGCACAGGAGAGCGGAAATTCATTCGGGGGGCGTAGGGGGTACGTGGTGGGTACGAAACGTACCCACCACGTACCCCCCAAGGGGTATGAGCGCATAGGCTGAGATTTTTACAAGTGACGACTTAAATTAAAATTAAAATTAAATTCAAATCCGCAAACAGATTTAAAAAAACAAAAATTTGAGCCCAGGAGAGCGGAAATTCATTCGGGGGGCGTGGGGGGTACGTGGTGGGTACGAAACGTACCCACCACGTACCCCCCAAGGGGTATGAGGGCATAGGCTGAGATTTTTACAAGTGACCACTTAAATTAAAATTAAAATTAAATTCAAATCCGCAAACAGATTTAAAAAAACAAAAATTTGAGCCCAGGAGAGCGGAAATTCATTCGGGGGGCGTGCGGGGTACGTGGTGGGTACGAAACGTACCCACCACGTACCCCCCAAGGGGTATGAGGGCATAGGCTGAGATTTTTACAAGTGACCACTTAAATTAAAATTAAAATTAAATTCAAATCCGCAAACAGATTTAAAAAAACAAAAATTTGAGCCCAGGAGAGCGGAAATTCATTCGGGGGGCGTGGGGGGTACGTGGTGGGTACGAAACGTACCCACCACGTACCCCCCAAGGAGTATGAGCGCATAGGCTGAGATTTTTACAAGTGACCACTTAAATTAAAATTAAAATTAAATTCAAATCCGCAAACAGATTTAAAAAAACAAAAATTTGAGCCCAGGAGAGCGGAAGTTCATTCGGGGGGCGTGGAGTACGTATAGGGTACGTATGGGGTACGATCGTACCCCATACGTACCCCATACTGGGTATGAGCGCATAGGCTGAGATTTTTACAAGTGACCACTTAAATTAAAATTAAAATTAAATTCAAATCCGCAAACAAATTTAAAAAAACAAAAATTTGAGCCCAGGAGAGCGGAAGTTCATTTCGGGGGCGTGGAGTACGTATAGGGTACGTATGGGGTACGATCGTACCCCATACGTACCCCATACTGGGTATGAGCGCATGGGCTGAGATTTTTACAAGTGACCACTTAAATTAAAATTAAAATTAAATTCAAATCCGCAAACAGATTTAAAAAAACAAAAATTTGAGCACAGGAGAGCGGAAATTCATTCGGGGGGCGTGGGGGGTACGTGGTGGGTACGAAACGTACCCACCACGTACCCCCCAAGGGGTATGAGCGCATAGGCTGAGATTTTTACAAGTGACCACTTAAATTAAAATTAAAATTAAATTCAAATCCGCAAACAGATTTAAAAAAACAAAAATTTGAGCCCAGGAGAGCGGAAATTCATTCGGGGGGCGTGCGGGGTACGTAGTGGGTACGAAACGTACCCACCACGTACCCCCCAAGGGGTATGAGCGCATAGGCTGAGATTTTTACAAGTGACCACTTAAATTAAAATTAAAATTAAATTCAAATCCGCAAACAGATTTAAAAAAACAAAAATTTGAGCCCAGGAGAGCGGAAGTTCATTTTGGGGGCGTGGAGTACGTATAGGGTACGTATGGGGTACGATCGTACCCCATACGTACCCCATACTGGGTATGAGCGCATAGGCTGAGATTTTTACAAGTGACCACTTAAATTAAAATTAAAATTAAATTCAAATCCGCAAACAGATTTAAAAAAACAAAAATTTGAGCCCAGGAGAGCGGAAATTCATTCGGGGGGCGAGCGGGGTACGTGGTGGGTACGAAACGTTCCCACCACGTACCCCCCAAGGGGTATGAGCGCATAGGCTGAGATTTTTACAAGTGACCACTTAAATTAAAATTAAAATTAAATTCAAATCCGCAAACAGATTTAAAAAAACAAAAATTTGAGCCCAGGAGAGCGGAAATTCATTCGGGGGGCGAGCGGGGTACGTGGTGGGTACGAAACGTTCCCACCACGTACCCCCCAAGGGGTATGAGCGCATAGGCTGAGATTTTTACAAGTGACCACTTAAATTAAAATTAAAATTAAATTCAAATCCGCAAACAGATTTAAAAAAACAAAAATTTGAGCTCAGGAGAGCGGAAATTCATTCGGGGGGTCTGGGGGGTACGTGGTGGGTACGAAACGTACCCACCACGTACCCCCCAAGGGGTATGAGCGCATAGGCTGAGATTTTTACAAGTGACCACTTAAATTAAAATTAAAATTAAATTCAAATCCGCAAACAGATTTAAAAAAACAAAAATTTGAGCCCAGGAGAGCGGAAGTTCATTTTGGGGGCGTGGAGTACGTATAGGGTACGTATGGGGTACGATCGTACCCCATACGTACCCCATACTGGGTAAGAGCGCATAGGCTGAGATTTTTACAAGTGACCACTTAAATTAAAATTAAAATTAAATTCAAATCCGCAAACAGATTTAAAAAAACAAAAATTTGAGCCCAGGAGAGCGGAAATTCATTCGGGGGGCGAGCGGGGTACGTGGTGGGTACGAAACGTTCCCACCACGTACCCCCCAAGGGGTATGAGCGCATAGGCTGAGATTTTTACAAGTGACCACTTAAATTAAAATTAAAATTAAATTCAAATCCGCAAACAGATTTAAAAAAACAAAAATTTGAGCCCAGGAGAGCGGAAGTTCATTTTGGGGGCGTGGAGTACGTATAGGGTACGCATGGGGTACGATCGTACCCCATACGTACCCCATGCTGGGTATGAGCGCATAGGCTGAGATTTTTACAAGTGACCACTTAAATTAAAATTAAAATTGAATTCAAATCCGCAAACAGATTTAAAAAAACAAAAATTTGAGCCCAGGAGAGCGGAAATTCATTCGGGGGGCGTGCGGGGTACGTGGTGGGTACGAAACGTACCCACCACGTACCCCCCAAGGGGTATGAGCCCATAGGCCGAGATTTTTACAAGTGACCACTTAAATTAAAATTAAAATTAAATTCAAATCCGCAAACAGATTTAAAAAAACAAAAATTTGAGCCCAGGAGAGCGGAAATTCATTCGGGGGGCGTGGGGGGTACGTGTGGGTACGAAACGTACCCACCACGTACCCCCCAAGGGGTATGAGCGCATAGGCTGAGATTTTTACAAGTGACTACTTAAATTAAAATTAAAATTAAATTCAAATCCGCAAACAGATTTAAAAAAACAAAAATTTGAGCCCAGGAGAGCGGAAGTTCATTCGGGGGGCGTGGAGTACGTATAGGGTACGTATGGGGTACGATCGTACCCCATACTGGGTATGAGCGCATAGGCTGAGATTTTTACAAGTGACCACTTAAATTAAAATTAAAATTAAATTCAAATCCGCAAACAAATTTAAAAAAACAAAAATTTGAGCCCAGAGAGCGGAAGTTCATTTTGGGGGCGTGGAGTACGTATGGGGTACGATCGTACCCCATACGTACCCCATACTGGGTATGAGCGCATAGGCTGAGATTTTTACAAGTGACCACTTAAATTAAAATTAAAATTAAATTCAAATCCGCAAACAGATTTAAAAAAACAAAAATTTGAGCCCAGGAGAGCGGAAGTTCATTTTGGGGGCGTGGAGTACGTATGGGGTACGATCGTACCCCATACGTACCCCATACTGGGTATGAGCGCATAGGCTGAGATTTTTACAAGTGACCACTTAAATTAAAATTAAAATTAAATTCAAATCCGCAAACAGATTTAAAAAAACAAAAATTTGAGCCCAGGAGAGCGGAAGTTCATTTTGGGGGCGTGGAGTACGTATAGGGTACGTATGGGGTACGATCGTACCCCATACGTACCCCATACTGGGTATGAGCGCATAGGCTGAGATTTTTACAAGTGACCACTTAAATTAAAATTAAAATTAAATTCAAATCCGCAAACAGATTTAAAAAAACAAAAATTTGAGCCCAGGAGAGCGGAAATTCATTCGGGGGGCGTGGGGGGTACGTGGTGGGTACGAAACGTACCCACCACGTACCCCCCAAGGGGTATGAGCGCATAGGCTGAGATTTTTACAAGTGACCACTTAAATTAAAATTAAAATTAAATTCAAATCCGCAAACAGATTTAAAAAAACAAAAATTTGAGCCCAGGAGAGCGGAAGTTCATTCGGGGGGCGTGGAGTACGTATAGGGTACGTATGGGGTACGATCGTACCCCATACGTACCCCATACTGGGTATGAGCGCATAGGCTGAGATTTTTACAAGTGACAACTTAAATTAAAATTAAAATTAAATTCAAATCCGCAAACAGATTTAAAAAAACAAAAATTTGAGCCCAGGAGAGCGGAAATTCATTCGGGGGGCGTGGGGGGTACGTGGTGGGTACGAAACGTACCCACCACGTACCCCCAAGGGGTATGAGCGCATAGGCTGAGATTTTTACAAGTGACCACTTAAATTAAAATTAAAATTAAATTCAAATCCGCAAACAGATTTAAAAAACAAAAATTTGAGCCCAGGAGAGCGGAAGTTTATTTTGGGGGCGTGGAGTACGTATAGGGTACGTATGGGGTACGATCGTACCCCATACGTACCCCATACTGGGTATGAGCACATAGGCTGAGATTTTTACAAGTGACCACTTAAATTAAAATTAAAATTAAATTCAAATCCGCAAACAGATTTAAAAAAACAAAAATTTGAGCCCAGGAGAGCGGAAATTCATTCGGGGGGCGTGGGGGTACGTGGTGGGTACGAAACGTACCCACCACGTACCCCCCAAGGGGTATGAGCGCATAGGCTGAGATTTTTACAAGTGACAACTTAAATTAAAATTAAAATTAAATTCAAATCCGCAAACAGATTTAAAAAAATAAAAATTTGAGCCCAGGAGAGCGGAAGTTCATTTTGGGAGCGTGGAGTACGTATAGGGTACGTATGGGGTACGATCGTACCCCATACGTACCCCATACTGGGTATGAGCGCATAGGCTGAGATTTTTACAAGTGACCACTTAAATTAAAATTAAAATTAAATTCAAATCCGCAAACAGATTTAAAAAAACAAAAATTTGAGCCCAGGAGAGCGGAAATTCATTCGGGGGGCGTGGGGGGTACGTGGTGAGTACGAAACGTACCCACCACGTACCCCCCAAGGGGTATGAGCGCATAGGCTGAGATTTTTACAAGTGACAACTTAAATTAAAATTAAAATTAAATTCAAATCCGCAAACAGATTTAAAAAAATAAAAATTTGAGCCCAGGAGAGCGGAAGTTCATTTTGGGGGCGTGGAGTACGTATAGGGTACGTATGGGGTACGATCGTACCCCATACGTACCCCATACTGGGTATGAGCACATAGGCTGAGATTTTTACAAGTGACCACTTAAATTAAAATTAAAATTAAATTCAAATCCGCAAACAGATTTAAAAAAACAAAAATTTGAGCCCAGGAGAGCGGAAATTCATTCGGGGGGCGTGGGGGTACGTGGTGGGTACGAAACGTACCCACCACGTACCCCCCAAGGGGTATGAGCGCATAGGCTGAGATTTTTACAAGTGACAACTTAAATTAAAATTAAAATTAAATTCAAATCCGCAAACAGATTTAAAAAAATAAAAATTTGAGCGCAGGAGAGCGGAAGTTCATTTTGGGAGCGTGGAGTACGTATAGGGTACGTATGGGGTACGATCGTACCCCATACGTACCCCATACTGGGTATGAGCGCATAGGCTGAGATTTTTACAAGTGACCACTTAAATTAAAATTAAAATTAAATTCAAATCCGCAAACAGATTTAAAAAACAAAAATTTGAGCCCAGGAGAGCGGAAATTCATTCGGGGAGCGTGGGGGGTACGTGGTGAGTACGAAACGTACCCACCACGTACCCCCCAAGGGGTATGAGCGCATAGGCTGAGATTTTTACAAGTGACCACTTAAATTAAAATTAAAATTAAATTCAAATCCGCAAACAGATTTAAAAAAACAAAAATTTGAGCCCATTAGAGCGGAAGTTCATTCGGGGGGCGTGGAGTACGTATAGGGTACGTATGGGGTACGATCGTACCCCATACGTACCCCATACTGGGTATGAGCGCATAGGCTGAGATTTTTACAAGTGACCACTTAAATTAAAATTAAAATTAAATTCAAATCCGCAAACAGATTTAAAAAAACAAAAATTTGAGCCCAGGAGAGCGGAAATTCATTCGGGGGGCGTGGGGGGTACGTGTGGGTACGAAACGTACCCACCACGTACCCCCCAAGGGGTATGAGCGCATAGGCTGAGATTTTTACAAGTGACTACTTAAATTAAAATTAAAATTAAATTCAAATCCGCAAACAGATTTAAAAAAACAAAAATTTGAGCCCAGGAGAGCGGAAGTTCATTCGGGGGGCGTGGAGTACGTATAGGGTACGTATGGGGTACGATCGTACCCCATACGTACCCCATACTGGGTATGAGCGCATAGGCTGAGATTTTTACAAGTGACCACTTAAATTAAAATTAAAATTAAATTCAAATCCGCAAACAAATTTAAAAAAACAAAAATTTGAGCCCAGGAGAGCGGAAGTTCATTTTGGGGGCGTGGAGTACGTATAGGGTACGTATGGGGTACGATCGTACCCCATACGTACCCCATACTGGGTATGAGCGCATAGGCTGAGATTTTTACAAGTGACCACTTAAATTAAAATTAAAATTAAATTCAAATCCGCAAACAGATTTAAAAAAACAAAAATTTGAGCACAGGAGAGCGGAAATTCATTCGGGGGGCGTGGGGGGTACGTGGTGGGTACGAAACGTACCCACCACGTACCCCCCAAGGGGTATGAGCGCATAGGCTGAGATTTTTACAAGTGACGACTTAAATTAAAATTAAAATTAAATTCAAATCCGCAAACAGATTTAAAAAAACAAAAATTTGAGCCCAGGAGAGCGGAAATTCATTCGGGGGGCGTGCGGGGTACGTGGTGGGTACGAAACGTACCCACCACGTACCCCCCAAGGGGTATGAGCGCATAGGCTGAGATTTTTACAAGTGACCACTTAAATTAAAATTAAAATTAAATTCAAATCCGCAAACAGATTTAAAAAAACAAAAATTTGAGCCCAGGAGAGCGGAAATTCATTCGGGGGGCGTGGAGTACGTATAGGGTACGTATGGGGTACGATCGTACCCCATACGTACCCCATACTGGGTATGAGCGCATAGGCTGAGATTTTTACAAGTGACCACTTAAATTAAAATTAAAATTAAATTCAAATCCGCAAACAGATTTAAAAAAACAAAAATTTGAGCCCAGGAGAGCGGAAGTTCATTCGGGGGGCGTGGAGTACGTATAGGGTACGTATGGGGTACGATCGTACCCCATACGTACCCCATACTGGGTATGAGCGCATAGGCTGAGATTTTTACAAGTGACCACTTAAATTAAAATTAAAATTAAATTCAAATCCGCAAACAAATTTAAAAAAACAAAAATTTGAGCCCAGGAGAGCGGAAGTTCATTTCGGGGGCGTGGAGTACGTATAGGGTACGTATGGGGTACGATCGTACCCCATACGTACCCCATACTGGGTATGAGCGCATAGGCTGAGATTTTTACAAGTGACCACTTAAATTAAAATTAAAATTAAATTCAAATCCGCAAACAGATTTAAAAAAACAAAAATTTGAGCACAGGAGAGCGGAAATTCATTCGGGGGGCGTGGGGGGTACGTGGTGGGTACGAAACGTACCCACCACGTACTCCCCAAGGGGTATGAGCGCATAGGCTGAGATTTTTACAAGTGACCACTTAAATTAAAATTAAAATTAAATTCAAATCCGCAAACAGATTTAAAAAAACAAAAATTTGAGCCCAGGAGAGCGGAAATTCATTCGGGGGGCGTGCGGGGTACGTAGTGGGTACGAAACGTACCCACCACGTACCCCCCAAGGGGTATGAGCGCATAGGCTGAGATTTTTACAAGTGACCACTTAAATTAAAATTAAAATTAAATTCAAATCCGCAAACAGATTTAAAAAAACAAAAATTTGAGCCCAGGAGAGCGGAAGTTCATTTTGGGGGCGTGGAGTACGTATAGGGTACGTATGGGGTACGATCGTACCCCATACGTACCCCATACTGGGTATGAGCGCATAGGCTGAGATTTTTACAAGTGACCACTTAAATTAAAATTAAAATTAAATTCAAATCCGCAAACAGATTTAAAAAAACAAAAATTTGAGCCCAGGAAAGCGGAAATTCATTCGGGGGGCGAGCGGGGTACGTGGTGGGTACGAAACGTTCCCACCACGTACCCCCCAAGGGGTATGAGCGCATAGGCTGAGATTTTTACAAGTGACCACTTAAATTAAAATTAAAATTAAATTCAAATCCGCAAACAGATTTAAAAAAACAAAAATTTGAGCCCAGGAGAGCGGAAATTCATTCGGGGGGCGAGCGGGGTACGTGGTGGGTACGAAACGTACCCACCACGTACCCCCCAAGGGGTATGAGCGCATAGGCTGAGATTTTTACAAGTGACCACTTAAATTAAAATTAAAATTAAATTCAAATCCGCAAACAGATTTAAAAAAACAAAAATTTGAGCTCAGGAGAGCGGAAATTCATTCGGGGGGTCTGGGGGGTACGTGGTGGGTACGAAACGTACCCACCACGTACCCCCCAAGGGGTATGAGCGCATAGGCTGAGATTTTTACAAGTGACCACTTAAATTAAAATTAAAATTAAATTCAAATCCGCAAACAGATTTAAAAAAACAAAAATTTGAGCCCAGGAGAGCGAAAGTTCATTTTGGGGGCGTGGAGTACGTATAGGGTACGTATGGGGTACGATCGTACCCCATACGTACCCCATAGGTAAGAGCGCATAGGCTGAGATTTTTACAAGTGACCACTTAAATTAAAATTAAAATTAAATTCAAATCCGCAAACAGATTTAAAAAAACAAAAATTTGAGCCCAGGAGAGCGGAAATTCATTCGGGGGGCGAGCGGGGTACGTGGTGGGTACGAAACGTACCCACCACGTACCCCCCAAGGGGTATGAGCGCATAGGCTGAGATTTTTACAAGTGACCACTTAAATTAAAATTAAAATTAAATTCAAATCCGCAAACAGATTTAAAAAAACAAAAATTTGAGCCCAGGAGAGCGGAAGTTCATTTTGGGGGCGTGGAGTACGTATAGGGTACGTATGGGGTACGATCGTACCCCATACGTACCCCATGCTGGGTATGAGCGCATAGGCTGAGATTTTTACAAGTGACCACTTAAATTAAAATTAAAATTGAATTCAAATCCGCAAACAGATTTAAAAAAACAAAAATTTGAGCCCAGGAGAGCGGAAATTCATTCGGGGGGCGTGCGGGGTACGTGGTGGGTACGAAACGTACCCACCACGTACCCCCCAAGGGGTATGAGCCCATAGGCCGAGATTTTTACAAGTGACTACTTAAATTAAAATTAAAATTAAATTCAAATCCGCAAACAGATTTAAAAAAACAAAAATTTGAGCCCAGGAGAGCGGAAGTTCATTCGGGGGGCGTGGAGTACGTATAGGGTACGTATGGGGTACGATCGTACCCCATACTGGGTATGAGCGCATAGGCTGAGATTTTTACAAGTGACCACTTAAATTAAAATTAAAATTAAATTCAAATCCGCAAACAAATTTAAAAAAACAAAAATTTGAGCCCAGGAGAGCGGAAGTTCATTTTGGGGGCGTGGAGTACGTATGGGGTACGATCGTACCCCATACGTACCCCATACTGGGTATGAGCGCATAGGCTGAGATTTTTACAAGTGACCACTTAAATTAAAATTAAAATTAAATTCAAATCCGCAAACAGATTTAAAAAAACAAAAATTTGAGCCCAGGAGAGCGGAAGTTCATTTTGGGGGCGTGGAGTACGTATGGGGTACGATCGCACCCCATACGTACCCCATACTGGGTATGAGCGCATAGGCTGAGATTTTTACAAGTGACCACTTAAATTAAAATTAAAATTAAATTCAAATCCGCAAACAGATTTAAAAAACAAAAATTTGAGCCCAGGAGAGCGGAAGTTCATTTTGGGGGCGTGGAGTACGTATAGGGTACGTATGGGGTACGATCGTACCCCATACGTACCCCATACTGGGTATGAGCGCATAGGCTGAGATTTTTACAAGTGACCACTTAAATTAAAATTAAAATTAAATTCAAATCCGCAAACAGATTTAAAAAAACAAAAATTTGAGCCCAGGAGAGCGGAAATTCATTCGGGGGGCGTGGGGGGTACGTGGTGGGTACGAAACGTACCCACCACGTACCCCCCAAGGGGTATGAGCGCATAGGCTGAGATTTTTACAAGTGACCACTTAAATTAAAATTAAAATTAAATTCAAATCCGCAAACAGATTTAAAAAAACAAAAATTTGAGCCCAGGAGAGCGGAAATTCATTCGGGGGGCGTGGGGGGTACGTGGTGGGTACGAAACGTACCCACCACGTACCCCCCAAGGGGTATGAGCGCATAGGCTGAGATTTTTACAAGTGACCACTTAAATTAAAATTAAAATTAAATTCAAATCCGCAAACAGATTTAAAAAAACAAAAATTTGAGCCCAGGAGAGCGGAAGTTCATTTTGGGGCGTGGAGTACGTATAGGGTACGTATGGGGTACGATCGTACCCCATACGTACCCCATACTGGGTATGAGCGCATAGGCTGAGATTTTTACAAGTGACCACTTAAATTAAAATTAAAATTAAATTCAAATCCGCAAACAGATTTAAAAAAACAAAAATTTGAGCCCAGGAGAGCGGAAATTCATTCGGGGGGCGTGGGGGGTACGTGGTGGGTACGAAACGTACCCACCACGTACCCCCCAAGGGGTATGAGCGCATAGGCTGAGATTTTTACAAGTGACGACTTAAATTAAAATTAAAATTAAATTCAAATCCGCAAACAGATTTAAAAAACAAAAATTTGAGCCCAGGAGAGCGGAAATTCATTCGGGGGGCGTGGGGGGTACGTGGTGGGTACGAAACGTACCCACCACGTACCCCCCAAGGGGTATGAGCGCATAGGCTGAGATTTTTACAAGTGACGACTTAAATTAAAATTAAAATTAAATTCAAATCCGCAAACAGATTTAAAAAAACAAAAATTTGAGCCCAGGAGAGCGGAAGTTCATTTTGGGGCGTGGACTACGTATAGGGTACGTATGGGGTACGATCGTACCCCATACGTACCCCATACTGGGTATGAGCGCATAGGCTGAGATTTTTACAAGTGACCACTTAAATTAAAATTAAAATTAAATTCAAATCCGCAAACAGATTTAAAAAAACAAAAATTTGAGCCCAGGAGAGCGGAAATTCATTCGGGGGGCGTGCGGGGTACGTGGTGGGTACGAAACGTACCCACCACGTACCCCCCAAGGGGTATGAGCCCATAGTCCGAGGTTTTTACAAGTGACGACTTAAATTAAAATTAAAATTAAATTCAAATCCGCAAACAGATTTAAAAAACAAAAATTTGAGCCCAGGAGAGCGGAAATTCATTCGGGGGGCGTGGGGGTACGTGGTGGGTACGAAACGAACCCACCACGTACCCCCCAAGGGGTATGAGCGCATAGGCTGAGATTTTTACAAGTGACCACTTAAATTAAAATTAAAATTAAATTCAAATCCGCAAACAGATTTAAAAAAACAAAAATTTGAGCCCAGGAGAGCGGAAATTCATTCGGGGGGCGTGGGGGGTACGTGTGGGTACGAAACGTACCCACCACCTACCCCCCAAGGGGTATGAGCGCATAGGCTGAGATTTTTACAAGTGACTACTTAAATTAAAATTAAAATTAAATTCAAATCCGCAAACAGATTTAAAAAAACAAAAATTTGAGCCCAGGAGAGCGGAAGTTCATTCGGGGGGCGTGGAGTACGTATAGGGCACGTATGGGGTACGATCGTACCCCATACGTACCCCATACTGGGTATGAGCGCATAGGCTGAGATTTTTACAAGTGACCACTTAAATTAAAATTAAAATTAAATTCAAATCCGCAAACAGATTTAAAAAAACAAAAATTTGAGCCCAGGAGAGCGGAAATTCATTCGGGGGGCGTGGGGGGTACGTGGTGGGTACGAAACGTACCCACCACGTACCCCCCAAGGGGTATGAGCGCATAGGCTGAGATTTTTACAAGTGACGACTTAAATTAAAATTAAAATTAAATTCAAATCCGCAAACAGATTTAAAAAACCAAAAATTTGAGCCCAGGAGAGCGGAAATTCATTCGGGGGGCGTGGGGGGTACGTGGTGGGTACGAAACGTACCCACCACGTACCCCTCAAGGGGTATGAGCGCATAGGCTGAGATTTTTACAAGTGACCACTTAAATTAAAATTAAAATTAAATTCAAATCCGCAAACAGATTTAAAAAAACAAAAATTTGAGCCCAGGAGAGCGGAAATTCATTCGGGGGGCGTGGGGGGTACGTGTGGGTACGAAACGTACCCACCACGTACCCCCCAAGGGGTATGAGCGCATAGGCTGAGATTTTTACAAGTGACTACTTAAATTAAAATTAAAATTAAATTCAAATCCGCAAACAGATTTAAAAAAACAAAAATTTGAGCCCAGGAGAGCGGAAGTTCATTCGGGGGGCGTGGAGTACGTATAGGGCACGTATGGGGTACGATCGTACCCCATACGTACCCCATACTGGGTATGAGCGCATAGGCTGAGATTTTTACAAGTGACCACTTAAATTAAAATTAAAATTAAATTCAAATCCGCAAACAGATTTAAAAAAACAAAAATTTGAGCCCAGGAGAGCGGAAATTCATTCGGGGGGCGTGGGGGGTACGTGGTGGGTACGAAACGTACCCACCACGTACCCCCCAAGGGGTATGAGCGCATAAACTGAGATTTTTACAAGTGACGACTTAAATTAAAATTAAAATTAAATTCAAATCCGCAAACAAATTTAAAAAAACAAAAATTTGAGCTCAGGAGAGCGGAAATTCATTCGGGGGGCGTGGGGGGTACGTGGTGGGTACGAAATGTACCCACCACGTACCCCCCAAGGGGTATGAGCGCATAGGCTGAGATTTTTACAAGTGACCACTTAAATTAAAATTAAAATTAAATTCAAATCCGCAAACAGATTTAAAAAAACAAAAATTTGAGCCCAGGAGAGCGGAAATTCATTCGGGAGGCGTGGGGGGTACGTGGTGGGTACGAAACGTACCCACCACGTACCCCCCAAGGGGTATGAGCGCATAGGCTGAGATTTTTACAAGTGACGACTTAAATTAAAATTAAAATTAAATTCAAATCCGCAAACAGATTTAAAAAAACAAAAATTTGAGCCCAGGAGAGCGGAAGTTCATTTTGGGGCGTGGAGTACGTATAGGGTACGTATGGGGTACGATCGTACCCCATACGTACCCCATACTGGGTATGAGCGCATAGGCTGAGATTTTTACAAGTGACCACTTAAATTAAAATTAAAATTAAATTCAAATCCGCAAACAGATTTAAAAAAACAAAAATTTGAGCCCAGGAGAGCGGAAATTCATTCGGGGGGCGTGGGGGGTACGTGGTGGGTACGAAACGTACCCACCACCTACCCCCCAAGGGGTATGAGCCCATAGGCCGAGATTTTTACAAGTGACCACTTAAATTAAAATTAAAATTAAATTCAAATCCGCAAACAGATTTAAAAAAAACAAAAATTTGAGCCCAGGAGAGCGGAAGTTCATTCGGGGGGCGTGGAGTACGTATAGGGTACGTATGGGGTACGATCGTACCCCATACGTACCCCATACTGGGTATGAGCGCATAGGCTGAGATTTTTACAAGTGACCACTTAAATTAAAATTAAAATTAAATTCAAATCCGCAAACAGATTTAAAAAAACAAAAATTTGAGCCCAGGAGAGCGGAAATTCATTCGGGGGGCGTGCGGGGTACGTGGTGGGTACGAAACGTACCCACCACGTACCCCCCAAGGGGTATGAGCCCATAGTCCGAGGTTTTTACAAGTGACCACTTAAATTAAAATTAAAATTAAATTCAAATCCGCAAACAGATTTAAAAAACAAAAATTTGAGCCCAGGAGAGCGGAAATTCATTCGGGGGGCGTGGGGGTACGTGGTGGGTACGAAACGTACCCACCACGTACCCCCCAAGGGGTATGAGCGCATAGGCTGAGATTTTTACAAGTGACCACTTAAATTAAAATTAAAATTAAATTCAAATCCGCAAACAGATTTAAAAAAACAAAAATTTGAGCCCAGGAGAGCGGAAATTCATTCGGGGGGCGTGGGGGGTACGTGTGGGTACGAAACGTACCCACCACCTACCCCCCAAGGGGAATGAGCGCATAGGCTGAGATTTTTACAAGTGACTACTTAAATTAAAATTAAAATTAAATTCAAATCCGCAAACAGATTTAAAAAAACAAAAATTTGAGCCCAGGAGAGCGGAAGTTCATTCGGGGGGCGTGGAGTACGTATAGGGCACGTATGGGGTACGATCGTACCCCATACGTACCCCATACTGGGTATGAGCGCATAGGCTGAGATTTTTACAAGTGACCACTTAAATTAAAATTAAAATTAAATTCAAATCCGCAAACAGATTTAAAAAAACAAAAATTTGAGCCCAGGAGAGCGGAAATTCATTCGGGGGGCGTGGGGGGTACGTGGTGGGTACGAAACGTACCCACCACGTACCCCCCAAGGGGTATGAGCGCATAAACTGAGATTTTTACAAGTGACGACTTAAATTAAAATTAAAATTAAATTCAAATCCGCAAACAGATTTAAAAAAACAAAAATTTGAGCCCAGGAGAGCGGAAGTTCATTTTGGGGCGTGGAGTACGTATAGGGTACGTATGGGGTACGATCGTACCCCATACGTACCCCATACTGGGTATGAGCGCATAGGCTGAGATTTTTACAAGTGACCACTTAAATTAAAATTAAAATTAAATTCAAATCCGCAAACAGATTTAAAAAAACAAAAATTTGAGCCCAGGAGAGCGGAAATTCATTCGGGGGGCGTGGGGGGTACGTGGTGGGTACGAAACGTACCCACCACGTACCCCCCAAGGGGTATGAGCGCATAGGCTGAGATTTTTACAAGTGACGACTTAAATTAAAATTAAAATTAAATTCAAATCCGCAAACAGATTTAAAAAAACAAAAATTTGAGCCCAGGAGAGCGGAAATTCATTCGGGGGGCGTGGGGGGTACGTGGTGGGTACGAAACGTACCCACCACGTACCCCTCAAGGGGTATGAGCGCATAGGCTGAGATTTTTACAAGTGACCACTTAAATTAAAATTAAAATTAAATTCAAATCCGCAAACAGATTTAAAAAAACAAAAATTTGAGCCCAGGAGAGCGGAAATTCATTCGGGGGGCGTGGGGGGTACGTGTGGGTACGAAACGTACCCACCACGTACCCCCCAAGGGGTATGAGCGCATAGGCTGAGATTTTTACAAGTGACTACTTAAATTAAAATTAAAATTAAATTCAAATCCGCAAACAGATTTAAAAAAACAAAAATTTGAGCCCAGGAGAGCGGAAGTTCATTCGGGGGGCGTGGAGTACGTATAGGGCACGTATGGGGTACGATCGTACCCCATACGTACCCCATACTGGGTATGAGCGCATAGGCTGAGATTTTTACAAGTGACCACTTAAATTAAAATTAAAATTAAATTCAAATCCGCAAACAGATTTAAAAAAACAAAAATTTGAGCCCAGGAGAGCGGAAATTCATTCGGGGGGCGTGGGGGGTACGTGGTGGGTACGAAACGTACCCACCACGTACCCCCCAAGGGGTATGAGCGCATAAACTGAGATTTTTACAAGTGACGACTTAAATTAAAATTAAAATTAAATTCAAATCCGCAAACAAATTTAAAAAAACAAAAATTTGAGCTCAGGAGAGCGGAAATTCATTCGGGGGGCGTGGGGGGTACGTGGTGGGTACGAAATGTACCCACCACGTACCCCCCAAGGGGTATGAGCGCATAGGCTGAGATTTTTACAAGTGACCACTTAAATTAAAATTAAAATTAAATTCAAATCCGCAAACAGATTTAAAAAAACAAAAATTTGAGCCCAGGAGAGCGGAAATTCATTCGGGAGGCGTGGGGGGTACGTGGTGGGTACGAAACGTACCCACCACGTACCCCCCAAGGGGTATGAGCGCATAGGCTGAGATTTTTACAAGTGACGACTTAAATTAAAATTAAAATTAAATTCAAATCCGCAAACAGATTTAAAAAAACAAAAATTTGAGCCCAGGAGAGCGGAAGTTCATTTTGGGGCGTGGAGTACGTATAGGGTACGTATGGGGTACGATCGTACCCCATACGTACCCCATACTGGGTATGAGCGCATAGGCTGAGATTTTTACAAGTGACCACTTAAATTAAAATTAAAATTAAATTCAAATCCGCAAACAGATTTAAAAAAACAAAAATTTGAGCCCAGGAGAGCGGAAATTCATTCGGGGGGCGTGGGGGGTACGTGGTGGGTACGAAACGTACCCACCACGTACCCCCCAAGGGGTATGAGCGCATAGGCTGAGATTTTTACAAGTGACGACTTAAATTAAAATTAAAATTAAATTCAAATCCGCAAACAGATTTAAAAAAACAAAAATTTGAGCCCAGGAGAGCGGAAATTCATTCGGGGGGCGTGGGGGGTACGTGGTGGGTACGAAACGTACCCACCACGTACCCCCCAAGGGGTATGAGCGCATAGGCTGAGATTTTTACAAGTGACCACTTAAATTAAAATTAAAATTAAATTCAAATCCGCAAACAGATTTAAAAAAACAAAAATTTGAGCCCAGGAGAGCGGAAGTTCATTCGGGAGGCGTGGAGTACGTATAGGGTACGTATGGGGTACGATCGTACCCCATACGTACCCCATGCTGGGTATGAGCGCATAGGCTGAGATTTTTACAAGTGACCACTTAAATTAAAATTAAAATTAAATTCAAATCCGCAAACAGATTTAAAAAAACAAAAATTTGAGCCCAGGAGAGCGGAAATTCATTCGGGTGGCGTGGGGGGTACGTGGTGGGTACGAAACGTACCCACCACGTACCCCCCAAGGGGTATGAGCGCATAGGCTGAGATTTTTACAAGTGACGACTTAAATTAAAATTAAAATTAAATTCAAATCCGCAAACAGATTTAAAAAAACAAAAATTTGAGCCCAGGAGAGCGGAAGTTCATTCGGGGGGCGTGTAGTACGTATAGGGTACGTATGGGGTACGATCGTACCCCATACGTACCCCATGCTGGGTATGAGCGCATAGGCTGAGATTTTTACAAGTGACCACTTAAATTAAAATTAAAATTAAATTCAAATCCGCAAACAGATTTAAAAAAACAAAAATTTGAGCCCAGGAGAGCGGAAATTCATTCGGGAGGCGTGGGGGGTACGTGGTGGGTACGAAACGTACCCACCACGTACCCCCCAAGGGGTATGAGCGCATAGGCTGAGATTTTTACAAGTGACGACTTAAATTAAAATTAAAATTAAATTCAAATCCGCAAACAGATTTAAAAAAACAAAAATTTGAGCCCAGGAGAGCGGAAGTTCATTCGGGGGGCGTGTAGTACGTATAGGGTACGTATGGGGTACGATCGTACCCCATACGTACCCCATGCTGGGTATGAGCGCATAGGCTGAGATTTTTACAAGTGACCACTTAAATTAAAATTAAAATTAAATTCAAATCCGCAAACAGATTTAAAAAAACAAAAATTTGAGCCCAGGAGAGCGGAAATTCATTCGGGGGGCGTGGGGGGTACGTGGTGGGTACGAAACGTACCCACCACGTACCCCCCAAGGGGTATGAGCGCATAGGCTGAGATTTTTACAAGTGACCACTTAAATTAAAATTAAAATTAAATTCAAATCCGCAAACAGATTTAAAAAAACAAAAATTTGAGCCCAGGAGAGCGGAAATTCATTCGGGGGGCGTGGGGGGTACGTGGTGGGTACGAAACGTACCCACCACGTACCCCCCAAGGGGTATGAGCGCATAGGCTGAGATTTTTACAAGTGACGACTTAAATTAAAATTAAAATTAAATTCAAATCCGCAAACAGATTTAAAAAAACAAAAATTTGAGCCCAGGAGAGCGGAAATTCATTCGGGGGGCGTGGGGGGTACGTGGTGGGTACGAAACGTACCCACCACGTACCCCCCAAGGGGTATGAGCGCATAGGCTGAGATTTTTACAAGTGACCACTTAAATTAAAATTAAAATTAAATTCAAATCCGCAAACAGATTTAAAAAAACAAAAATTTGAGCCCAGGAGAGCGGAAGTTCATTCGGGGGGCGTGGAGTACGTATAGGGTACGTATGGGGTACGATCGTACCCCATACGTACCCCATGCTGGGTATGAGCGCATAGGCTGAGATTTTTACAAGTGACCACTTAAATTAAAATTAAAATTAAATTCAAATCCGCAAACAGATTTAAAAAAACAAAAATTTGAGCCCAGGAGAGCGGAAATTCATTCGGGGGGCGTGGGGGGTACGTGGTGGGTACGAAACGTACCCACCACGTACCATTCAAGGGGTATGAGCGCATAGGCTGAGATTTTTACAAGTGACCACTTAAATTAAAATTAAAATTAAATTCAAATCCGCAAACAGATTTAAAAAAACAAAAATTTGAGCCCAGGAGAGCGGAAGTTCATTTTGGGGCGTGGAGTACGTATAGGGTACGTATGGGGTACGATCGTACCCCATACGTACCCCATACTGGGTATGAGCGCATAGGCTGAGATTTTTACAAGTGACCACTTAAATTAAAATTAAAATTAAATTCAAATCCGCAAACAGATTTAAAAAAACAAAAATTTGAGCCCAGGAGAGCGGAAATTCATTCGGGGGGCGTGGGGGGTACGTGGTGGGTACGAAACGTACCCACCACGTACCCCCCAAGGGGTATGAGCGCATAGGCTGAGATTTTTACAAGTGACGACTTAAATTAAAATTAAAATTAAATTCAAATCCGCAAACAGATTTAAAAAAACAAAAATTTGAGCCCAGGAGAGCGGAAATTCATTCGGGGGGCGTGGGGGGTACGTGGTGGGTACGAAACGTACCCACCACGTACCCCCCAAGGGGTATGAGCGCATAGGCTGAGATTTTTACAAGTGACGACTTAAATTAAAATTAAAATTAAATTCAAATCCGCAAACAGATTTAAAAAAACAAAAATTTGAGCCCAGGAGAGCGGAAATTCATTCGGGGGGCGTGGGGGGTACGTGGTGGGTACGAAACGTACCCACCACGTACCCCCCAAGGGGTATGAGCGCATAGGCTGAGATTTTTACAAGTGACCACTTAAATTAAAATTAAAATTAAATTCAAATCCGCAAACAGATTTAAAAAAACAAAAATTTGAGCCCAGGAGAGCGGAAATTCATTCGGGAGGCGTGGGGGGTACGTGGTGGGTACGAAACGTACCCACCACGTACCCCCCAAGGGGTATGAGCGCATAGGCTGAGATTTTTACAAGTGACGACTTAAATTAAAATTAAAATTAAATTCAAATCCGCAAACAGATTTAAAAAAACAAAAATTTGAGCCCAGGAGAGCGGAAGTTCATTTTGGGGCGTGGAGTACGTATAGGGTACGTATGGGGTACGATCGTACCCCATACGTACCCCATACTGGGTATGAGCGCATAGGCTGAGATTTTTACAAGTGACCACTTAAATTAAAATTAAAATTAAATTCAAATCCGCAAACAGATTTAAAAAAACAAAAATTTGAGCCCAGGAGAGCGGAAATTCATTCGGGGGGCGTGGGGGGTACGTGGTGGGTACGAAACGTACCCACCACGTACCCCCCAAGGGGTATGAGCGCATAGGCTGAGATTTTTACAAGTGACCACTTAAATTAAAATTAAAATTAAATTCAAATCCGCAAACAGATTTAAAAAAACAAAAATTTGAGCCCAGGAGAGCGGAAATTCATTCGGGGGGCGTGGGGGGTACGTGGTGGGTACGAAACGTACCCACCACGTACCCCCCAAGGGGTATGAGCGCATAGGCTGAGATTTTTACAAGTGACGACTTAAATTAAAATTAAAATTAAATTCAAATCCGCAAACAGATTTAAAAAAACAAAAATTTGAGCCCAGGAGAGCGGAAATTCATTCGGGGGGCGTGGGGGGTACGTGGTGGGTACGAAACGTACCCACCACGTACCCCCCAAGGGGTATGAGCGCATAGGCTGAGATTTTTACAAGTGACCACTTAAATTAAAATTAAAATTAAATTCAAATCCGCAAACAGATTTAAAAAAACAAAAATTTGAGCCCAGGAGAGCGGAAGTTCATTCGGGGGGCGTGGAGTACGTATAGGGTACGTATGGGGTACGATCGTACCCCATACGTACCCCATGCTGGGTATGAGCGCATAGGCTGAGATTTTTACAAGTGACCACTTAAATTAAAATTAAAATTAAATTCAAATCCGCAAACAGATTTAAAAAAACAAAAATTTGAGCCCAGGAGAGCGGAAATTCATTCGGGGGGCGTGGGGGGTACGTGGTGGGTACGAAACGTACCCACCACGTACCCCCCAAGGGGTATGAGCGCATAGGCTGAGATTTTTACAAGTGACGACTTAAATTAAAATTAAAATTAAATTCAAATCCGCAAACAGATTTAAAAAAACAAAAATTTGAGCCCAGGAGAGCGGAAATTCATTCGGGGGGCGTGGGGGGTACGTGGTGGGTACGAAACGTACCCACCACGTACCCCCCAAGGGGTATGAGCGCATAGGCTGAGATTTTTACAAGTGACGACTTAAATTAAAATTAAAATTAAATTCAAATCCGCAAACAGATTTAAAAAAACAAAAATTTGAGCCCAGGAGAGCGGAAATTCATTCGGGGGGCGTGGGGGGTACGTGGTGGGTACGAAACGTACCCACCACGTACCCCCCAAGGGGTATGAGCGCATAGGCTGAGATTTTTACAAGTGACCACTTAAATTAAAATTAAAATTAAATTCAAATCCGCAAACAGATTTAAAAAAACAAAAATTTGAGCCCAGGAGAGCGGAAATTCATTCGGGAGGCGTGGGGGGTACGTGGTGGGTACGAAACGTACCCACCACGTACCCCCCAAGGGGTATGAGCGCATAGGCTGAGATTTTTACAAGTGACGACTTAAATTAAAATTAAAATTAAATTCAAATCCGCAAACAGATTTAAAAAAACAAAAATTTGAGCCCAGGAGAGCGGAAGTTCATTTTGGGGCGTGGAGTACGTATAGGGTACGTATGGGGTACGATCGTACCCCATACGTACCCCATACTGGGTATGAGCGCATAGGCTGAGATTTTTACAAGTGACCACTTAAATTAAAATTAAAATTAAATTCAAATCCGCAAACAGATTTAAAAAAACAAAAATTTGAGCCCAGGAGAGCGGAAATTCATTCGGGGGGCGTGGGGGGTACGTGGTGGGTACGAAACGTACCCACCACGTACCCCCCAAGGGGTATGAGCGCATAGGCTGAGATTTTTACAAGTGACCACTTAAATTAAAATTAAAATTAAATTCAAATCCGCAAACAGATTTAAAAAAACAAAAATTTGAGCCCAGGAGAGCGGAAATTCATTCGGGGGGCGTGGGGGGTACGTGGTGGGTACGAAACGTACCCACCACGTACCCCCCAAGGGGTATGAGCGCATAGGCTGAGATTTTTACAAGTGACGACTTAAATTAAAATTAAAATTAAATTCAAATCCGCAAACAGATTTAAAAAAACAAAAATTTGAGCCCAGGAGAGCGGAAATTCATTCGGGGGGCGTGGGGGGTACGTGGTGGGTACGAAACGTACCCACCACGTACCCCCCAAGGGGTATGAGCGCATAGGCTGAGATTTTTACAAGTGACCACTTAAATTAAAATTAAAATTAAATTCAAATCCGCAAACAGATTTAAAAAAACAAAAATTTGAGCCCAGGAGAGCGGAAGTTCATTCGGGGGGCGTGGAGTACGTATAGGGTACGTATGGGGTACGATCGTACCCCATACGTACCCCATGCTGGGTATGAGCGCATAGGCTGAGATTTTTACAAGTGACCACTTAAATTAAAATTAAAATTAAATTCAAATCCGCAAACAGATTTAAAAAAACAAAAATTTGAGCCCAGGAGAGCGGAAATTCATTCGGGGGGCGTGGGGGGTACGTGGTGGGTACGAAACGTACCCACCACGTACCCCTCAAGGGGTATGAGCGCATAGGCTGAGATTTTTACAAGTGACCACTTAAATTAAAATTAAAATTAAATTCAAATCCGCAAACAGATTTAAAAAAACAAAAATTTGAGCCCAGGAGAGCGGAAGTTCATTTTGGGGCGTGGAGTACGTATAGGGTACGTATGGGGTACGATCGTACCCCATACGTACCCCATACTGGGTATGAGCGCATAGGCTGAGATTTTTACAAGTGACCACTTAAATTAAAATTAAAATTAAATTCAAATCCGCAAACAGATTTAAAAAAACAAAAATTTGAGCCCAGGAGAGCGGAAATTCATTCGGGGGGCGTGGGGGGTACGTGGTGGGTACGAAACGTACCCACCACGTACCCCCCAAGGGGTATGAGCGCATAGGCTGAGATTTTTACAAGTGACGACTTAAATTAAAATTAAAATTAAATTCAAATCCGCAAACAGATTTAAAAAAACAAAAATTTGAGCCCAGGAGAGCGGAAATTCATTCGGGGGGCGTGGGGGGTACGTGGTGGGTACGAAACGTACCCACCACGTACCCCCCAAGGGGTATGAGCGCATAGGCTGAGATTTTTACAAGTGACGACTTAAATTAAAATTAAAATTAAATTCAAATCCGCAAACAGATTTAAAAAAACAAAAATTTGAGCCCAGGAGAGCGGAAATTCATTCGGGGGGCGTGGGGGGTACGTGGTGGGTACGAAACGTACCCACCACGTACCCCCCAAGGGGTATGAGCGCATAGGCTGAGATTTTTACAAGTGACCACTTAAATTAAAATTAAAATTAAATTCAAATCCGCAAACAGATTTAAAAAAACAAAAATTTGAGCCCAGGAGAGCGGAAATTCATTCGGGGGGCGTGGGGGGTACGTGTGGGTACGAAACGTACCCACCACGTACCCCCCAAGGGGTATGAGCGCATAGGCTGAGATTTTTACAAGTGACTACTTAAATTAAAATTAAAATTAAATTCAAATCCGCAAACAGATTTAAAAAAACAAAAATTTGAGGCCAGGAGAGCGGAAGTTCATTCGGGGGGCGTGGAGTACGTATAGGGCACGTATGGGGTACGATCGTACCCCATACGTACCCCATACTGGGTATGAGCGCATAGGCTGAGATTTTTACAAGTGACCACTTAAATTAAAATTAAAATTAAATTCAAATCCGCAAACAGATTTAAAAAAACAAAAATTTGAGCCCAGGAGAGCGGAAGTTCATTTTGGGGGCGTGGAGTACGTATAGGGTACGTATGGGGTACGATCGTACCCCATACGTACCCCATACTGGGTATGAGCGCATAGGCTGAGATTTTTACAAGTGACCACTTAAATTAAAATTAAAATTAAATTCAAATCCGCAAACAGATTTAAAAAAACAAAAATTTGAGCCCAGGAGAGCGGAAATTCATTCGGGGGGCGTGGGGGGTACGTGGTGGGTACGAAACGTACCCACCACGTACCCCCCAAGGGGTATGAGCGCATAAACTGAGATTTTTACAAGTGACGACTTAAATTAAAATTAAAATTAAATTCAAATCCGCAAACAGATTTAAAAAAACAAAAATTTGAGCCCAGGAGAGCGGAAGTTCATTTTGGGGCGTGGAGTACGTATAGGGTACGTATGGGGTACGATCGTACCCCATACGTACCCCATACTGGGTATGAGCGCATAGGCTGAGATTTTTACAAGTGACCACTTAAATTAAAATTAAAATTAAATTCAAATCCGCAAACAGATTTAAAAAAACAAAAATTTGAGCCCAGGAGAGCGGAAATTCATTCGGGGGGCGTGGGGGGTACGTGGTGGGTACGAAACGTACCCACCACGTACCCCCCAAGGGGTATGAGCGCATAGGCTGAGATTTTTACAAGTGACCACTTAAATTAAAATTAAAATTAAATTCAAATCCGCAAACAGATTTAAAAAAACAAAAATTTGAGCCCAGGAGAGCGGAAATTCATTCGGGGGGCGTGGGGGGTACGTGGTGGGTACCAAACGTACCCACCACGTACCCCTCAAGGGGTATGAGCGCATAGGCTGAGATTTTTACAAGTGACCACTTAAATTAAAATTAAAATTAAATTCAAATCCGCAAACAGATTTAAAAAAACAAAAATTTGAGCCCAGGAGAGCGGAAGTTCATTTTGGGGCGTGGAGTACGTATAGGATACGTATGGGGTACGATCGTACCCCATACGTACCCCATACTGGGTATGAGCGCATAGGCTGAGATTTTTACAAGTGACCACTTAAATTAAAATTAAAATTAAATTCAAATCCGCAAACAGATTTAAAAAAACAAAAATTTGAGCCCAGGAGAGCGGAAATTCATTCGGGGGGCGTGGGGGGTACGTGGTGGGTACGAAACGTACCCACCACGTACCCCCCAAGGGGTATGAGCGCATAGGCTGAGATTTTTACAAGTGACGACTTAAATTAAAATTAAAATTAAATTCAAATCCGCAAACAGATTTAAAAAAACAAAAATTTGAGCCCAGGAGAGCGGAAATTCATTCGGGGGGCGTGGGGGGTACGTGGTGGGTACGAAACGTACCCACCACGTACCCCCCAAGGGGTATGAGCGCATAGGCTGAGATTTTTACAAGTGACGACTTAAATTAAAATTAAAATTAAATTCAAATCCGCAAACAGATTTAAAAAAACAAAAATTTGAGCCCAGGAGAGCGGAAATTCATTCGGGGGGCGTGGGGGGTACGTGGTGGGTACGAAACGTACCCACCACGTACCCCCCAAGGGGTATGAGCGCATAGGCTGAGATTTTTACAAGTGACCACTTAAATTAAAATTAAAATTAAATTCAAATCCGCAAACAGATTTAAAAAAACAAAAATTTGAGCCCAGGAGAGCGGAAATTCATTCGGGGGGCGTGGGGGGTACGTGTGGGTACGAAACGTACCCACCACGTACCCCCCAAGGGGTATGAGCGCATAGGCTGAGATTTTTACAAGTGACTACTTAAATAAAAATTAAAATTAAATTCAAATCCGCAAACAGATTTAAAAAAACAAAAATTTGAGGCCAGGAGAGCGGAAGTTCATTCGGGGGGCGTGGAGTACGTATAGGGCACGTATGGGGTACGATCGTACCCCATACGTACCCCATACTGGGTATGAGCGCATAGGCTGAGATTTTTACAAGTGACCACTTAAATTAAAATTAAAATTAAATTCAAATCCGCAAACAGATTTAAAAAAACAAAAATTTGAGCCCAGGAGAGCGGAAGTTCATTTTGGGGGCGTGGAGTACGTATAGGGTACGTATGGGGTACGATCGTACCCCATACGTACCCCATACTGGGTATGAGCGCATAGGCTGAGATTTTTACAAGTGACCACTTAAATTAAAATTAAAATTAAATTCAAATCCGCAAACAGATTTAAAAAAACAAAAATTTGAGCCCAGGAGAGCGGAAATTCATTCGGGGGGCGTGGGGGGTACGTGGTGGGTACGAAACGTACCCACCACGTACCCCCCAAGGGGTATGAGCGCATAAACTGAGATTTTTACAAGTGACGACTTAAATTAAAATTAAAATTAAATTCAAATCCGCAAACAGATTTAAAAAAACAAAAATTTGAGCTCAGGAGAGCGGAAATTCATTCGGGGGGCGGGGGGGGTACGTGGTGGGTACGAAATGTACCCACCACGTACCCCCCAAGGGGTATGAGCGCATAGGCTGAGATTTTTACAAGTGACCACTTAAATTAAAATTAAAATTAAATTCAAATCCGCAAACAGATTTAAAAAAACAAAAATTTGAGCCCAGGAGAGCGGAAGTTCATTTTGGGGCGTGGAGTACGTATAGGGTACGTATGGGGTACGATCGTACCCCATACGTACCCCATACTGGGTATGAGCGCATAGGCTGAGATTTTTACAAGTGACCACTTAAATTAAAATTAAAATTAAATTCAAATCCGCAAACAGATTTAAAAAAACAAAAATTTGAGCCCAGGAGAGCGGAAATTCATTCGGGGGGCGTGGGGGGTACGTGGTGGGTACGAAACGTACCCACCACGTACCCCCCAAGGGGTATGAGCGCATAGGCTGAGATTTTTACAAGTGACCACTTAAATTAAAATTAAAATTAAATTCAAATCCGCAAACAGATTTAAAAAAACAAAAATTTGAGCCCAGGAGAGCGGAAATTCATTCGGGGGGCGTGGGGGGTACGTGTGGGTACGAAACGTACCCACCACGTACCCCCCAAGGGGTATGAGCGCATAGGCTGAGATTTTTACAAGTGACTACTTAAATTAAAATTAAAATTAAATTCAAATCCGCAAACAGATTTAAAAAAACAAAAATTTGAGGCCAGGAGAGCGGAAGTTCATTCGGGGGGCGTGGAGTACGTATAGGGCACGTATGGGGTACGATCGTACCCCATACGTACCCCATACTGGGTATGAGCGCATAGGCTGAGATTTTTACAAGTGACCACTTAAATTAAAATTAAAATTAAATTCAAATCCGCAAACAGATTTAAAAAAACAAAAATTTGAGCCCAGGAGAGCGGAAATTCATTCGGGGGGCGTGAGGGGTACGTGGTGGGTACGAAACGTACCCACCACGTACCCCCCAAGGGGTATGAGCGCATAGGCTGAGATTTTTACAAGTGACCACTTAAATTAAAATTAAAATTAAATTCAAATCCGCAAACAGATTTAAAAAAACAAAAATTTGAGCCCAGGAGAGCGGAAATTCATTCGGGGGGCGTGGGGGGTACGTGGTGGGTACGAAACGTACCCACCACGTACCCCCCAAAGGGTATGAGCGCATAGGCTGAGATTTTTACAAGTGACGACTTAAATTAAAATTAAAATTAAATTCAAATCCGCAAACAGATTTAAAAAAACAAAAATTTGAGCCCAGGAGAGCGGAAATTCATTCGGGGGGCGTGGGGGGTACGTGGTGGGTACGTGGTGGGTACGAAACGTACCCACCACGTATCCCCCAAGGGGTATGAGCGCATAGGCTGAGATTTTTACAAGTGACCACTTAAATTAAAATTAAAATTAAATTCAAATCCGCAAACAGATTTAAAAAAACAAAAATTTGAGCCCAGGAGAGCGGAAATTCATTCGGGAGGCGTGGGGGGTACGTGTGGGTACGAAACGTACCCACCACGTACCCCCCAAGGGGTATGAGCGCATAGGCTGAGATTTTTACAAGTGACCACTTAAATTAAAATTAAAATTAAATTCAAATCCGCAAACAGATTTAAAAAAACAAAAATTTGAGCCCAGGAGAGCGGAAGTTCATTCGGGGGGCGTGGAGTACGTATAGGGTACGTATGGGGTACGATCGTACCCCATACGTACCCCATACTGGGTATGAGCGCATAGGCTGGGATTTTTACAAGTGACCACTTAAATTAAAATTAAAATTAAATTCAAATCCGCAAACAGATTTAAAAAAACAAAAATTTATTTATTTATTTATTTATTTATTTGAAACGAAAAAATGTACAGAATAGAAATACTCCAATAACACATTTAGCCGAGAACAAACAAAAATGAGAATGAAAATGAATATAACTAATGAAAGATGAAATGAATATACGAATACAAAGTAATAGTGGATAGCAAAATTTAATAAATTAAAAATATAGATTTTAAGTAAATTTTAAAGGAGCGCAAAGAATGAGTATGAAAACTAAGACAATCATGGTTATACGCGCGAGGCAAACGAAGAAACGGGGAATTAAAATATGAATTTAGTGACGCGTATGGTACAATGAAGGTATTTTGAGATCTGGAACGAAGATTATTATCTCTAAATCTAAGCTCAGCATAGAGATTGGCGTTGAAAACAAATATAACTTTATACAAAAACAACATGTCTAAATAAGATCTTCTGTCCTTAAGAGGTGAAAGACCAAGCAGGTGCAACCTCATGTCATACGGGGCATCTACAAAATTGAGTCTACGAAAGAGAGATCTAGTGAAACGTCTCTGCACCGATTCCAGTGCGGTTATGAGATACATATAGTATGGGTTCCACACAACTGAGCAGTATTCAAGGTGACATTTGACAAGACTATTGTACAAGTTAATGTAAAGAGCCAAGTTACAGAACGGATATGCAGCTCTCAAAATAAAACCACATAACCTGTAAGCACGCTTGCCGATTTCCATAATATGTAAATCAAATTTTAATCGAGTGTCAAATATAACACCTAAATCCTTGAAGTTGAAGACTTCAAGCAGAAGGGAGTCATCAATGTGGTAATTAAACTGAAGATAAGAGGATTTATTTGTATAACACATCTTGAAACATTTTAGCTTATTAAGGGATAGCTTATTTGCAGAGCACCAGGAGGATAATTTATTGAGGTCATTTTGAAGAATGAGACAGTCAGCCAAAGATTTTACTGGTCTAAATAACTTCAGATCGTCAGCATACATTAAATAATCAGAATGAAATTCTGAGAGAAGATCATTCACGAATAAAATGAAAAGCAGTGGACCCAAGGTTGAACCTTGAGGAACACCGGATGTCGCAAGATAAGGAACCGATAGGCATCCTTGAAAGATAACCATTTGCTTACGATTATTAAGATAGGATGAGATCCAGCCTACTAGAGAACTACTTAGACGAAAAGAGTTCAATTTCTGAACAAGTGTATAGTGGTCAACTCTGTCGAAAGCTTTCGAGAAGTCAGTATACACCGTGTGAAGATCAAGTCGGTTTTCAAGGGTCCTTGATACTGAATTTGTAAAAGAAACTAAATTCGTCTCAGTGGAACGACCCTTGAAAAATCCGTGCTGATTAGGAGAAACAGAGCTGCAGACTTGTAAAAAGATGACTTCATGCAGTAGTTTTTCAAATATTTTAGAGAAACACGACAGAATAGAAATCGGGCGGAAGTTTTCAGCGTTGTGCTTATCACCCTTCTTAAATATAGGTAAAACATGGGAGATCTTCCATACTGCAGGAAATATTCTTTGATTCAGTGACATGTTAAATAATGTTGCAAGTGGTTCCGCCAGAATATGGCCCAATCTCTTAACAAATACATTGGGAATGTTATCGGGACCAGCACCACCATGACAATCAAGGGAATTAATAACAGCGAGAACCTCCGTAGGAGTGAAAACAGGTATTGAGTCACAGTCCATATCATCGATATCCTGCATTGACTGAGAAGCGGAAGAAGAATACACGGAGCTAAAATATAAGGAAAATAGATTTGCTATAGATCGGGGAGTAGAAGCAGTATCACTTTGGTAAGTTATGAATGATGGAATGGTAGTAGTCTTCCGTGAGGAATTGACATAATTCCAGAAAGGTTTGTCATTGCCCAAAGCGAGTGATGCATTCAGGCTACATACATACAGTCTAAAGGCTTTCTTAGTTTCTCTCTTAACAACTTTACGGAGATCAGTGTACTGAGCTTCATTAATCAGAGTAGGGAATTTCTTATAAAGACGTCTTGCCTGATCTTTATCTTTCAAAAGTTTAATGACGGAAGCGTTAAACCATTGAGGATGGGACCGGCGCTGGGTGATTGAGAATGGGACATGTTCGACTATTACCGAATTAACAGTGGAATAAAATTCATCGAGGGCAATGTTCACCGATGAAGCATGAAGTGACTGCCAGTTTACTCCAGCAAGAACAGAAGAAATTAAATCATAATTACAGTTGAAGAAGTTGCGCTTACAGGAGTGATTTAATGCGGGGTTTTTTAGAGGCTTGAGATTTAATTCAATCTCTATCGGAGGATGGTGGGTATCAGGTGACACTAGCCCAGGAAGAGATAATGTAAGAACAACATCTTCAGAACTGGAATTGGAAAATATTAGGTCGAGAATTCTATTGTTTTGGTTTAAGACAACATTGTGTTGCTTTAGAGCACAAAATTCCATAAAGGATTGAATACAGAAGAGTTGCTGAGAGTAACAGTTCAAAGAAGTAGGAATAAAATTATCCCAATTTAAGTAAGGCATATTGAAGTCTCCACAGATAAGGAATTTAGCAGAAGGATCACATTGATTAATAAATAGGGATAATTCTTCTAGAAGTGTAGAGAGAAGAGCAAGAGTGGTATTACAAGGAACATAATAAGAGAATATGTATAATGTAGATTTAGAACATTTCACCTTGACAGCAATGCATTCAAAGGAGCAATTGAAGTCAATGCAAAGATCCGACAACATGCTATTGCGAACAGCTATAAGAACACCTCCTCCATCAAGCTTGTTAGTGGACAGAAGATCCCGATCACGTCTAAAGACATTAAAAGAACTCGGAAAAAGTTCAGAGTTTAATATTGACTCATTCAGCCAAGTCTCAGAAATACAGATTATGTCAAAGGAGTTCGATAAAACAGAATTTTTAAAAGGAATTGTCTTAGTTTTCAATCCTCTAACATTCTGATAAAAGATTGAAAGTAAATTAGAAGTAGGAAACGCGACATTCGATGCTCGAGGTCTGCAAGGCGAGGAAGACGAAAAGCCAATTACGTCGGAAGATTCTTGGCTCCCATAGGACGAAAATTCCTTCTCGGTCTGGGTAGAAATTCCTTCACTATCAGACCCTTAGGCCATAGTGAAGGCTTACTAGCAGCAGCAAATATATTATGAGGCACACGAATTTTGAAGGAAACAAAAGAAAACTTCGAAAGCTCATCACCAGACTTTGTAAGCTGATAGCATGGTAGATCCGTTGCCGAGACATCATTAAAGTTACTTTTAATGTGGTTGAGAATCATATCAGGCGTAGTATTCACTTCACATCGGGATACATAAATCCAGCGAGGAAGCCTGGCCGCTGTTAGACGAGTTGAAGAACAATTATCAACTTGCGATGTAGTCTGTCGATCAGCTGTGACGACATCAGAGACAGGCTGAATCATCGGAGAATTGCAAGGTTCAAGCGATACTCCAACGGGAGAACCATTGGCAACTTGCGATGTAGTGAGTTCAACAGTATAACGATCAGCTGTGACGACATCAGCTGATGTACCTGCAGAAGAGGCGCCGTTTTCGGAGTTCGTAACAGTACCAGCTGAGCGCTTGTTGATCGATGCGGCGCTAGCCCCAGATTTAGTCTGCCTCGGTCGTAACTGCCTAGCTGATTCTGGGGTGGCGCCAGATGCAGTTAATGATGATATTGATGTTGCCGCCAAACTAGTCGAAGGCAATACAGTTGCATGCGCCACCGACAGGCTGGTAAGAGGGAGTGTTGTTTTGTGCAGATCACTTAAGGCCGCATGAAGCTTCTGTTGAAGTGTTACAAATTCGTTATGAAGCGTCTGAACAGTCGACTTCGCCTTCAACACTTTAGCCACATATGTTGAGGATGATGATGACCTACAGGCAGTACAGTACCAGTAGAGGCCACTATCGGCCTTCACAACAGCATCACCAACATGACCCGAGAGACCGGCACACTTGCAGTGAAAAACTTTTCCGCAGAAACCGGAACAAATAATCCACGGTGTAATATTTGTTTTATCCACACATGCCGACACACTGCACTCCATGACCACAAATAGCTTATTACGATAATTTAAAATCAAGTAGAAATAAAAGAAAAATTGACTTGTATTCCGCGAGTTGAAAATACGTCACACTATGTCGAATGAGAATTGTGGAATGAGAATGAGCCCAGGAGAGCGGAAATTCATTCGGGGGGCGTGGGGGGTACGTGGTGGGTACGAAACGTACCCACCACGTACCCCCCAAGGGGTATGAGCGCATAGGCTGAGATTTTTACAAGTGACCACTTAAATTAAAATTAAAATTAAATTCAAATCCGCAAACAGATTTAAAAAAACAAAAATTTGAGCCCAGGAGAGCGGAAGTTCATGTTGGGGGCGTGGAGTACGTATAGGGTACGTATGGGGTACGATCGTACCCCATACGTACCCCATACTGGGTATGAGCGCATAGGCTGGGATTTTTACAAGTGACCACTTAAATTAAAATTAAAATTAAATTCAAATCCGCAAACAGATTTAAAAAAACAAAAATTTGAGCCCAGGAGAGCGGAAATTCATTCGGGGGGCGTGGGGGGTACGTGGTGGGTACGAAACGTACCCACCACGTACCCCCCAAGGGGTATGAGCGCATAGGCTGAGATTTTTACAAGTGACCACTTAAATTAAAATTAAAATTAAATTCAAATCCGCAAACAGATTTAAAAAAACAAAAATTTGAGCCCAGGAGAGCGGAAATTCATTCGGGGGGCGTGGGGGGTACGTGGTGGGTACGAAACGTACCCACCACGTACCCCCCAAGGGGTATGAGTGCATAGGCTGAGATTTTTACAAGTGACCACTTAAATTAAAATTAAAATTAAATTCAAATCCGCAAACAGATTTAAAAAAACAAAAATTTGAGCCCAGGAGAGCGGAAATTCATTCGGGGGCGTGGGGGGTACGTGGTGGGTACGAAACGTAGCCATCACGTACCTCCCAAGGGGTATGAGCGCATAGGCTGAGATTTTTACAAGTGACCACTTAAATTAAAATTAAAATTAAATTCAAATCCGCAAAACAGATTTATAAAAACAAAAATTTGAGCCCAGGAGAGCGGAAATTCATTCGGGGGGCGTGGGGGGTACGTGGTGGGTACGGAACGTACCCACCACGTACCCCCCAAGGGGTATGAGCGCATAGGCTGAGATTTTTACAAGTGACCACTTAAATTAAAATTAAAATTAAATTCAAATCCGCAAACAGATTTAAAAAAACAAAAATTTGAGCCCAGGAGAGCGGAAATTCATTCGGGGGCGTGGGGGGTACGTGGTGGGTACGAAACGTACCCATCACGTACCCCCCAAGGGGTATGAGCGCATAGGCTGAGATTTTTACAAGTGACCACTTAAATTAAAATTAAAATTAAATTCAAATCCGCAAACAGATTTAAAAAAACAAAAATTTGAGCCCAGGAGAGCGGAAATTCATTCGGGGGGCGAGCGGGGTATGTGGTGGGTACGAAACGTTCCCACCACGTACCCCCCAAGGGGTATGAGCGCATAGGCTGAGATTTTTACAAGTGACCACTTAAATTAAAATTAAAATTAAATTCAAATCCGCAAACAGATTTAAAAAAACAAAAATTTGAGCTCAGGAGAGCGGAAATTCATTCGGGGGGCCTGGGGGGTACGTGGTGGGTACGAAACGTACCCACCACGTACCCCCCAAGGGGTATGAGCGCATAGGCTGAGATTTTTACAAGTGACCACTTAAATTAAAATTAAAATTAAATTCAAATCCGCAAACAGATTTAAAAAAACAAAAATTTGAGCCCAGGAGAGCGGAAGTTCATTTTGGGGGCGTGGAGTACGTATAGGGTACGTATGGGGTACGATCGTACCCCATACGTACCCCATACTGGGTATGAGCGCATAGGCTGAGATTTTTACAAGTGACCACTTAAATTAAAATTAAAATTAAATTCAAATCCGCAAACAGATTTAAAAAAACAAAAATTTGAGCCCAGGAGAGCGGAAATTCATTCGGGGGGCGTGCGGGGTACGTGGTGGGTACGAAACGTACCCACCACCTACCCCCCAAGGGGTATGAGCCCATAGGCCGAGATTTTTACAAGTGACCACTTAAATTAAAATTAAAATTAAATTCAAATCCGCAAACAGATTTAAAAAAAACAAAAATTTGAGCCCAGGAGAGCGGAAGTTCATTCGGGGGGCGTGGAGTACGTATAGGGTACGTATGGGGTACGATCGTACCCCATACGTACCCCATACTGGGTATGAGCGCATAGGCTGAGATTTTTACAAGTGACCACTTAAATTAAAATTAAAATTAAATTCAAATCCGCAAACAGATTTAAAAAAACAAAAATTTGAGCCCAGGAGAGCGGAAATTCATTCGGGGGGCGTGGAAGGTACGTGGTGGGTACGAAACGTACCCACCACGTACCCCCCAAAGGGGTATGAGCGCATAGGCTGAGATTTTTACAAGTGACCACTTAAATTAAAATTAAAATTAAATTCAAATCCGCAAACAGATTTAAAAAAACAAAAATTTGAGCCCAGGAGAGCGGAAATTCATTCGGGGGGCGTGCGGGGTACGTGGTGGGTACGAAACGTACCCACCACCTACCCCCCAAGGGGTATGAGCCCATAGGCCGAGATTTTTACAAGTGACCACTTAAATTAAAATTAAAATTAAATTCAAATCCGCAAACAGATTTAAAAAAAACAAAAATTTGAGCCCAGGAGAGCGGAAGTTCATTCGGGGGGCGTGGAGTACGTATAGGGTACGTATGGGGTACGATCGTACCCCATACGTACCCCATACTGGGTATGAGCGCATAGGCTGAGATTTTTACAAGTGACCACTTAAATTAAAATTAAAATTAAATTCAAATCCGCAAACAGATTTAAAAAAACAAAAATTTGAGCCCAGGAGAGCGGAAATTCATTCGGGGGGCGTGGGGGGTACGTGTGGGTACGAAACGTACCCACCACGTACCCCCCAAGGATTATGAGCGCATAGGCTGAGATTTTTACAAGTGACTACTTAAATTAAAATTAAAATTAAATTCAAATCCGCAAACAGATTTAAAAAAACAAAAATTTGAGCCCAGGAGAGCGGAAGTTCATTCGGGGGGCGTGGAGTACGTATAGGGTACGTATGGGGTACGATCGTACCCCATACGTACCCCATACTGGGTATGAGCGCATAGGCTGAGATTTTTACAAGTGACCACTTAAATTAAAATTAAAATTAAATTCAAATCCGCAAACAGATTTAAAAAAACAAAAATTTGAGCCCAGGAGAGCGGAAATTCATTCGGGGGGCGTGGGGGTACGTGGTGGGTACGAAACGTACCCACCACGTACCCCCCAAGGGGTATGAGCGCATAGGCTGAGATTTTTACAAGTGACGACTTAAATTAAAATTAAAATTAAATTCAAATCCGCAAACAGATTTAAAAAAACAAAAATTTGAGCCCAGGAGAGCGGAAATTCATTCGGGGGGCGTGGGGGGTACGTGGTGGGTACGAAACGTACCCACCACGTACCCCCCAAGGGGTATGAGCGCATAGGCTGAGATTTTTACAAGTGACCACTTAAATTAAAATTAAAATTAAATTCAAATCCGCAAACAGATTTAAAAAAACAAAAATTTGAGCCCAGGAGAGCGGAAATTCATTCGGGGGGCGTGGAAGGTACGTGGTGGGTACGAAACGTACCCACCACGTACCCCCCAAAGGGGTATGAGCGCATAGGCTGAGATTTTTACAAGTGACCACTTAAATTAAAATTAAAATTAAATTCAAATCCGCAAACAGATTTAAAAAAACAAAAATTTGAGCTCAGGAGAGCGGAAATTCATTCGGGGGGCGTGGGGGGTACGTGGTGGGTACGAAACGTACCCACCACGTACCCCCCAAGGGGTATGAGCGCATAGGCTGAGATTTTTACAAGTGACCACTTAAATTAAAATTAAAATTAAATTCAAATCCGCAAACAGATTTAAAAAAACAAAAATTTGAGCCCAGGAGAGCGGAAATTCATTCGGGGGGCGTGGGGGGTACGTGGTGGGTACGAAACGTACCCACCACGTACCCCCCAAGGGGTATGAGTGCATAGGCTGAGATTTTTACAAGTGACCACTTAAATTAAAATTAAAATTAAATTCAAATCCGCAAACAGATTTAAAAAAACAAAAATTTGAGCCCAGGAGAGCGGAAATTCATTCGGGGGGCGTGGGGGGTACGTGGTGGGTACGAAACGTACCCACCACGTACCCCCCAAGGGGTATGAGCGCATAGGCTGAGATTTTTACAAGTGACGACTTAAATTAAAATTAAAATTAAATTCAAATCCGCAAACAGATTTAAAAAAACAAAAATTTGAGCCCAGGAGAGCGGAAGTTCATTTTGGGGGCGTGGAGTACGTATAGGGTACGTATGGGGTACGATCGTACCCCATACGTACCCCATACTGGGTATGAGCGCATAGGCTGAGATTTTTACAAGTGACCACTTAAATTAAAATTAAAATTAAATTCAAATCCGCAAACAGATTTAAAAAAACAAAAATTTGAGCCCAGGAGAGCGGAAATTCATTCGGGGGGCGAGCGGGGTACGTGGACGGTACGAAACGTTCCCACCACGTACCCCCCAAGGGGTATGAGCGCATAGGCTGAGATTTTTACAAGTGACCACTTAAATTAAAATTAAAATTAAATTCAAATGCGCAAACAGATTTAAAAAAACAAAAATTTGAGCTCAGGAGAGCGGAAATTCATTCGGGGGGCCTGGGGGGTACGTGGTGGGTACGAAACGTACCCACCACGTACCCCCCAAGGGGTATGAGCGCATAGGCTGAGATTTTTACAAGTGACCACTTAAATTAAAATTAAAATTAAATTCAAATCCGCAAACAGATTTAAAAAAACAAAAATTTGAGCCCAGGAGAGCGGAAGTTCATTTTGGGGGCGTGGAGTACGTATAGGGTACGTATGGGGTACGATCGTACCCCATACGTACCCCATACTGGGTATGAGCGCATAGGCTGAGATTTTTACAAGTGACCACTTAAATTAAAATTAAAATTAAATTCAAATCCGCAAACAGATTTAAAAAAACAAAAATTTGAGCCCAGGAGAGCGGAAATTCATTCGGGGGGCGAGCGGGGTACGTGGTGGGTACGAAACGTTCCCACCACGTACCCCCCAAGGGGTATGAGCGCATAGGCTGAGATTTTTACAAGTGACCACTTAAATTAAAATTAAAATTAAATTCAAATCCGCAAACAGATTTAAAAAAACAAAAATTTGAGCCCAGGAGAGCGGAAATTCATTCGGGGGGCGTGGGGGGTACGTGGTGGGTACGAAACGTACCCACCACGTACCCCCCAAGGGGTATGAGCGCATAGGCTGAGATTTTTACAAGTGACCACTTAAATTAAAATTAAAATTAAATTCAAATCCGCAAACAGATTTAAAAAAACAAAAATTTGAGCCCAGGAGAGCGGAAATTCATTCGGGGGGCGTGCGGGGTACGTGGTGGGTACGAAACGTACCCACCACCTACCCCCCAAGGGGTATGAGCCCATAGGCCGAGATTTTTACAAGTGACCACTTAAATTAAAATTAAAATTAAATTCAAATCCGCAAACAGATTTAAAAAAAACAAAAATTTGAGCCCAGGAGAGCGGAAGTTCATTCGGGGGGCGTGGAGTACGTATAGGGTACGTATGGGGTACGATCGTACCCCATACGTACCCCATACTGGGTATGAGCGCATAGGCTGAGATTTTTACAAGTGACCACTTAAATTAAAATTAAAATTAAATTCAAATCCGCAAACAGATTTAAAAAAACAAAAATTTGAGCCCAGGAGAGCGGAAATTCATTCGGGGGGCGTGCGGGGTACGTGGTGGGTACGAAACGTACCCACCACCTACCCCCCAAGGGGTATGAGCCCATAGGCCGAGACTTTTACAAGTGACCACTTAAATTAAAATTAAAATTAAATTCAAATCCGCAAACAGATTTAAAAAAAACAAAAATTTGAGCCCAGGAGAGCGGAAGTTCATTCGGGGGGCGTGGAGTACGTATAGGGTACGTATGGGGTACGATCGTACCCCATACGTATCCCATACTGGGTATGAGCGCATAGGCTGAGATTTTTACAAGTGACCACTTAAATTAAAATTAAAATTAAATTCAAATCCGCAAACAGATTTAAAAAAACAAAAATTTGAGCCCAGGAGAGCGGAAATTCATTCGGGGGGCGTGGGGGGTACGTGTGGGTACGAAACGTACCCACCACGTACCCCCCAAGGATTATGAGCGCATAGGCTGAGATTTTTACAAGTGACTACTTAAATTAAAATTAAAATTAAATTCAAATCCGCAAACAGATTTAAAAAAACAAAAATTTGAGCCCAGGAGAGCGGAAGTTCATTCGGGGGGCGTGGAGTACGTATAGGGTACGTATGGGGTACGATCGTACCCCATACGTACCCCATACTGGGTATGAGCGCATAGGCTGAGATTTTTACAAGTGACCACTTAAATTAAAATTAAAATTAAATTCAAATCCGCAAACAGATTTAAAAAAACAAAAATTTGAGCCCAGGAGAGCGGAAATTCATTCGGGGGGCGTGGGGGTACGTGGTGGGTACGAAACGTACCCACCACGTACCCCCCAAGGGGTATGAGCGCATAGGCTGAGATTTTTACAAGTGACGACTTAAATTAAAATTAAAATTAAATTCAAATCCGCAAACAGATTTAAAAAAACAAAAATTTGAGCCCAGGAGAGCGGAAGTTCATTCGGGGGGCGTGGAGTACGTATAGGGTACGTATGGGGTACGATCGTACCCCATACGTACCCCATACTGGGTATGAGCGCATAGGCTGAGATTTTTACAAGTGACCACTTAAATTAAAATTAAAATTAAATTCAAATCCGCAAACAGATTTAAAAAAACAAAAATTTGAGCCCAGGAGAGCGGAAATTCATTCGGGGGGCGTGGAAGGTACGTGGTGGGTACGAAACGTACCCACCACGTACCCCCCAAAAGGGTATGAGCGCATAGGCTGAGATTTTTACAAGTGACCACTTAAATTAAAATTAAAATTAAATTCAAATCCGCAAACAGATTTAAAAAAACAAAAATTTGAGCACAGGAGAGCGGAAATTCATTCGGGGGGCGTGGGGGGTACGTGGTGGGTACGAAACGTACCCACCACGTACCCCCCAAGGGGTATGAGCGCATAGGCTGAGATTTTTACAAGTGACCACTTAAATTAAAATTAAAATTAAATTCAAATCCGCAAACAGATTTAAAAAAACAAAAATTTGAGCCCAGGAGAGCGGAAATTCATTCGGGGGGCGTGGGGGGTACGTGGTGGGTACGAAACGTACCCACCACGTACCCCCCAAGGGGTATGAGCGCATAGGCTGAGATTTTTACAAGTGACCACTTAAATTAAAATTAAAATTAAATTCAAATCCGCAAACAGATTTAAAAAAACAAAAATTTGAGCCCAGGAGAGCGGAAGTTCATTTTGGGGGCGTGGAGTACGTATAGGGTACGTATGGGGTACGATCGTACCCCATACGTACCCCATACTGGGTATGAGCGCATAGGCTGAGATTTTTACAAGTGACCACTTAAATTAAAATTAAAATTAAATTCAAATCCGCAAACAGATTTAAAAAAACAAAAATTTGAGCCCAGGAGAGCGGAAATTCATTCGGGGGGCGAGCGGGGTACGTGGTGGGTACGAAACGTTCCCACCACGTACCCCCCAAGGGGTATGAGCGCATAGGCTGAGATTTTTACAAGTGACCACTTAAATTAAAATTAAAATTAAATTCAAATCCGCAAACAGATTTAAAAAAACAAAAATTTGAGCCCAGGAGAGCGGAAATTCATTCGGGGGGCGTGGGGGGTACGTGGTGGGTACGAAACGTACCCACCACGTACCCCCCAAGGGGTATGAGCGCATAGGCTGAGATTTTTACAAGTGACCACTTAAACTAAAATTAAAATTAAATTCAAATCCGCAAACAGATTTAAAAAAACAAAAATTTGAGCCCAGGAGAGCGGAAGTTCATTTTGGGGGCGTGGAGTACGTATAGGGTACGTATGGGGTACGATCGTACCCCATACGTACCCCATACTGGGTATGAGCGCATAGGCTGAGATTTTTACAAGTGACCACTTAAATTAAAATTAAATTCAAATCCGCAAACAGATTTAAAAAAACAAAAATTTGAGCCCAGGAGAGCGGAAATTCATTCGGGGGGCGTGCGGGGTACGTGGTGGGTACGAAACGTACCCACCACCTACCCCCCAAGGGGTATGAGCCCATAGGCTGAGATTTTTACAAGTGACCACTTAAATTAAAATTAAAATTAAATTCAAATCCGCAAACAGATTTAAAAAAAACAAAAATTTGAGCCCAGGAGAGCGGAAGTTCATTCGGGGGGCGTGGAGTACGTATAGGGTACGTATGGGGTACGATCGTACCCCATACGTACCCCATACTGGGTATGAGCGCATAGGCTGAGATTTTTACAAGTGACCACTTAAATTAAAATTAAGATTAAATTCAAATCCGCAAACAGATTTAAAAAAACAAAAATTTGAGCCCAGGAGAGCGGAAATTCATTCGGGGGGCGTGGAAGGTACGTGGTGGGTACGAAACGTACCCACCACGTACCCCCCAAAGGGGTATGAGCGCATAGGCTGAGATTTTTACAAGTGACCACTTAAATTAAAATTAAAATTAAATTCAAATCCGCAAACAGATTTAAAAAAACAAAAATTTGAGCCCAGGAGAGCGGAAATTCATTCGGGGGGCGTGCGGGGTACGTGGTGGGTACGAAACGTACCCACCACCTACCCCCCAAGGGGTATGAGCCCATAGGCCGAGATTTTTACAAGTGACCACTTAAATTAAAATTAAAATTAAATTCAAATCCGCAAACAGATTTAAAAAAAACAAAAATTTGAGCCCAGGAGAGCGGAAGTTCATTCGGGGGGCGTGGAGTACGTATAGGGTACGTATGGGGTACGATCGTACCCCATACGTACCCCATACTGGGTATGAGCGCATAGGCTGAGATTTTTACAAGTGACCACTTAAATTAAAATTAAAATTAAATTCAAATCCGCAAACAGATTTAAAAAAACAAAAATTTGAGCCCAGGAGAGCGGAAATTCATTCGGGGGGCGTGGGGGGTACGTGTGGGTACGAAACGTACCCACCACGTACCCCCCAAGGGGTATGAGCGCATAGGCTGAGATTTTTACAAGTGACTACTTAAATTAAAATTAAAATTAAATTCAAATCCGCAAACAGATTTAAAAAAACAAAAATTTGAGCCCAGGAGAGCGGAAGTTCATTCGGGGGGCGTGGAGTACGTATAGGGTACGTATGGGGTACGATCGTACCCCATACGTACCCCATACTGGGTATGAGCGCATAGGCTGAGATTTTTACAAGTGACCACTTAAATTAAAATTAAAATTAAATTCAAATCCGCAAACAGATTTAAAAAAACAAAAATTTGAGCCCAGGAGAGCGGAAATTCATTCGGGGGGCGTGGGGGGTACGTGTGGGTACGAAACGTACCCACCACGTACCCCCCAAGGGGTATGAGCGCATAGGCTGAGATTTTTACAAGTGACTACTTAAATTAAAATTAAAATTAAATTCAAATCCGCAAACAGATTTAAAAAAACAAAAATTTGAGCCCAGGAGAGCGGAAGTTCATTCGGGGGGCGTGGAGTACGTATAGGGTACGTATGGGGTACGATCGTACCCCATACGTACCCCATACTGGGTATGAGCGCATAGGCTGAGATTTTTACAAGTGACCACTTAAATTAAAATTAAAATTAAATTCAAATCCGCAAACAGATTTAAAAAAACAAAAATTTGAGCCCAGGAGAGCGGAAATTCATTCGGGGGGCGTGGAAGGTACGTGGTGGGTACGAAACGTACCCACCACGTACCCCCCAAAGGGGTATGAGCGCATAGGCTGAGATTTTTACAAGTGACCACTTAAATTAAAATTAAAATTAAATTCAAATCCGCAAACAGATTTAAAAAAACAAAAATTTGAGCCCAGGAGAGCGGAAATTCATTCGGGGGGCGTGGGGGGTACGTGGTGGGTACGAAACGTACCCACCACGTACCCCCCAAGGGGTATGAGCGCATAGGCTGAGATTTTTACAAGTGACCACTTAAATTAAAATTAAAATTAAATTCAAATCCGCAAACAGATTTAAAAAAACAAAAATTTGAGCCCAGGAGAGCGGAAATTCATTCGGGGGGCGTGGGGGGTACGTGGTGGGTACGAAACGTACCCATCACGTACCCCCCAAGGGGTATGAGCGCATAGGCTGAGATTTTTACAAGTGACCACTTAAATTAAAATTAAAATTAAATTCAAATCCGCAAACAGATTTAAAAAAACAAAAATTTGAGCCCAGGAGAGCGGAAATTCATTCGGGGGGCGTGGGGGGTACGTGGTGGGTACGAAACGTACCCACCACGTACCCCCCAAGGGGTATGAGCGCATAGGCTGAGATTTTTACAAGTGACCACTTAAATTAAAATTAAAATTAAATTCAAATCCGCAAACAGATTTAAAAAAACAAAAATTTGAGCCCAGGAGAGCGGAAGTTCATTTTGGGGGCGTGGAGTACGTATAGGGTACGTATGGGGTACGATCGTACCCCATACGTACCCCATACTGGGTATGAGCGCATAGGCTGAGATTTTTACAAGTGACCACTTAAATTAAAATTAAAATTAAATTCAAATCCGCAAACAGATTTAAAAAAACAAAAATTTGAGCCCAGGAGAGCGGAAATTCATTCGGGGGGCGAGCGGGGTACGTGGACGGTACGAAACGTTCCCACCACGTACCCCCCAAGGGGTATGAGCGCATAGGCTGAGATTTTTACAAGTGACCACTTAAATTAAAATTAAAATTAAATTCAAATCCGCAAACAGATTTAAAAAAACAAAAATTTGAGCCCAGGAGAGCGGAAGTTCATTTTGGGGGCGTGGAGTACGTATAGGGTACGTATGGGGTACGATCGTACCCCATACGTACCCCATACTGGGTATGAGCGCATAGGCTGAGATTTTTACAAGTGACCACTTAAATTAAAATTAAAATTAAATTCAAATCCGCAAACAGATTTAAAAAAACAAAAATTTGAGCCCAGGAGAGCGGAAATTCATTCGGGGGGCGTGCGGGGTACGTGGTGGGTACGAAACGTACCCACCACCTACCCCCCAAGGGGTATGAGCCCATAGGCCGAGATTTTTACAAGTGACCACTTAAATTAAAATTAAAATTAAATTCAAATCCGCAAACAGATTTAAAAAAAACAAAAATTTGAGCCCAGGAGAGCGGAAGTTCATTCGGGGGGCGTGGAGTACGTATAGGGTACGTATGGGGTACGATCGTACCCCATACGTACCCCATACTGGGTATGAGCGCATAGGCTGAGATTTTTACAAGTGACCACTTAAATTAAAATTAAAATTAAATTCAAATCCGCAAACAGATTTAAAAAAACAAAAATTTGAGCCCAGGAGAGCGGAAGTTCATTTTGGGGGCGTGGAGTACGTATAGGGTACGTATGGGGTACGATCGTACCCCATACGTACCCCATACTGGGTATGAGCGCATAGGCTGAGATTTTTACAAGTGACCACTTAAATTAAAATTAAAATTAAATTCAAATCCGCAAACAGATTTAAAAAAACAAAAATTTGAGCCCAGGAGAGCGGAAATTCATTCGGGGGGCGTGGGGGGTACGTGTGGGTACGAAACGTACCCACCACGTACCCCCCAAGGGGTATGAGCGCATAGGCTGAGATTTTTACAAGTGACTACTTAAATTAAAATTAAAATTAAATTCAAATCCGCAAACAGATTTAAAAAAACAAAAATTTGAGCCCAGGAGAGCGGAAGTTCATTCGGGGGGCGTGGAGTACGTATAGGGTACGTATGGGGTACGATCGTACCCCATACGTACCCCATACTGGGTATGAGCGCATAGGCTGAGATTTTTACAAGTGACCACTTAAATTAAAATTAAAATTAAATTCAAATCCGCAAACAGATTTAAAAAAACAAAAATTTGAGCCCAGGAGAGCGGAAATTCATTCGGGGGGCGTGGGGGTACGTGTGGGTACGAAACGTACCCACCACGTACCCCCCAAGGGGTATGAGCGCATAGGCTGAGATTTTTACAAGTGACTACTTAAATTAAAATTAAAATTAAATTCAAATCCGCAAACAGATTTAAAAAAACAAAAATTTGAGCCCAGGAGAGCGGAAGTTCATTCGGGGGGCGTGGAGTACGTATAGGGTACGTATGGGGTACGATCGTACCCCATACGTACCCCATACTGGGTATGAGCGCATAGGCTGAGATTTTTACAAGTGACCACTTAAATTAAAATTAAAATTAAATTCAAATCCGCAAACAGATTTAAAAAAACAAAAATTTGAGCCCAGGAGAGCGGAAATTCATTCGGGGGGCGTGGGGGGTACGTGTGGGTACGAAACGTACCCACCACGTACCCCCCAAGGGGTATGAGCGCATAGGCTGAGATTTTTACAAGTGACTACTTAAATTAAAATTAAAATTAAATTCAAATCCGCAAACAGATTTAAAAAAACAAAAATTTGAGCCCAGGAGAGCGGAAGTTCATTCGGGGGGCGTGGAGTACGTATAGGGTACGTATGGGGTACGATCGTACCCCATACGTACCCCATACTGGGTATGAGCGCATAGGCTGAGATTTTTACAAGTGACTACTTAAATTAAAATTAAAATTAAATTCAAATCCGCAAACAGATTTAAAAAAACAAAAATTTGAGCCCAGGAGAGCGGAAGTTCATTTTGGGGGGGCGTGGTACGATCGTACCCCATACGTACCCCATACTGGGTATGAGCGCATAGGCTGAGATTTTTACAAGTGACCACTTAAATTAAAATTAAAATTAAATTCAAATCCGCAAACAGATTTAAAAAAACAAAAATTTGAGCCCAGGAGAGCGGAAATTCATTCGGGGGGCGAGCGGGGTACGTGGACGGTACGAAACGTTCCCACCACGTACCCCCCAAGGGGTATGAGCGCATAGGCTGAGATTTTTACAAGTGACCACTTAAATTAAAATTAAAATTAAATTCAAATCCGCAAACAGATTTAAAAAAACAAAAATTTGAGCCCAGGAGAGCGGAAGTTCATTTTGGGGGCGTGGAGTACGTATAGGGTACGTATGGGGTACGATCGTACCCCATACGTACCCCATACTGGGTATGAGCGCATAGGCTGAGATTTTTACAAGTGACCACTTAAATTAAAATTAAAATTAAATTCAAATCCGCAAACAGATTTAAAAAAACAAAAATTTGAGCCCAGGAGAGCGGAAGTTCATTTTGGGGGCGTGGAGTACGTATAGGGTACGTATGGGGTACGATCGTACCCCATACGTACCCCATACTGGGTATGAGCGCATAGGCTGAGATTTTTACAAGTGACCACTTAAATTAAAATTAAAATTAAATTCAAATCCGCAAACAGATTTAAAAAAACAAAAATTTGAGCCCAGGAGAGCGGAAATTCATTCGGGGGGCGTGGGGGGTACGTGTGGGTACGAAACGTACCCACCACGTACCCCCCAAGGGGTATGAGCGCATAGGCTGAGATTTTTACAAGTGACTACTTAAATTAAAATTAAAATTAAATTCAAATCCGCAAACAGATTTAAAAAAACAAAAATTTGAGCCCAGGAGAGCGGAAGTTCATTCGGGGGGCGTGGAGTACGTATAGGGTACGTATGGGGTACGATCGTACCCCATACGTACCCCATACTGGGTATGAGCGCATAGGCTGAGATTTTTACAAGTGACCACTTAAATTAAAATTAAAATTAAATTCAAATCCGCAAACAGATTTAAAAAAACAAAAATTTGAGCCCAGGAGAGCGGAAATTCATTCGGGGGGCGTGGGGGGTACGTGTGGGTACGAAACGTACCCACCACGTACCCCCCAAGGGGTATGAGCGCATAGGCTGAGATTTTTACAAGTGACTACTTAAATTAAAATTAAAATTAAATTCAAATCCGCAAACAGATTTAAAAAAACAAAAATTTGAGCCCAGGAGAGCGGAAGTTCATTCGGGGGGCGTGGAGTACGTATAGGGTACGTATGGGGTACGATCGTACCCCATACGTACCCCATACTGGGTATGAGCGCATAGGCTGAGATTTTTACAAGTGACCACTTAAATTAAAATTAAAATTAAATTCAAATCCGCAAACAGATTTAAAAAAACAAAAATTTGAGCCCAGGAGAGCGGAAATTCATTCGGGGGGCGTGGAAGGTACGTGGTGGGTACGAAACGTACCCACCACGTACCCCCCAAAGGGGTATGAGCGCATAGGCTGAGATTTTTACAAGTGACCACTTAAATTAAAATTAAAATTAAATTCAAATCCGCAAACAGATTTAAAAAAACAAAAATTTGAGCCCAGGAGAGCGGAAATTCATTCGGGGGGCGTGGGGGGTACGTGGTGGGTACGAAACGTACCCACCACGTACCCCCCAAGGGGTATGAGCGCATAGGCTGAGATTTTTACAAGTGACCACTTAAATTAAAATTAAAATTAAATTCAAATCCGCAAACAGATTTAAAAAAACAAAAATTTGAGCCCAGGAGAGCGGAAATTCATTCGGGGGGCGTGGGGGGTACGTGGTGGGTACGAAACGTACCCATCACGTACCCCCCAAGGGGTATGAGCGCATAGGCTGAGATTTTTACAAGTGACCACTTAAATTAAAATTAAAATTAAATTCAAATCCGCAAACAGATTTAAAAAAACAAAAATTTGAGCCCAGGAGAGCGGAAATTCATTCGGGGGGCGTGGGGGGTACGTGGTGGGTACGAAACGTACCCACCACGTACCCCCCAAGGGGTATGAGCGCATAGGCTGAGATTTTTACAAGTGACCACTTAAACTAAAATTAAAATTAAATTCAAATCCGCAAACAGATTTAAAAAAACAAAAATTTGAGCCCAGGAGAGCGGAAATTCATTCGGGGGGCGTGCGGGGTACGTGGTGGGTACGAAACGTACCCACCACCTACCCCCCAAGGGGTATGAGCCCATAGGCTGAGATTTTTACAAGTGACCACTTAAATTAAAATTAAAATTAAATTCAAATCCGCAAACAGATTTAAAAAAACAAAAATTTGAGCCCAGGAGAGCGGAAATTCATTCGGGGGGCGTGCGGGGTACGTGGTGGGTACGAAACGTACCCACCACGTACCCCCCAAGGGGTATGAGCCCATAGTCCGAGATTTTTACAAGTGACCACTTAAATTAAAATTAAAATTAAATTCAAATCCGCAAACAGATTTAAAAAACAAAAATTTGAGCCCAGGAGAGCGGAAATTCATTCGGGGGGCGTGGGGGTACGTGGTGGGTACGAAACGTACCCACCACGTACCCCCCAAGGGGTATGAGCGCATAGGCTGAGATTTTTACAAGTGACCACTTAAATTAAAATTAAAATTAAATTCAAATCCGCAAACAGATTTAAAAAAACAAAAATTTGAGCCCAGGAGAGCGGAAGTTCATTTTGGGGGCGTGGAGTACGTATAGGGTACGTATGGGGTACGATCGTACCCCATACGTACCCCATACTGGGTATGAGCGCATAGGCTGAGATTTTTACAAGTGACCACTTAAATTAAAATTAAAATTAAATTCAAATCCGCAAACAGATTTAAAAAAACAAAAATTTGAGCCCAGGAGAGCGGAAATTCATTCGGGGGGCGTGGGGGGTACGTGGTGGGTACGAAACGTACCCACCACGTACCCCCCAAGGGGTATGAGCGCATAGGCTGAGATTTTTACAAGTGACGACTTAAAGTAAAATTAAAATTAAATTCAAATCCGCAAACAGATTTAAAAAAACAAAAATTTGAGCCCAGGAGAGCGGAAGTTCATTTCGGGGCGTGGAGTACGTATAGGGTACGTATGGGGTACGATCGTACCCCATACGTACCCCATACTGGGTATGAGCGCATAGGCTGAGATTTTTACAAGTGACCACTTAAATTAAAATTAAAATTAAATTCAAATCCGCAAACAGATTTAAAAAATCTGCCAATGGTCTGGGCCAAACTTTATTATTTTTCGGGTCAAAGTTCGGGAGCGGTTAAAGTCAGAGTGTATCATGAGTTGCTTCGCGATTATTAGATTTCTTGGAAAATTATTTTTGTTCTTAATATAAAAATATTTAAAATAGAGATTTTTAACCGATTAAACATTGAAAAAGTCCGTGTAGACTATTCGAATTTCAGTATATTATGTACACTAAAAGCCCATAGAAGCAAAAACGAATTTGTTGCCTTATCAGAATTAAGAGATATATCGAATTGTTAAAACGTATACAAACCCATTACTTGGGGTTTGAAAATCGAAAAAAACGTAAGCAAACCCTTCACACCTCCTTGGTTCTGGAAATTTGAAAAATCGTGAATTGGTTGGCCGTAATAATCAATTTTATATCTCATCAGAACTAAGGAATGGCAAAAATTGTTAAAACATATACAAACCCTTGGGGGTTGATTATCCAAAAATTAAGAAATGGGTTTGTAGGCGATTATATAAAAAGTCTGTGGAAATGAAAAGCGATCTAATATCTCATCGAACCTAAGAAATATGTCGTAACTTTGAAAAGCATACAACCCCCTTACACCCATTAGGATTGAATATCTAAAATACTGAAAATGACTTTTTGGCTTTTTTATATAGGAAACCATAGGAAGTAAAAATGAATTCGATATATCATCAGATATGCAACCTCCTTACACCCACTTGGGGGTTGAATATCCACAAATCCTGAAAAAAGTTAATAAATAACAAAGCACGAGAAGGTAGGAACCAATTCAATTTCTTATCACTTCTAAAAGAAATGACGGAACTCGTGAAAACGTGTTCAACCCGTTTATACCCTCTTAGGGGCTGAAAAAAATTTAAAAACAAGTTTTAGGTGATTGTTACGCAAGCACGTGAAAGTGAAAAGATATTCGATATCTGATAAGACGTGAAGATATAGTAGAATTCGTGAAAAAGTTTACAACCCTCTTTGCACCGCCTTAGGGGTCGAATTTTAAAAAATCCTGAAAACGCTTTGTAGGTATTTATATGAAGAATCCGTAGAATAAAAATGAATTCAATATTTGGGAAGACCTAATAGATATGACGAAAGTCGTGAAAATATATGCATTCTATTTACACTGATAATTTTTTTTGCCCCCCCTCCGAACGCCAATGAATATTTGAAATTTTTTTTTATCTAAATTAGTTTTCTAGTTGATTTACATAAACGTACCGAGTTTCAACTTTGTATCATAAGCCGTTCTATAGATAGGAAAAACACCCCCCACCCCCGTACCATACTACCCTTATAAAAAATTATATTTTTCCAAGATGCTACTAATATAGCTCTATCTAAATACCAAGTTTCAGCTTTCTATCATTATAGGTTCTCGAGATAGAAAAATCTGAACTTTTTCCTTTTCACCCTCCCCCACCCTCACCCTCTACACCCAAACTTCCAAAATTTTGTTTTCAGCTAGTGGTCTATTAGGCCTACTTCTGGTAAAAATTTTAAGTATCTATCTTATACCGTTCTTGAGATATAAGACGTGATTTTTTAGAAAAATTCGCATCCCCTCCACTTTCATGCTCCACCGCCCCCGTAAAAAATTTTACTTTCAGCAGACTTTATTTGTCAACCTTTATACACAAACCAAATTTTATTTGTCTAGTGTAATTGGTTCGTGAGATATCGTAATCTAAAGTTTTTTAGCCCCCACCCCCGTACGCCACTGCCCCCACTCAAATTGCTTCCGATCTATTCTCCTAGTATACCTACAGATACTCATTAAGTTTCAATTTTGTGACATTAACCGTTTAGGAGATATGGATTTTAGAAAGTGTCGATCTCTCCTATTTTGCGTTTCGGACGCATTATTTTTCCCCCCACTCCCAAACCCCTTCACCTATATCGGCAATTTTTTTGCAAATGGGTCCACTACTGAAGTTTTATATAAATTCCAAATTTCAGCCTGCTAGCATAACCGGTTGCTGAGATCTAGAAACCAAAATTTTCCGTCTAAAACACTTCCCCCTCCTTCCCCCTCCTTCCCCCTCCTTCCCCCTCCTTCCCCCTCCTTCCCCCACACACTCCCCACCCCTCCAAATTTGGCCACTTCAAGGGGACTACCCAGTCTATTCATCAAAAAAATTTCAATTTAATAGCTCAAAGGGTTTGGGAGCTACGAGCTTTCAAACGATTTTGCGTACAGCGGTCGACGTACGGCGTACGGCGTATGGCGTACGGCGTACGGCGGACAGACGGACTGAAATTTTTTTTTGCTTTTTTCGTGTGTACTCGTCATGAAACATGAAAAAAAAATTTTTGAGGGTAGCAAATTTTTTTTTTTTAAAAATCGAAAACAATACTGTATTATTAAAATAATAAAGTAAAACAACGACAAAATTTAATCAGCGATCTGTGATAATTTGTAATTTTAGATCTGTGATAATTAGTAATTTAATGATCTGTGATTATTTTGTAATTTTGTGATCTGCGATAATTATTAATAATTTCCTATAATTTAAAAATCTGCAATTACTATCGATGAATTTCATGTTAAAAAGTTTATATAAAAAAATCTTTAATAAATAATAAAGATTTATTCGTTTTTACACGATCATATTATAAAATAACACAATTAAATATTTTTGAAGCACAAAATATTATCATAGAATTAATATTATTATCGCAGAACTACTTTTGATTAATTAATTTTTAAATTTAAATATTCCATTTTTAACGAATTTCTTCGAAAAATTCTCGTCTTCGACTCATATTTTTTCTTATCAAAATTTTTATTTTTTTTCTGACTGGTTACTTGATTTCTATTTAAATTGCAATCAAATAACCGTCTGCTTGAATTTTGCACAAACGTTATACAAATATTGTCAAATTTTACATTACATTCCTCCGCGACAGCTAATCACGCGGCCGATCCAAAATCATGTCGGGGTCACCATTTATCCGTATTTTAATTAACCCGATACATCCTTGCTGATTGATTTACAAAATAAATCTTAAAAGTATATATTGTTACGTGTAAGCCTGGCAACCGCGCAACCGTGCAACTCGATCGTTTCACATAATGAAAACAACAACAACAACAACAACCGAATACCTAGTTGCAAAATAACCCAATCAGAAACCTAGCTGAAGATAAGGCGAAACAACACGATTGTATCTCTCTTCTTATCGAATGCTCTCCAATGTACTAGAATCCAATTAGAATCAAAGTCAAAAGATCTCAAGCTCACTTGAACTTTCTACATACACCACTGAACGAAGATCAAAATCGAAAGCTCTAAAGCTTTCTAGAACAATCCACACGCATCGAACATTCAATTACATCCTAGACTGCAACCGGCTAGTATATAAGCAGGTGAAGCTTTCAGCGAAGAGACAGTAATTTTGATTAAGTCGACTGTAACAGCCAGCGTGTATACGCGACCGTGTTGAGAGAGAACGAAAGTGAACGAGTCAAGCGATATATGGTATAAGCGGGTGGTATTGCCATACAGTGCGAATTATTGTGCGAATAGAATTTAAAGTGCGATTAATAAATAATCACTTATTTTTATTTAACCGAATTGTGTTTTACTTGAAATCCCGGCGAACCCCTAGCTCGCAACAATATATTATCTAAATTATCTATTCCAAATTAATGGTAAAAAATTAGGTTCATATTACAGATTTTAACTCTTAATTGACAAGTTTAAGCGCCGACGTAGATCTAAAAGAAGATAACCTTGATATTAACGATCGAAATGAAAAAAGTTAAAATTTTAGTCATTTCTCTAGATTCAAGTGTTGCTAAATCGACATGGTGCTGTTACAATTAACCACAATTAGTTATCGTTGGAGCCCACAAATGGAAATAATTGCACAACAAACTAAAATTTGTGGTTATTGTAGCCTGTTGGAAATGAAGAACAAGTTTGTAGTAAAGTTTGTGAATTTTTATATTTTTTATTATTATTATAATGAGTTCCTACAGTATTTGTACCTTAACGAAGAAAATAAAAAACTATGTTTAAATCAGATTTTCATTTATGATAACCTCTTCAATCACCCATATCCTTTTCGCTGCAAGTACCTGAAACACCCTGTATAACTTCCATATAAGAGTCCTTAAAAAAATAATGCCTATAAATTCGACCGAAGTTTCTACCAAAAAAAAAGAAGGTTCGATGAAAATTAATACTTCGAGTAGCTCTCCCATTAGTCAAGCAGAAACAAGCAACTACAAAAGTGCTTAAAAAATTGACATAATGATAATTTGTCAATGCGATAGATATGGAGCAAAAATGTAATGTCATTAAATTATTTGGATGTTGTACCTCTATAAAAGAGTTATTTTATTATTATTAATTTTTAGTAAGTAAGTACTTATAAGTTCTGTAACAGATGCAAGATGGCTTCATTGCTGCTACGACTGCTCGAAAAAAGTACCTGCCAATTTCAAATTTCATCTCACCTTTTTGCAGCAGTGTTACATTTTCCATTACATCGTTAATTAAAGGTGCAACAAAAAATTTGGAGATGCCGGGGATCGAACCCGGGGCCTTTCACATGCAAAGCGAACGCTCTACCACTGAGCTACATCCCCTTGTATATAGTATCGTTCGAGGTAATGTTTCGAAAGTACAAGAAAGTGTTACAGTTCAGTTCAATTCACTATATCTTTTATTACTCGCACCTTTGTTTCTTTCTTACCAACAGCCACGCTTACTATCGCTTACCTGCTTCGAATTAAATCAGGTCTTCAATAACCTGTCCATGAACATTCATAGGTAGCGACACTTGAAATAATCGCTTACAGTTCAATTACCTACTTACGTAACTCGATTTATTGGACTATTTTGGTTGCTATAAATAGATAAATTTGTTTAGTGGACAAAAAAGTTTGGATAACAAAAAGCTGTTCACTTAACCTGTTTTTTTTTAAATTACTATCACCCAATTTGAATAATTCATTCAGACGTTTAATTGCAAGTTTTTAGTGTGTTCCGATAGCGAATTACCTACAATTACCATTTTTTTTATTAAACCCTCAAAAACTAATACTTGAAATTTGTATTTGTGGTTTTTTTGTAGCTGAACATTATTATTTTATTCACAGAAAACTTCTAAAGAATTAAAAAAAAAAATTTATTTAATTGCCTATACGTAATGAACGAACTTCTGAACTAGTTCATAGTTCATTAATTTTAATTAGGTACTTTGGTGTTTTAAAATGCATACTTATTGTTTTAGAGATTACGCTGATCTAGAGCCTTTACAACTAGGATTTATTTCTTATTTGTGCACTTGGCAGTAGGATGATTGACTAACCAACTAATTATAAGTAACTTGAACTGAACTTTCTTATTAATGACAGTGGAATTTTCTAATGCATTTCATCGAAAAATTCAGACCTTTCGATATCGATGGACCGGCTCGTTGTTCTAATTTTCTGGGGCTTCATTCATTATTCAATCGCTCGAAATGTCCGTAAAAGTATCGATCATCATTAACCAACTTTTTGATTGACGTTGTTCGGACATCCGGATTAATTTCTCCAAATACTGATCGTCAGTTACAATAGGAATTTCCTGATGAAGTTCATGGTGAATTTCATTATGTATTTCATCGGAAAAAGCATCTGTCTAGGTGTGAAATTATTTGACTAGCTCGATTGAGCCTTTTTAATAATGAATCAACTTTTACCGCACTTTCTAACTTTTTCCCCAATTTATCAAAGAATGTAATGAATTTCATAAGAAATTTTCTAATGAACTTCATATTCATATTCATGTTAATTCTCATAACTTTCCAATGATCGATGGTTTAGACCATAGAAGAAAGAGTTCTCAAGGATGATACGAGGCATGTTCAGAAAGAAAGTATACTACGTTTTTTTTAGGAAAATTGTATTTGAAAAAAAATTACAGGTTATTGTTGATACATTGGCTGACTATGTTTAGACATAATCGCCATCCCGTTCAATGCATGTGGTCAGCCTTGGCACAAGCTTCTTTAAGTCCTCCTCGAAGAACTCTTCCGTCAGCTCCTTCCCCCACTTCAGAACCTCTTTCTGCACCTGCTTGTCGGTTGAAAATTTAATTCCACCCATGTGTGCCTTTAGGGAGGTGAAAAGATGATAATCTGAAGGCGCCAAGTCAGGGAAATACGGAGGGGTGGTTTAAAACATCCGAACCAAATGAATCCAAAAGGGCCTTGGTGGCTAAGGCTGTGTGAAAACAAGAGTTGTCATGCAACAAGCTCACTCCTCTCGACATCATTCTCCTCCTTTTGTTTTGAATGCTCCTTTTGAGTTTTTTTAGAATATCACAATATCGTTGTGCATTGATGGTCTCCACCTGAGGCAGAAATGCGTCCAAAATAATGCCTTTTCAATCCCAAAATACTAATGCCATGATTGTTTTGCCCGAAATTGTGGTTTTGAATTTTTTGCTAGATGGGAAATTGGTGTGACGCCACTGTGACGACTGTGTTTTGGCTCAGGCGTATAATGAGCGTTTCATCTCCAGTCACAATAGAGCTCAGAAAATCCTCACCTTCCAATGGAAGTCGCTCAAAAAACTCGCGGTCGCAATTGACCCGATTTTTCTTGTGCTGCATTGTCAGCTGTTTTGGAACCCATCTTGCGCACAGCTTCCGGCATTCCAGCATTTCTGCCAGAGTTTCGTATAAGACAGTTCTGGAGAGTTGTGGAAACTTCGCAGAAATTTCATTCACTGTCAATCAGCGGTCTTCACGAACAGTTTCCTCTAATTTTGCACCAACTCATCAGTCAAAATAGTCTTCAACTCCTCTGTTCGTTCTGAACTTTTGTTCTCCCTCCACTAAAATCCCTACACCACTTAATCACACTCGTTCTGTTCATACCTCACACCTTTGCCGTAAACAGTTTTGATTCACGAAAAAATTTTAGTAGGTGTTATTCCTTCCTCGAGCAGAAAGCGGATCACAACAAGTGGCTCGCACTTGGCAGGATTTCTTAAAAACATCTTTCAACCAACTGGACACTACAATGTGAGTTTACGTACTACCGTGTCCCTGTAATGCTCGCTCTGTCAGGAGATCCCCCTCTACCACTCAGTGTTGCCAACCCTCAAAAAACAAAAAACCACAGCCCGTTATGGTGACAGTACACTTACTTTCTGAATATGACCCGTATATGCCAATCACTAAGAAATAACAAATGGAGACCTCGATTTGCTATCTCACATGGCCGAAGTTTTTAAAATGTCAATATTTCGAAAAAGGTAGCTAGTAGCACGGTATCTTCATGTATTAAGGCGAGAAGGAAAACGATGACAGCACCATCAGATTAGGCAACATGAAAAATTAAATCCGAATTTTTGGGTGTAATTTCGAATTGAAAAATTACCAAATAATTTGAATTTGATAAATACTTTTTTGGATAAACAATGCAAGGTAGTGAAAGAAAATGAGTTCATAAAATTGCAACTAAGCTGTGTAAATTTTACAGGTAATATTGGCTACTGCAGTACGAATATAATACCATTTACTTATCGGTATGGCGCCAAATTCAAAAATAACGTATTACGTACTCAACCGTTATAAATACTCCTGAAACTGTTATTTCCCAAGAAATTTATTAATAAAAAAATTTAAGTAAACTGTGAGTTGTGTTATGAATTTCGAACGCAAAACGCAACTTCTCACCATCAAATCGAACAATTTGAATTGTCAGAACTGATAAAGTTTTTAATTTTCTTTAAGTTGTTGCCCATGTTGTTCGGAGTTCGAAATTTTAAGAAGGAGCGAGAGGGTACGATTTCATCGGCTCAATCTGTCATATCGTATAGAGAAATGAGCCGATGGGTCTCCATTTATATAGCTCAGTGATGCTAATCGAGGAATAAGAAAATCGAGAAGATTGCAATATCTGCGAAATTAAATGAAGATTTACAAACATTTAAGGCTATGAAGAAAACTTTTAACACTCTGCATTGCAAATATGTGAAGGGTGAGCAACCAACCAGGTTTCTACAGAATTTTGAGATGTGATCAAATCTTTGTGAGCCATTAATGAATCGTACACAATAATTAAAAGCCACTTCGACATTTGAAACATCAATGTATACTGAAAATAATAGAGAACCAAAAATAGATCCTTGGGGTACGCCACGCTGCACAGAAATTTCAAGAGGAATATCATGACGGAAATGTCTATGCTGTTGATTAGCTAAAGTTGTCAATATTAATTTCTCACAAGTAAATCCTTGTTCTCCGAATACATTAGATAGGTATACCATATGCAGATTTGTGCAAGGTCGACTTCATAAAAACCCGATGGCGACCTTGAAGTCAGAAACAATAATTTAAAACGGAGTTCAATATTTCGTTGTGCAAAGTTGCATCCATCCTGAATTTGATCCGGATGATACACCTGCGCTCAGCAAAAATATAGCAAAATACTTCACTTGAGGAAAGTTTAATGTGACTCCGGAAAGGAGATTTGGTCAAACAGAACATAATTCATAGTACGTCAAACAGGTATCCGTATCAATGCTTTGAAGACTTTCTAGGGTATGTCGTGATTGAATCTTCAACTCTCTTCCTTCTCTTCTAAACTTTTAATAAAAAACTTCTAATTATCCTAAGAATATTATAAAAAGTTGTGATGTCGAATACAATAAAATATTTGTTTATTTTAAAATAAAGCGATAAAGTCGCCTTGCCATACAATGAAAGTCAAAGACAATAAAACGAAGAGAAACGAATATGAACCACAAAAAGAGCACTTAAACTTTTAACGATAGACCATCTGGTTATGATGGTGCAATATGAAAGTGTGCAATGAAATTCTTACAAGGAAAATCACAAGAACAATTAAAACTTTAATTCGACCCCGATTCTGTGTTTTCACGTCCGCACAAGAAGAATTTCCTCGCCACAATTATAGCACCCCTGCATCCCTTACATACTTTCACCATACCCATCGCTTCTACTAAGGACCACACCATTACTGACCATACGGTAACTACTCCTACCGATCCCGAAAATCCTCTAACGCTATACGCTATCCGAAGGACTGCGATGGCAGCTGTAATAAATGCCAACAAAACTTAACCAGCTCGAAATGATGATGACTATGTTGGTGAAATGCAAGGACGGGGACTAGTGCCAAGAACGAACGGAAAAAAACAGGGAATTCTTTTTCCCTTTTCTTTTCTCAACCCAAGGAAAGTTTCTTGTAATACAATTTTATGCTTTCGGATCATATGTTGCCATTTTCGTTGTCCTGGCTCCTGGATACCAACGGAACATACCGCGTATAACGTACGCTCCACGTTACGTTGAGCACCAAGAAAAGTTGAGAACTAACGAACAAGAACTAATAACAGCCAACTTATGAAGTCACATACGAAGAAGGGTATCGACTAATGTTATTGTACATTGCTGACGTGACAGTTGGTCCAGTGGTTTTCCTAGGTTATACCTTTTTTCTTTTTTTTTCTTGGCGAGTCCTGTAGTAGCTGGGAGGGTTGTAGCTTCGAGCCTATAGGCCAAATAAGACTAACTTATACAAGTTGCCAGCAATTGTATATATATATGTTACCGTTCGGTACGGTATACCTACATATCCCTAAGTCGAAGACAATTTCGTTATGACGCCAACGGTGACCCTAAACCCACATTTCTGCGTAATTGCAATCGTAGCTCTTAACATTTGTTGCCTTTGCAAGGATTCCCTATTCACTTAACAGCTGCGATTTTGTGGCAATCATCGTAAGGCTCGAAGACAAGTTCGTCGTGCAATATGTGTCCTGTTCTCCGCAAGAAACACAGAAGACAAATTTTTCTAGGTCTTCCAAATTGCGAATATTTCCACAAACAATTATTCGGTAGTGTCCTAAGTATTGTAAACATGTTCTAATAATTACTTTATTGTTGTTCAATGCGAAAACATTTCGTTTAAAGGTGCTCTTACACGATTGATTAAAATTGCTCAATTTGCAGCAATATTCATCTTTGACGTCACGAAAATGTGAAGCAATACACAGCAACTTTGCTGAATTGTGATAAGCGATATTGACCAATGTCTAGCAATTCGGCAAAGGGGGCTTACACGACCAATTCAGTCTATGAACAACACGAAAGCAAACTTGACAAACAAATCTGAATTCCAAGCCATTATAATACGAAACTTGACAAATAAATACAAAAATTCAAAGCAAACAATTAAGCAATTAAATCACCGAACGAGGACAATTGCTCGGAATTTTCCAAGTTAGTGCAAATACAGCAACTATAGAGCGAGCAGTACCAGCAATCTGTTGAAACATTGCCACATAGCCGAAATATTGCCGGAACTAGCTTGATATTGCACTATATTGCGCCATGAATTGCTCCACTAGTTTTGGCAATAGTCGTCGGGCAATCAATTGCTTGAAAAATTGCTCGTGTAAGAGCACATGTAGAATTTTCTGATATCCAAACCCCAAGGTGGTGTAAAGAGGTTGCATACATTTTTACCCATTGCAACATGTTTCTTCGATCTGCTTATATTAAGATCCCGTAGAACATTTTTTTTGTTCAATATTAATATAAACTGGGCGAATCTTCATTATTTTTTGGGTCAAATTTTAGGAACCGGTTAAAATGAGTTCGCGCTAGAATGCTTTACGCCACTGCCACATATAAAATATGAATTCCGTCATTGGATCATAAGTCGGGACGTGGTCAAAGTCGGAGTATAACATCAATTGTCTCGAGATTAGGAGGATTTTTGGAATTTGGATGACTAAATGGTTACGAATGTGACCCAAAATTTTTTTTCAGTAAGTATGTGGTAAGAAGAATGACCCATCAGTTATTTGTGCGACGGTTTAGTTTTACGTAAGTTAGACACATAATTGGGCAAGTTACTATAATTTTAATAAGGGTATTCTCCTTTATCTATATATTTTCGAAATTTGTTTAGAGTTATAACTTACCAGAATTAAGGGGTTACATACACCTCAAAATCGATTTCTTAAAAAGTTGCTTATTCGAAAGTACCTACTATCCTTTAAGTGTCTCCTCTGAAAATTTCATAAAGAAATTCGCAGTAATGATGAAGTTATAGCGTTTTGTAACCGACCTGGTGAGCAACAACTAACGGTTGGCGCGTAGGTGTTCGCGGCCTCTATCATCTGTTTGACTATGAGCTTTTTACTTTATTATTTTCTAATAATACAGTAATGTGATCGATTTTTAAAAAAAAAAAATTTGCTACCCTGAATTTTTTTTTTCGCGTTTCATGACTCGTAGACACGAAAAAAGCAAAAAAAAATGTCAGTCCGTCTGTCCGCCGTACGCTGTACGCCGTACGCCGTCCGCCGTACGCAAAATCGTTTGAAGGCTCGTTGCTCCCAAACGGTTTGAGATATTAAATTGAATTTTTAATTTTTAATTTTTAAATTTTGGTTTTTAGAGCTCAGCAACCGCTGATGCTGGGAGGCTGAAATTCGGAATTTATATAGAACTTCGGTAGTGGACCCATTTGCATAAAAATTGTCAATATGGGTGAAGGGGTGTGGGAGTGGGGGGAAAAATAATAACGCAAAAAAGCCGAGATCGGCACATTCTAAAATCCATATCTCCTAAACGGTTTAACTTACAAAATTAAAACAAAATGAATATCTGTAGGTATACTAGGAGAATAGATCGCAAACAAATTTTTGAGAGGGGGCAGTGGCGTACGAGGGTGGGGGTTAAAAAACTTTAAATTATGATATCTCACGAACCAATTGCACTAGATAAATAAAATTCGGTTTTTGTATAAAGGTTGAGAAATGAAGTTTGCTGAAAGTAAAATTTTTGAAGGGGGCGGTAGATCATGAAAGTGGAAAGGATGCAAATTTTTCTAAAAAATTACGTCTCATATCTCAAGAACAGTGTAAGGTAGATGCTTAAAATTTTTACTAGAAGTAGGTCTAATAAACCCCTATATTTAGTGTGTGAGGGTGTAGAGGGTGAGGGTGGGGGAGAGTGAAAAGGAAAACTTTCCGATTTTTATATCTCAGAAACCTATAATGATATAAAACTGAACCATCGTATTTAGATAGAGCTATACTAGTAGCATCTTGGAAAAATATAATTTTTTATTAGGGTAGTATGGTACGGGGGTGGGAGATGTTTTTCCTATCTATAGAACGGCTTATGCTACAAAGTTGAAACTTGGTGTGTATATGTAAATCAACTAGAAAAGTAATTTAGATAAAAAAAATTTCAAATATCCATTGGCGTTCGGAGGGGGGGGAGCGAAAAAATGTATCAGTGAAAATGGAATACATATATTTTCTCTATTTTCGTCATATCTATTAGGTCTTCCCAAATCTTTAATTCATTTTTATTCTACGGCTTTTTCTTATAAATACCTAAAAAGTGTTTTCAACATTTTTGAAATTCGACCACTAAGAGGGTGGATAGGGGGTTGTATACTTTTTCACGAATTCTGCCATATCCCCCAGGTCTGATCAAATATCGAATAACTTTTCACTTTCAAGGGCTTGCGTAATAATCGCCTAAAACTTGTTTTAATTTTTTCCTTTTTCAGCCCCTAAGAGGATATAAAAGGTGTGAACAAGTTTTAACAAATTCCGTCATATCCTTTAGAAGTGATAAGTAATTCAAATGTTTTTACTTTCTCGTGCTGTTTTCATATTTATCTATTAACTCCTTTCAGGATTTTTGGATATTCAACCCCCAGGTGAGTGTAAGGAGGTTGCATATGTTTACACAGATCCTTACATATTGCTTAGATCTGATGATATATCGAATTCATTTTTACTTCCTAAGGTTTCCCATATAAGAACCAAAAAGTCAATTTCAGTATTTTCAGATTTTCAATCCTAAGTGGTGTAAGGGGGTTGTATGCTTTTCAAAGGTTCGACATATGTCTTAGGTTTGATGAGATATTAGATCGCTTTTCATTTACACCCATTTCTCAATTTTTGGATATTGAACCCCCAAGGGTTTGCATATGGTTTCATAAATTTTGCCATCCCTTAGTTCTGGTGAGATATAAAATTGGTTATTACGGCATTTGATGTAATGACCTAAAAACTTATTTCACGATTTTTCGAATTTCAAGAACCAAGGGGTGTGAAGAGTTTGCTTACGTTTTCACAAATTTTTCAAATTCCCTCATGTCTCAGGAGACGTCAAATTGGTTCTTATGAAACCGTTTTCGAAATTCAAACCCCAAGTGGAAGTAATGGGTTTGTATACGTTTTAACAATTCGTCATATCTCTTAAGTCTGATAAATCAACAAATTCGTTTTTACTTCTATGGGCTTTTAGTGTACATAATATACCGAAATTCGTATAGTCTACAGGGACTTTTTCAAAGTTTAATTGGCTAAAAATCTCTATTTTAAATATTTTTATTTTAAGAACAAAATTAACTTTCCAAGAAACTTCATAATCTCGAAACTGATATGCTCCGACTTTGACCGCTCTCGAACTTTGACCCGAAAAATAATTATGTTTCGCCCAGACCATTGGCAGATTTTTTAATTAGTCGATACGTTGTCGTCATGATGTTGGTGCAACTTTGCAGTGTCAACCAAATTACTTCTCCAACGTTATCACGAAATTCTCATTATTCAGCCGTGTTACTTGTGGAGACGTCGGTCACATGATTATTTATTTTATGTTGTTTATTTGTTTATTTTATCCACATTTCCTAATCACTCCGCTTCCCTCAAAAGTTATAATTCTAAAACACATCTTACCAACTTTTGGATGTACATTATACTATTGGATGCATACCCTGGCAACCCGAACCACTTATCAATGATATCGAAGTATCTAGAGAAAACTACAACTTTCAAATATCCGATTCGAATAGAGTAGAAAGCTCTACACACTTATCGCGTATTCTGCACACTTCTGCTCATTTTCTACATACATATCGAATCTATCAAAGATCTTGCAGCGCACCGGCCATTGTATAAAAGAACAGATAAGCTCACACTAAGGGATCATTTTTCCAACTGCGAAAGCGAGACAACGATAACTGTAAAGCAAAGTGGTGAATTTCGTTGATAACAGCGACCGCGTAGTAAATGAAAGCGCGAAGTATTGCCAAGTGTAACAATAAAGCCATTTGTTTATTTCATTAATTAATAAGTTCTGTTGATAAACCCACTCTTTTACTTTCACCACGTGTTCTCGCGACTGTTTCCTGTGAACTAATAAGGCAGAAGGTTGACTACCTTGCGATTCCGAAAGTTCAAAGTTCAATGGAAGCCAAAAACTCCGGACGTTTTCCTAGTACTGACAGCAACAATATTGTTTTTCGAAACATCAAAATATTTTCAAATGCTTAATAATTGCGTATTCAAGTGGATAGCAAAAAGCTGCCGCCGGCTACTTCATATATACGTCAACTTACTCTAATTACAAATTAATTACAATTATCATGAAACCACAACTGCCTGAAGGAACGAACCCTATTATAATAATATTGATTTCTAGTTGATTATCTTGCATATCCATGCGTAGCTCCACACTCGTATTATCCAGAATTACATAGCAGCCATATTGAGAGGATATTCTTGAAATTGGCAGAAACTTCACCTGCCTTGCTCTACTACCTGTTTCTATGTTTGAATAGATCGATTTGAACTGAGTCTGAATGGTTCAATCGCATACATTGTTAACGGTTCGGTTCACTCTGCGAAACAGAATGAGGTTATCTTGAAGCCTCCTGGAAGTCATCGGGCATAAATTTCCCATTTTCCTCTGGATTTTCATGCCTTTGCCTAACCGAAACTCTTACATTGCCCTTTGTTAATCACTTGACTTCAGTTTTCTTCGAAACCCAAAGTCAAATATTGGAGCGATGTATTCTGTATTTGTTCAGTACGTTCGGATTCCGGGCGGTTTTGCCGTATCCTGTCAGGCATAATCCTCGCCAGGAACGCGAACTTATTTGCATACGGTGTCTGGATATTTTCTACTTCGCCAACATTGGAACGAATTCAAACCTATACGACGGACGAGTTTGAACTGCTGAGGACGGCAAACATTTAAGGAACGAAAGAATTTTGTCCTTTGACTGCACTGAGATCTGTTGATTGAATTAACTACTTCCGTCTTACGGGAAAGTTGGAAACGACAACGACGACAATCTAAATTTTATCCTTTTCCGACGTGTAAAATGGGATTTATGAAGGAATGAAAATGCGGCTCCTGTGCCTATTTGAGGAGATCCTCGCGAGAACAATGTAATATACACACTTATGACATGATTCCAAAGACGAGTTCGTTGGCAGACAATAGTACCATATATAGGTACATTCATTATTTAAAATTAAGACTGTTTTTTTTTCATTGACTTCAGTCTAAAGGTGGAATTGTAGTAAAGGCAGCGTGCGATAACACAATCGCGTCGCGCCCGATATGTCGCGGCATGAGTTATAGTAATCGCGTTGAGATTGGCAAATGCAAAATCGCACTAAGCACGCGACGTAAATAGAAAATAGTCTATCGAAACGACGCGATTGGAGGGATGCAATATCACTATCACTGGTTACACTACCCAACATATGCGTTATAATCGAATGACATCGCGTTGCGTCGCTTCACGTGCGAGCATCGCGTTCACTATAATTTCACCTTTATGGTGCATTTACACTCAACGTTTGAGATGGTGGGTTTACACTCAACGTTTGAGGCGCGCCTCTATCCCCACCAAAAAATCAGCCAATCAGATGGCTTGTGGAGTCGCAAGAGTCTAACATTCTTCAACTTTTTCTCCGACTCACGCTTCCATATGTGTACACACATGCAATGAACTGTGACCACACAATTCGCAGCTCATCGTATTTCTGTCGTTTCGCACTCATAGGCATGTTGCGCCGCAGAGGCATTTTGAGTGTAAATTGCTTTCAACATAGCAAAGAACACAACCGACGAAAACCGGTTTGCAATGGCCTGATGGGGGTAGAGGCTCACCACGAGGCGAGCCTCAAGGGTGAGTGTAAACGCACCATTATAGGCAAGTTGCGCCACGGAGGCATGTTGAGTGTAAATTGCTTTCAACACAGCAAAGAACACAGCCGACGAAAACCGGTTTGCAACGGCCTGATGGGGGTGTAAACGTGAGTGTAAACGCACCATTAGACTCTTTATCATTTTACCAAATTTGAAAGATCTATGTAAGCAATGTAAGGTTCAGATCTTCTTGGATCTTTCGAGAATTTATTCCACTGCAACTTTACGAATACAGGTAAGAACACTATAAAGAATATTAATGTAAGGGCCTAATTTTTCTGTTTGATTTTCTGGAAATAAAAATATCGTAAAAAAGAACTTACTGGTCTGTTTGAATGTTGTACTCGTAACTTGAGAACTACTGAACCGGTTTTGATTTTATATAACTTTTAGTCTTGTATTTCATTACACGCTACTATATTTATGCGCATTCGAGACTCTTACTCGCGTTAAGGCTTAACTTCCACACAGTCTGACATCAAGTGTCCTCATTTCTCCCAGAGTCACTGTACTTAAATGCGAATTGTTTACATAAATTTAAGCGAAATTAATACGTAATCGGCGATTTCATTGCAGTGTAAGAGTTGTCGTTATTATTTGATTTTATATTTACGGTACAATTTAAAATGAATTGCAACTTTATTGCTATGTTGGAAATAGTGTTACATGTTGACCTTAACTTTAAGAGTTCTAAATTTCTGGACATGTCCATTCTCCAAATTCATGAGATAACACAATATCTCGTTTTCTGATACTATATTTTCAAATTTTTAACATCTTTAGCTAGAGATGTATATAAAGCGGTTTTTTAAGACGATAAACTCTGCCTTCCGAAACGAGTGCCCGCCTGCATACCATATCCTCTTCAGTATGCAAGGAAGGTAACTTCTAACCAAAAAATAATAATGTTACGCTCAAACTGTTGGCAAATATTTTACAGCGCATAGGGTACAGATCCGGTAAGTTAATTTTACTTTATTACTTCAATAAGAAAGTATTGTGATGTGTGAAAACAAAAAAAATGCAGTCCATCTGAACGTCGTCTGCCCGCCATCTGTCCGCCAAAGACCGTGTGCAAACTCGGTTGAAGGCCGTATCTCCCAAATCCTTTGAGGTATGAAATAAATTTTTTTTTGTCGAGTATATTGGGTGACACCTTTTAGAGAGGGAGTGTGATTGTGAGGGGAAGGTGAAGGAGAGCGTTTTAGATGAAAAACATTGGCTTTTATATCGCCGGAACCGCTTCTGCAACGAATCTGAAATTGGAACTAAGATTGTGCACCCATTAGCAAAAAATTTGCCAATGGTCTGGGCGAAACTTTATTATTTTTCGGGTCAAAGTTCGGGAGCGATCAAAGTCGGAGCATATCATCAGTTGTTTCTTGGAAAGTTAGTTTTCATCATCAGATATGCATCATCATCATCATCAGATATGCAACCTCCTTATACCCATTTGGGGGTTGAATATACAAAAATCCTGAAAAGAGTTAATAGATAAATATGAAGACAACACCAAAAAGTAAGAACCAATTCAATTTCTTATCACTTCTAAAAGATATGACAGAATTCGTAAAAACTTGTTCAACCCTTTTGTACCCTCTTAGGGGCTGAAAAGGAAAAAACTTAAAAACAAGTTTTAGGCGATTATTACGCAAGCCCTTGAAAGCGAAAAGATATTTGATATCTGATCAGACCTGAGGGATATGGCAGAATTCGTGAAAAAGTATACAACCCCCTATCCACCTCCTTAGGGGTCGAATTTCAAAAAATCCTGAAAAGGTTTTCTAGGTATTTATATGAAGAAGCCGTAGAATAAAAATTAATTGAATGTTTGGGAAGACCTAATAGATATAATGAAAACCGTGAAAATATATGCATCATTTTCGCTGATAATTTTTTTTACCCCCTTTCGAACGCCAATGGATATTTGAAATTTTTTTTATCTAAATTGCTTTCCAAGTTGATTAACATATACATACCGAGTTTCAACTTTGTAGCATAAGCCGTTCTATAGATAGGAAAAACACCCGCCACCCCTGTACCATACTACCACTATAAAAATTTATATTTTTCCAACATGCTACTACTATAGGTCATCTAAATATTAAATTTCAGCTTTATATCATTATAGGTTTTCGAGATATGAAAATCTGAACCTTTTCTTGTTCACCCTCCCCCACCCTCACCCTCTACACCCTCACCCACAAAATTTTTTCTGCTTGGGGTCTATTAGACCTACTTCTGGTAAAAATTTTAAGCATCTATCTTATGAGATATGAGACGTGTTTTTTTTAGAAAAATTCGTAACCCCTCCACTTTCATGCTCCACCGCCCCCTTAAAAAATTTTACTTTCAGAAAACTTCATTTATCAACGTTTATACACAAACCGAATTTTATTTGTCTAGTGCAATTGGTTCGTGAGATATCGTAATTTAAAGTTGTTCACCCCCCCACCTCCGTACGCCACTGAACCCACTCAAAAATTTGTTTCGGATCTATTCTCCTAGTATATCTATAGATATTCATTAAGTTTAAATTTTGGACGTTAACCGTTTAGGATATATGGATTTATATGAAGAAATGGGTCCACTATCAAAGCTCTATATACATTCCAAGTTTCAGCCTCCTAGCATAAGCGGTTGCTGAGATCTAGAAACCAAAATGTTTCGTCTAAAACGCACTTCCTCCTCCCCCCTTACACCCATCCCTCAGAATGTGGTCACTTCAAGGGGTCTACCCAGTCCTTTCATAAAAAAAATTTCTATTCAAAATCTCAAACCGTTTGGGAGCGACAAGCCTTCAAACGATTTTGCGTACGGCGTAAGACGTATGCTAGACACTTGAAACTTAGTGTACATCTACATATAGATGTACTAGTAAAGTTATTTAGATAAAAAAAAAACCATATCTCTATTGGCGTACAATGGGGAACAAAACAAATTATCAGTGTAAATGGGGTACATATATTTTCACGAATTTCGTCCCTTAGGTCTTCTGAAATATTGAATTAATTTGTCGTCTCCGCGTTTTTCAGATAAATTCCTAGAAGGTCATTACAGTGCTTTTTTTTAAAGTTTCAACCCCAAGAGAGTGTAAAAGTGCTACATACATTTTCACGAATTCCTACTTATACCTGAAGACTGATAAGATATCGAATTGGTTTTTGCTTTCGTCTATATATTCACTAAAAAATCAATTTCTGGAATTTTTGAAACTCAACCCCCAGGAAGATACAGGGAGTTTACATACATTTTCATTTTCGGCATATCTCTCATGATTTTTTACAGGTTTTAACTTTAACGGGCATTTCAAGTAATTATGCCAAAAACCCAATTTCATGATTAGTCAAAAATTCAACCCCAACGAAGTGTCAAGGAGTTGTAACCGTTTTTATGAATACCAACATACCTCTTAGATCTAATGAGATTTTGGAAAAGTTTTTACTTCCTCGAGTTTTCTATACAATCGCCTAAAAATCAATTTGAGGACTTTTGGATATTGAACCCGTAAGGAGGTGCAAAGGAGTTGCATATGTTTTCAAAAATTTTTCAGTATCTCTGAGGTCTTGATAAGATATGAAATTGATTTAATCTTTCCCCGCTTTTTATACAATAGATTAAAAAATTTTTTCGCGGTTTTTCGAAATTCAAACCCTGAGTGGATTTAATGGGATTGTATACGTTTTCACAAATTTCATCGTATCTCTTAGGTCTGATGAGATTGCAAATTAATGTTTACTTCTTCTCTATTTCAGGATTTTTTGATATTCAACCCAGAAAGAATCGCATCCTCACCTTAACCGCTTCTCGAACTTTAACCCGAAAAATAATAATAAAGTTTCGCCTAGACTAATTGCAAATTTTTAAATCTTATTTCCGGGTACTAGGTTCCAAAGGGAGTGGAGACAAATACGTATTTTTGACTTTTAAAAAAATGCAGTTGCATTTGGAGGTACAACAACAGGATCTCATAACCCTGATTTACTAACCAACATTTGAAAAGAAGCTGTAGATTTCCGTATTGTAGCGAGGACGCTGTTAAGAAAGATGATTGATTAAATCCAGCAATGAAAATGAGGAAAACATTGAACCCATTTCCGAATCAAACAGCCCTTGGCTACGGTTGATGAAAGGATCGCGTCAAGTAACAAATTTGACTATTACATTATTTGCGCGTTATCCTTTCAATTGGCATCCAATTTGCATCTTGCATCAATTAGCCGAAAACATTCCCGGTCAAGAAGTTAACTTCGCTTAGTTTCCATACACCAAACATATAAAAACACTGAGGAAATGTCCTTGTTACGAACACCTCAAAAGGCTTCAAGCCCCAAACACTGTTAACGTTTGTTACGTGGTGGCAATTCGAGACCGGATGATAATTAAAGGAGACATGCCAACCGCAATGGCCGTTGAATGCCTTTCATTTATTGGGAGATAATTTGCCGGAACCCCTGTCCGAACGAGGTTTTCTCCAGGGACCCAGGCCAACGGACGAACGAACATCCGGCTCCAAAAAATCCACCCGTCAACCCCCAAGTGGACAAAATTGTGGCTCCGATGGCATTTAGGGCAACCGACCGGACTCCTTTCACTTCAGCCGTTTCCAAATTAAAACCCTTCCGGTTATAAATCGTTCAGGAGCCATTACGAACAAATTACCGGGATAGACATTACTCGAAAGTTGGGCCAATTGTTGAAAGTTTTATGAGGCCTTGAACTCGAGTCGGACGACAACCAGGTCGATTCGATTGAGTCCTGGAATACAACAACTGAAAAAAAGTCCTCGGTAATTGGACTCTGGATGTAAGTAGTGAAAATTGGAAGGCTTTTTGCAATGACATTTTCCGGCCAAATTAAAAAATCCTGGCAAAACTTATTTAAAAAAAAACCCATCAAGGTAGGACGATGCTCTAAAGTATACCATAAATATTAATGAAGTATCAGTTCGTAAAATTTCAGCAAAAGAAAATAGAAGCGGTATTTTTACGAGCAAAATGGGTTTTATTGAAAGAGTCTGATTATTCTTACATTTTACTTAATTAATTTCTAATAATTAATCATTGTTAATAACATTAAATTAACCTAAATCAAATTATACAAATTTCTAAAAATACAAAAACTCAAGAAAAGTGATTAAATTTACTGAATTTGTAAAAGTTTTAACAGTCCGCAGAACAATAAATTCACAAAAGCATTTCAAATGAATCCTAAAGTTATTAAATAATTAATGTTTGCTGGCAACTTTCAAGAACTACGAAATCGATGAATATATATCAAAAGCGAGGCTACTTTATATTGACCTCGATTCGCATTAAGCAAAAGGTCCTACATCAACATTAAATATCCGAAATCATATGAGAGCCACTGAACATAAAGACATATCCGCCTAGAGTAGTGCACACTGCACACCTGCATACCACGTAAGCGAGCGAAAGAGTATAACAGTGATTCTCAAATATTTTTCAGTGTGGACCGACTTTTTTACTCAGTACATATTGTAGAAAAATACTGAATGAAGTTTATCATCAAGCTAAGATTATGCTAGGAATAGTCAGATTGGCTCGGAAAAAATAATTAATATTAATCCTTTTTTTTTATTAGTGTCAATCATTTTTTTGTTTTAATTTGGATCCATATGTTTACATGCACATTTAGTAGTAATAATAATTTTGTTATATGGTTGAGCTCCTCTTTTGGTAAAAAAAAATTCTTTAGTATTTTCTATTGATTTTACTTTATTATTTAATAATAAATTATTGTGATCGACCTGAAATTTGAACAGTTTGACAGTAATTCTTCAAAAAAATAAATTTTAAAGTTAGGCCCAGTAGGCTTGTAGCAGAGAAAAATATTTTTGGGGGTGGTGGTGCTGGAGGTGATGGTGGGAGGAGTGGAAACGAAAAAATTCTGACTTTTATTTTACGAGAACTACAAAGGATAGAAAGCTAAAAGGAGACATCCTAGAAAAAATTGTTATAGAGATAGTAAGGTACGGGAAGGTTTTTTTATCTCACTAATAGCTTACGCTAGAAAGTTGAAAGAAATGTGCCAACAGTCTGGGCGCAACTTTATTGTTTTTTGAGTAAAAATCCGGAACGCATTTTGTGCTGAGATGCGGTGTAGGTTACTTTGTGACTCTCTATTTCGGCATCCTTAATTTTTTCTTCGGAGAAAGAAACTGAGTTTGACATAACTTATGTAGAAGATAGGAAAAAGTGACGGCTGCTAAAGCCTCTTACAATTTTTAGAAGAAATTCTTATAACGCCGTATTAGGAAAGGAAGCATTATAAGAGCTATCAAATTTGAAGGCGATTGCTCAAAATATCAGGACCAGAAAGATTCCATTCCTTTTAATATGGACCTTTCAGCGGGCATTGGTTTTCCCTCCTGGTAGCACATTGCACTTTTTTAAGAAAAAGGGAATTGTTCAATTTGTGAAATGCTTGATATTAAACTACGCTAACTTCGAAAGCGTTCCAGGTAAAGCAACAAAGGAACCCCCGTATAAAAGGTGACAGAATAGGTTAAGTTAGGTTAAGAAGGGTAGACTGAAGCATTGTGCCACAGCCCATCACGAGAGATCACTGTGGATCCATTGTGTTCCCTTCGTGCTCCAGACTATTGATTCCAAATATAGCTCTTCTTTATGAAGAGGGTATGTAGTTCTCCATAAAGGTATCATTGCATTCTGATAGATCGATCAAGGAGAATTTCCCCAAGTACCGATATTTGGTACGTGCTAGACTTTCAAATTCACACACTAGATGCTCCAGTGTCGGTTCAACATTCTCGTCACCACAGCGACACAGATCAGCCATGGGTATTCCTAGTCTTTCCCCATGTCTCCCAAAAGGACAGTGTCCCGTTAAGGTTCCTATAAGTTGTCTACTTATGTTCCTGCCCAAAGACAAAATTAGCCCGAGTTCCTCCTGCCAAATTTCGGCCAGCAGATTCTTGCTTGCCGGCAACCCGAGAGATTCACCCAGGCCCCCTCCGTCTGTCTGAGCGCTTCTATATCAATCATTCCCTTTACACATTCAATGAGACACAGAACCGATTCATCGGCCAATTCTATGCTCATCTCCGACACCCTTCTGGAGAGCTCGTCTGCCTTTTCATTTCCAGGAAAGTCACTGTGACCAGGAATCCAACTGATCTTCAGATTGTTATTCAGACCTACCATCTGCAATAATCTTTTACATTCGTCCACAAGTCTGGATTTAGTAATGTGCGCATCAACAGCCTTGATAGCAGTTTGGCTGTCAACATAAATAGCTATTGTACCATTCACGCACTGTTTCCGCACAATTATTTCCGCTGCTTTTGTCAATGCAAATATCTCAGCCTGAAACACACTCGAGCTATCCAGTAGCCTAAACGATTCCATAATATCAAGGTCGCAAGAGTACACTCCTGAGCCCGTTCCGCTTTCCATCTTAGAGCCATCAGTGTAGATAGCAAACGTGTCTGGAGCGATGATCCCCACTCCAGTCTTGTGGGAATACTCACAGCATAGGAATGTCCAAAACTGTAAGACGGTGTCCTGTAGTCGGTGCGCTCCGGAATGCCGGAACACAGGGAAGTTGACAAGATCCTAGTGTGGCCCACACTGCCTCCCATCCAATAGCCTGCCTCACGCAGACGCAAAGCACTCTTTGCCGCTATTGATTTTATCGCTAATTCCAATGGCATTATAAGGAGCATTACCTCCAGAGCCCGGGAGGTCGTGGTACGTAAGGCTCCAGTAATCCCAATGAGTTCCATCCTTTGAATTCTGCTCATGGCGACCCTGTTAGTCCCGACCTCCAGCACACTCGTACGTAAGAACAGGTCTAACTACCGTGATGTACACCAGTGACCCATATGTAAGAACACGTCTAACTACCGTGATGTACAGCCAGTGGACTATCTTCGGGTTAAGGCCCCAGGTTTTCCCCACCATTTTTTGACAAGCGTAGTAAGCATTCGATGACTTCTTAATCCTGTCGTCAATCGTGAGTTTCCACTTCAACCTAGGATGAAGATAGATTCCTACTTAACACTAAGGGAGAGCGGGATAGTAACGCCATTCAAACGTTGGATTCTGAATTCTCGGTCTTTTCTCCTCGTGAAGGGGATAAGGGCGCTTTTCTCCGGATTGATGTTGAGACCGCAGTTTGCAGCCCACCTTTTAGAGGATTTGGCCCCATTTCTAGAAACCAGAAGGGATCAGAATAGGATCTTATAGTTCCAGAAAAAATTAGGTCAGCGATCCTGTTTTTCAGTTAAATTACTGTGAAGAAAACTTTTCTCTGGAACTTTATTGCACAAGAACACAAAAGAAGAATCAAAATTTTCTTTAAATGCTTTTAGTTTTTATTTTACTTTTAAGAATGAAACAAATATTTTAACATATAACTTCCGAACTGTTATTAATATTAATGACAGAAATAACAAGCTACATATCTTGAATACAAAATGAAAACGAGCAAATGTTTGTATGGGTATTTTTTTCAGTTTTCAGCTTAAAAACACATGTCCCACTCTTAACTTCATAACAATACACTTTTATACATAAACCTAACAAATTAATAATTAATCCAAAGTTTACTTCCTGAAAAGGAAACAATTAAATTTTTTTTAAATTTCTTACAACCCGTTCATATGGCTTTTATGCAAATATCTCGTTTGCACGTCTATTTAGAGCAAAAATAGATTAATTCTAATTTGTAGAGAATTTAATTTTCTATAATTTAAGTTTTCGTTAAAATTCGTACGAAAAAAATTTTCATGTTTTCAATTTTTCGAAAAAAAAACACTTTTTTTACAAGAGTTTTTCTTAAAAATATACAATTTGGTTAGTCTTACGTAAAAAATTGTTAAAACGAAATTAATAGGAACTCTAACTGTCTACAGAGTGCACTTTTATTGAAGATCATATGACCAGTGACTACAATTATCTCACACTTGAAGTTCAGTGCCCGACACCTCTTCCTTAGACAGAGGACATCTCGCGTAAGATGGTGTAAAATTCGCGTTGCTTTGAAGCATTCTTTCATTCTTTCTTTTCATCCGAAGTGATTGCGGCTTTTGGATTTGGATGGCTCTTTTGCATCAGCAACTGGAATTTAAATCGGAGTTCTGTATTTCATCATACAGGGCTACAGTTCCTTTCTGCGGAAGTCTACAACTCCAGTGCTCGAGTTGCCTCAGAATCTTTTTGGTTAACAAGATAAAACCAGGATTTGTAAATCAACAGATTGGTCTGATTCCACTGCCGAGACCTGAACTAACTGAAACACTTAATTTAATAGAAAATCGTTTAGGGTCTATAAAAGCCCAACAATGTGCATCTATCGATTTTGTAAATTGAAAACTAGTCATTGGAATTCATCTAACACCACTATTAACGTCACTTAGAAAACAAAACAACACGTCCCTTACTTCCTACGGAAGGTCACTTAACATTTTATTACAATATCCCCATTCAATTCGAAGCCTTTCTGGAGCAACCCTTCACAGCATGCCGATAACCATTTCCAGATTCACAAAAGGTCTCTCGAATAGCTGAAATAGAATCCGACCATAAAGCTGAAGCACCTTTACTACGGGGGATGAAATAGCTGCCAGTGGCATAGTCCAGGCACCAGAAGGGATATGTGGACCGACCAACTTCATGTCCTCAACCATCCCACACCTGTTAAACCGTAACTTCAAATGTGTCAGGTATTTCTGGAGTCATGCTAAGGGAAATCCTGAAAATAAAAATGGCACTTAATTGAGTGACATGAGTTGTGTTGAATGGATAATCTACGTGTCGTATTTGAGTGACTACGAGAATGTCCTTTTTTCTCATCAAATCATTCATTCGGTTGGAAAAAGTTATACGGATGATTGAAGAGACCGGTTTAAAGTTAACGCTATCCCACTGTATTTTTATTTTTGTATATCTAACTACGGACTGGTGAAACGTTACTGCTGCTTCTGGACGAATTCCTGACAGCTTACTGCTGACACATCCTGGAACGTGAGCGGTCAGTGCTTCGGTTCTGGTCCGCCATCCTCGGTCCTCTCCAATCAATAAAATCCCCAAAAAGGTACATGTCATCTCCGTGACACCTCCCTTCTGCCACTCACCTTTTGCTATCTCGCTCTGCCGATCTGAATCCCAATACCGTGCAGTGCTCTCGTATCAGTATGAGGTGTGGGCGAGGGTCATTGAAACCGCTGTAAAACCATTTTGCGGTAAGGCTTTTGTAGCACCATTTGGTCCATTACTTGATCTGCCCAACGGGGATTAGGATGTGAGCACAATCAAAAACCAAACAATGGAATCGTATGACAACAAGTTAAATAAAGTTTATTCCGTTCATTTAGTTGACGCCAGTTCCATCTGGTGTTCAGTATGTGGAATTTTTGGTTTGTTCGAGTTTAATCACAGCCAGCTCCATCACCCACAACTTCCCTCGTTCCGCCCATTCACCTTTTCCACCCTGTAAACCGACGTTATCCTCTATTTGATTAAATTTCACGGTCGATTTAATGCAATCAATCAAACAATTATTGTAACGATTGTTAAAGTTGCGACGATTTGTTTCGGTAATTGGCTGGCACGAAATTAGGGGAGGGTATCCTGAGCGTTTGTTTTAATACAAAGCTTGAGCAGGTCAATTTAGGGAAAGTGGATAGATACATCTGGTTAAGAAATAGATACAAATTACGTTAACGATGTTTTCATTTATTGATAATTCCGAAAGGTATTCAGTGAGCGTTACGAATTACCTCTAGCACGCTGTTCTGCTAATCTTGGTAGTATTAATTACCTCAGGACTACAATTTAATTGTACCAGGAATCTTGTATGCGAGCTACACGAAGGTGTCTTATGAGTCTATTTAAAGAAATTGGGTCCAATTTCTCTTTTGTTTGAGCTTTTCAATATAAAATTTGCAATTTTCACCTGAGCGCATTCTCTGGCAATTATGCACAAACATCACAAAAAGCTATATATTGCGAGGCGTGTTTCGAAAATGCTTCGACACAGAACCTACTATTACTTTATATTAGATCAATCCCTATTCATGTAACGACTTCTAGGGCTATTGGTGACAAGAGCAAAAAAAGAAGATTTTGAAGGCAATATTCACGATTTGTTTTAACTCAAAATCAACCACTATGGATAGACTATTAAATATTGAACCTCTACCACCCCTACTCTTAAAAAAGTGCTTCTAAAGCCATGGTTGGTTGGTTGGTTTACGTGGTGGCCCGTCTGCCGAAAACAGGGCCCAATTAGCACAGGAAGCACCGTTTTGATACCACAACTCGTTTAACCAGGTCGTTGAGGGCTGATGAAGTGTATGTATAGTTTTACAGAGACCTGTGGCTTGAACGGATTATCATATCCATCCGGAGCTGTTCAAGAAGGTAATCAGTTCTCCTATCTTGTTTTTCGAGATCTCATCGAGGTTATTGAAGAAGGGTTTGCCTAGTGCTCGAAGTCTGGCTCTAGCTAGGACGGGACACTCGCAAAGAAGGTGCATGACAGTTTCCCTCTTATTTGCATCCCCACAACTGCGGCAATTGACGTTAAACGGAATACCCAGTCAAGCCGCGTGGTCGCCGATCGGCCAGTGACCCGTGCTGACTGACGTGACTCTGGAGACGTCCACGCGGCTCCTGCTCAGGAGTTCGTCTGTTCTGCTCCGGGAGTAGGATGGCCATATCTAAAGCCATACTCCCTTATCCCAATCCTTACAGCTGATGGTATAGCCAAGATTTTTCTATATGTGCGACACTCAAATGAAATTCTTTTCCACGAATTATAGTCAAGTCAAAATTACCAAAGTATAACTATTGTTTACTACGATTCAGAGAATCTCAATAAGATTCACTTCATTTCTAATGGATGTTACTTTTATCGACAATGTCGTGGTATTCTTGACACTATCGGCACACGGCACAAAACTACCCTCTGCCAGACCACTGTGGAGACCAGGGGAATGAGCAAGCTGATGAACTTACTCGAGCAGGCTCTAGCCTAAGCTCACTAGTGGTGGACCAGCACATTGCTATTCCCATCGGATCAATAAAACAGTCTATGGACTCACTATGCTTGCAGTGGGCAGGCAATAGATGGTAAAACCTAACTACATGCTCAATATCAAGAACTCTTTGGCCTGAATATGATCACGGGAAAAGCAAGTAAAGGGTGTTTTTTTAGGTGTATGAGAACTATCGATATCGATAACTGTGGTTTGACAGCTGAGAATGTCAAACTGTGTTGACATTTCTGTTCAGTAAGGTTTGGCAAGTCATCATGAATCGTTTAACGCCAGAACAACGGTTCCAAATTGTGGAAAATTACTTTGAAAAACATAAATATGTTCGCAAAGTTCATAGAGCACTTCGTCCATTTTACGGTCAACATTACGGTGAATGGCCAGCGCTATCAAGCTATGCTGACAGATTTATTGGAAAAAGTAGTCAAAAATTGAACTGATCGAATGGACCATGTAACTCGTAGCCGCGGCGAGCATATGACGGAAATCATATTTAAAAAATAAATGCCATGAAATTATCTACCAGAATATAATAAAAAAATTTCATTCCAACAATATTTCTGTCCTGTATTATAATTTTAAGTTCTCATGCACCTAAAAAAACACACTATATATCCTGAGCCTGAGCAGGAAGGATGCAAGAACATTAATTGGAGTGCTCACATGGCACTGCCTGATCGGTAGACACGCTAGACGACTGGAAGCCGAAATTATCTCTGTCGTAGCTGCGGTGACCCAGAAGTGGAGGAGTCAATCTTCCATGTCCTATGCGAGTGTCCGGCCCTTTCGAGAACGAGAAGACGGAACCTCGGCGCTTATTTCCTCGATGAGGCAAAGCTATGTAACATAGCAAACTTTATAAAATCCAATAAATGGTTTTAGGTTCCAGGAGTTATTATACTCAAACGGGGAGCACAATGAACGAACAATAACTTCTAAGTGAAGGAGTATGATGGCATCACCACCCCTTATATCATACTTTTATCGAAGGTTGAACTCATTAGTGAAATATTTTTACTAAATTTGTAACTACAGTGAGATCGATTCGCGACGCGCGATAACACAATTGTATCGCACGCGCCATCATAATCGCGTCGTTAGGAGGCCACGAGGGGCTGGGACCCCCCCAGATCCCGGCTGGGACCCTCCCAGAGAAATAATTCTGGCCCCTTCCAGAAAAATAATTTCTGGCTATCCTACCGCAAACATTTTACTTGTTAATTGCGTTTTATTGCGCTTTTAAATATATCCCAAGATTAAAATAATTTGCAAATCACAGTTGTATACATTGTTGCCAAATAGTCAAGTATTTAGAAAAATAAAATAAAATTATAAATCTTTAATAATAAAATCAATAATTTAAAATACATAAATTATACTCTTACTAAACAAACTCCATCACTATGTTTGTACATTGGCCACATGTACATACATAATATCAATGGATTTAGTTTATTAATATTAATATTAAATGTGAGTGGAAAAGAAGGATTGAAGTAGGATAGAGTTTTGAATAGAAGAACTTTTCTGAGAATCATAAAACTTTTTTATATTACTGTCTAATGAGCTGTTTTGTGAAACTTATCATTACACTTAAGATATTTGAAATCATTATGATATTTTCGAATGTGAGTTAAATATTTTTTAATATCAGTAAAAGAACTTTTATTTTGTTAATTTTTTCACTATGGCAAAAAAGCAAGAAACCATCTTACCTTACCTTATTCGCGATGTTAGAACGGAAATTTAATTAAATATTTAAAATGGAAAATATAGAAAAAAATAGGATACATAACACTTCTTTCAAAATTTACACATCTTTAATAGTTCAGGGGGTTTTCTAAACTTCGATCGATCGTTTCATTTCCATTCTCACTGAAGAAAATGCAAACGAATAGCGACGCGAATTATTACAAGAAAGATTTAAAAAGCTTTTCAATTTCAGAAGAAAATATACAAGACGATTATTAATTGTCTTGCAAATTTAAAAAAAGCTTCTTAAATTCAAAACAATTTCGACTGATTTCAATTGGGTCAGTGTGTGTCCTTCCCTATGACAGCATACCGAAAAGTCACTAGTGTTCGCTCGCCTCTAGAGGTTCAATATATAAATCAATAGATTGATGTTTTCAATCGCGTTCTTTTCCCAATTTAGAAGCATTGAAAGTTGAGATCGGAAAAAAATTTTATTAGTTTGTATCATTATTACTTTATTATATTTTAATGATAATTACAGTGCTCGACGAACCAAAATTAAAAAAAAAATGCTACCAAACGTTTTGACGGTTTAGGGTCAGAATTTAGTAGACCATAAAAATCATAAAAATAATTGTTAATCTTTCGTAGCTCGTGAACAAATCGAGATATTTAAAAAAAAACAATTTTTACTTTATTATTTTAAATAACTTTCATATAACTTTAAATAACTTGCTAATCTGAAATTTTGTATTTTCACATTTTGGACTAGTAAATCCCAAAAAAGCCAAAAAAAAATATAAATTTGTCTGCCGTAGACGCCGTACGCAAAAACGTTTGAAATCGCATAGTAACCCATTGAGATATTTAGTTAAAATTTGTTTGTGGGTAGATTGGTAAAATGGGTTTGAGGGGTCAGGAGGGGAGAGTGTTTTAAAAGGAAAATTTTGGGCAGGTTGTGGAAACGATAAAATTCTGATTTTCATTTCTCGAAAAACGCTGAAAGTTAAAGACTAAATAGAGCCACTATTGAAGCGCTAGAAAAAAAAATGCTGATAGTGGTAGCAAGGTAAGAGATTGGGTTGGAGGGAGGGGGGGGGGGTTATTTCATATCTCAAAACCGACTCATACCAGAAAGTTGGAACTTAATGCTAGATGTAGTAAAGGAGTATTTAAAGTAAAAAAGGCCAATTTTCATTGGCATACGGAGTTGAGACAAAAAAAATGTTCGTAAAAAGAGTTTTTTTCCACATTTTCACTAATTTCGTTATATCTTTTAGGCATGTCATGTTATCAAATTAACTTTACTTCTGCGGGCTCTTTATATAAGCGCAAAAAAATTTTTTTTTTATTTTTTTTGATATCTAACCCCTAAGGGGTTGTAAAGTGGTTGTGTACATTTTCACGAATTCCGATATATTTCTTAGGTCTAATGAGATGTAGAATTTGCTTTCAATTATAAAGGCAGAAAATAAAATACGAGTATAATTCGAAGAAAGACTATTTAAGTATTATTTGATATTCAACGATAGTCGATATTCAACCTAAGGTATTGTTCAAGTTTTCGAAAATCAAATCAATTTCAGGATTTTGCGATATTAAACTCCTATTGGGGTGTAAAATGATTGTGTATGATTTACGAATTCCGACATATCACTTAGGTCGTTTTGTTCTGAGATGCGGTGTAGGTTACCACGCGACTGTCAAACTAAAGAATAACCAGGAGGCTATTTGGAACGTTATTTTTTAAGGCTATCAGTCGCATAGTAATCTACACTGCATCTCAGCAAAAAAAAATAAAGTTACGCCCAGACTGTTGGAAGATTTTTTACATTGGGTCGATTCAGAAGTTTGTTCGAATGATCACATTATTCTCGGGAAGGAGATTTTGGGCGAATAATTTTTCTTCTGTTTCGTGTTGATCTTGTATCGTGGTTACTAACTTCTCCGATTTATTGAAATGGTGCTAACAAATTTTCGCACACCTCTCGGAAGGTGCGTCGTCTTCACCGGTTTCTTGTTTTTTCCTTATTTGTTCTCTCAGGCGCTCAATATATAATAAAAACATATACATAAATACCCATAACAATTATATTTGACACTAACAAGTACTTTTTACAACTTTAGCTTTCAACATCATACCAAAAAATTCTTCCAATTTCTTTTTCGGCTCATTGTCATAAACCGAAATATTGCATAAGAAATAACTATTTGCCTTATAAAAAAGATGAAATGGTAGATAATTCGTATTTAACTTTAATCCAATCTGCGAGATATTTCTGATCTCGATGGGACATCTGACATCCTGATTGAGTACCAGACGATAAAGATATGAAATAGTGAACTCGAAATAATTCGGAAGACGGTCCTTTTCACATAAATTAATATTTTTTCGAACAATCAAAGATTTACGCTCCTTGCGATTGCGATCGATTAGAATTTGAAATACTTCCAAGTGGCAAAGAAGTTTAGAAATGTTTCGACGGATTTCTGCATTATAGGTAAAAGTTTGATTTTCAAGTAAAAAATCGACTTTCACATAATTCGGATCCGATCGAGTATTTGCTACCAAAAATATGAGATTGTAACATTTCTGTAAGTTGAGAAAAATTGGTTATTTTTATTTAATTTAGAAAACACTTTAAATTTTTACCTGTGCATCAATTATCACACAATTACCGAGAATCCACAGTGACGTGTACAGTATCGTGTCTGTCTTCATTGCTTCTTTTAAACTTACTGAAGAATTAATAGAATAAAATTTCTTAGGGATGTACGGAATGAAATTGTTTTGCTGAACCGATTGTTAGAGGTAGCGGTGAACCAGAAATACTGGTATCTACAGGGCGTATTGTTATAAAGTTAGGAGGATGATGTAGGTCTAAAAAACTGAGTAAACCACCCATACAAACATCTGCCATATAATTATTATTAACAACTAAGAAAACCATCCAATTGAACATATTTTTTTAACTATTTATGCGATTTAAGTCCCTTTTTCACCAATAAAGGTAAAATTCTTGAAGCTTTTTAAAAATATTTCAGTGTAGAGGAATAGTCGATTTATAGTCGAGATTGCTAACCTACTTTTTTTTTATATATATTACAAATAATAGCTTATTTTGTCACCTTTCATACGAGGGTACTTTTATTGCTCTGTCATCTGCACTTTCTAAATTATCTTGTTTTAATTCCATTGCAATTACAAGCCTCCATTCTTTCATTTATTTAGAAATTTTCTACTTCGAGTGAAAAACAACAAACAATGTTTCGAATTTAATTTTAATTGAAAACTATACTCGATTTAATAGATATCGGTTGGTAGTTCAAAAAATATGGGTAATAGAACAACTTACAATTAAAAAAATCACTTAAGTGATGAGACGGTATCGGATTACGCTAGGGCAATAAACTCACCGTAGAACTAAAGACAACAAAAATTAATTTTACCGTCTTAGTCAACAATCAATACTATTTGTTAGATAAATGGCAAAACAAAATTTTTACTCCGGAATGCAATGAAAACTGGAATATTTGGACTATAATTACATAAAAAAGAACAAGAGTTTCTTGAAAACTTCATGTACTTTTCCTTAAGCATTTTTCCTACAACATATGTCCCGCAACAATACACCCTGTATACATATAATAATTTAAAATCCATTTTCCTAATGATTGCATATACGAAATATTAAACATCAGAATAATTTATTTATGACATTTTTTCACAATATCACTGGATAAATGTGTTTTTAATTCTGAGTTGATAACATCAGTCACAGTCAGCATACGCTCTTTATAAAGCATCCTGTTAAAGCATTTAAATTATTTAAGATAGGAGTAGTATTACAAAATATTGTTGTGTAATTTTGTCTGTATAAGAACTATAGTGTAAATTCTCAGAATAAAATCCACTATAAGCGATTATGGAAAGATTATGCTCAGTAACGAACTTCGACTTTAAAAAATATTAAAAAATTTAGCCGCGTAGCTAAATGCTTTCCAATGATATAAAGTAGATAACTTCTTAAAAAATTGTATATGCAAAAAAAATCAGAACGTCTGTCCGGCATAAAAATTACCAGCAAAAATGGAGTACACGAATTTTGTGATATCTCTTGGGTCTTCAATTGCACTAATTTTAATTCTCCGTGTTCGCTGGATGCCTTGGAACTGTTTTCAGAATTTTTAAAAAAGTATACTTCACAGGATCATTTCTGTAGTATGTTTTTATTAACTTTCAAATTAAATTGAAAGATTTTTGCGCGATTTTTGTAAAGACGTTCTATGGATTTACACGAATTCTGCCATATCCTTTAGGTCTATTTAGATATTAAATATGTTTTTTCTTCTACGATATAGTCGCCTAAAAATATATTGATTGTAGTATAGCACTATTTTAGTTCTCGGTCTTCGTGAATACTTTTATTTTGAAAGTATTATGAACAACTATCTAATATGTATTGTACTATGTTATCGAAACGTAACATTATTGCTTGCATTCCACAAGGTAGTACCTACAGTATCGCACAAAGTAGAACATTACATTCATTGTGTCTGCTACGAAGAAATGACTTGTCTAATTCCTCCATGCTATAATCACAGACAATTAATACCCAGATGACGAATGCCTCCCATGCCTCACAATGTACACCCGTTTTTGAAAATTTGTTGGCAAACATTTGCCAGACAGCGAGTGTTTGATAAATGATGGTTTGGAACTTCAATTGCACAATAACTTTCTATTGTGTGTCATTCCATAGAATCTCAAAATTTTTTTTCTAGGGTTTGTTTTTTTTAAATTAAAAGGTAAATAAAAATCTACACGATTCAACATAGTTAAACTGGGATCAAAGACGAAATCATTGGAATAATTTTTTTACGCCACTCTGTAAAACTGAATTTCCCCGTGATGCTATTCGCACTCAACCCTAGAAACAAACTTCATCTCAACAAATACATAAACCATTTTCACAACTTAACGAATATTTTTTCTTGGATACTGAAAACTAGATGGCTCGCATGGTCTGTGGCCGTTATTTTGCTTTCAGGTATTTTCAAGAATTAAAAATGTTATTATAATTGCGAATTTTATATGTATATATTCCAGTAAAAAGGCGATTGTTCATTTTGAGTGAACATGTAGCAAATAATTATTTAAAAAAAAAACTTATCTAAAATTTTGAATTTATACGCTTTAAGAAAAGACGCCAGTCTTTCTGCAGTAAGTACAATACGTGTAAATGCTTTCCACTATGTTCATATTTTTTAGCAGATAAATTAATTTAATTAGACACTTTTTATGGGGGAACGGGATTCTGCAAGAAAGTTGAAACTACATCTTCCAATTATTGTAAAATAGAAAAGTAATTTTGGTAAAAAAAAATCCGATTTGCATTACGTTGGTGAGACCTAACATGATGCATGTACATACATATTTCTACGAATTCTTCCATATTTCCTAGGTTTCTACTTTGTCTGGCTCTATATATGCACATTCAAGTATCTTAAAATCTTTTTTAAAAATTTTACAAAATTCAACCCCGAGAAGTACAAGACGTAAAGGAATAAAAAGTCGTTGTATTTATTTTCATGTGATCATACGTTCGATGGGCATTTAAATTAACATCAAAAAATTAGAATTATCTAAAATTTTTTAAAAATGGGTGAAAAGATTTTGAAAATGTTGTCAATAATTCCGACAAAACTCGTCGATTTAACGACATACCACCGTGGGTTCTACTTCTCTTTACATCAAAAATAATTTCAATGTTTTTCGATATTGAACCCAAAGCAAAGGGGAAGGGGTTGAATATATTCTCAAGCACTTCAACATATTTCTTAAAATCGATGAGAAATCACCTTAGTTTTCACTTCTACCGGCTCTTTGAACAAACGCATAATTAATATCGAAATATTTTAATATTTAACCCCAATTTGGATGAAAAGGGGTTTAAACTCTGAAGGTCGATGAATGATGAGAAATACTTTCTTCGGATACTTTCTAATCGGAAGTGAACACATTAAATCTAGCTTCAATATTAGAAGGGATAGGTCAAAAATATAGACGGCGAAATAATGTTTAAGAATTCGTCTACTTATTAAAAAATCTGCCAACAGTCTGGGCGTAACTTTATTACTTTATGGGTAGTAGTCCAAAATGCGTTTAATGCTGATAAGCGGTGAGGTTATTATGAGACCGATGATCTTAAAAATACGTTCCAAATAGCTGCCTGGCTATTCCTAAAACGTGAAAATACAAAATTTCAGGGTAGCAAATTTTTTTAAATTTCAGGTCGATTACAATACTTTATTATTAAAAAATAATAAAGTAAAGTTACCGTTCCTTGCAATTACGATCAATTTAAATTTGAAATAGTTCCAAATAAAAAAATAAAATCGTAGAAAACCAACGTCAAATTCAAAAGTTAGATTTTTAAGGATATTTAATTTTACACATTTCGGATTCGAGCGATGATCTAGTTCGAGGAAGACGAGACTGTAACATTTCTGCAAATTAAATTAAATTTTATTATAATATTATAATCTTTAAGCAATTAAAAAAATAATACCTAGGATTTAGAACGACACAATAACAACTAATCCATAGAAAGGTTAATAACATAGGTTTTTTGAATTTAAGAGTTAGATGGTAGCTTTTGTATGATTTATGTCATCGTGATTGTTCACTAAAGTGATCATTAAATATAACGTTGATGGTAACGATCCATGACAAAATCATATTTTAAGACCGAAAATACCATAAAAGTGATAAGACTACATGAATCCAATAATTTTGATAATAAACTGATTGCGTCTATCCGAAAACTCAAATAAGTTCAAAAAAACACGATTAATTATGTTATTGCTATTATTTCTGAAAGGCACAAATATGTTTAAAAAAATGGACCATAGACCTTTTATTTCTCATATTGAAAATTATTGTGGCTTACCACGTTATTGCACAAGCTAAACGAAAATTCGAGTGGTCAAAACCGGGAAAGAATAAAAGAATAGCCCAAAAAATTAACCTCATTTTAAATTAAAATAAATGTTTATTGGAAGAACGAATTTTGAAAAAAATTTAATGTAAAATTTAAGGTAAACTTTATGTCAGGTAGTTGTGATTGTACTAAGCGCTCTTTTTATAAAATCGCTTAAGAACCAATTTAAGACCTTTCAATATTTTGAAAAGTACTTTTTCATTTTTTAATAATACAGGCTTTTAATCAACTAAAAAATTAATTAATTAAACAAAAAAGTTAAATGTTAACTGTCCGCCTCATACACTATGCTATAAAAGTCGAACAATTTGCAAAAAAAAAATGGTAGATATTTCGCGAAATTCAATGATTGCCTAAAGCCATACGGGGATCATACATATATTAGAATTAAAATTGTTAAGGACGGAGGGAGGTGATAGCGTGTGTAATGAAAAACTTTAGACCACAATATCTTCCGAGAAAATTACGCCACAAAGATAAAATTTGCTTTGTGTACATAAGTGCTGAATGCTACACTAAGGATTGGAAGCCAAGATTTGCCGTCCCACTATAAGGCACAAAAAAAAACATTTAATTTAATTGCATGTCTTCAAAGACTACTCTGACACCGAAAAATTAAGAAAAACTTTGAACAGATATATTCAAAATGAAAAATGGGTTTAAGACTGGTAGGTTACCACTTACCAGTATTAAGCCCATTTTTCAAAATCTGCTTAAAATAATCGATTTTGCATTGATCGATTGTCATACGAACGACACCGTAATATGTTCAACCTGAATAAACCCGCAATTTCCCTATTGTGTAAATTTTGTTTAAACAAAAATATTTTCAAATTTTAATTAAATAAGTAGTTAAAATATATTTAATCGTTTTCTTATACATACTTATTTCATGCCGTTGTTGAACGAAATTAAATAAATTATAGAAATTTACTTTTAATGCGGTTTTATATCAGTCTTAAAATATGACAGTACAGAACGGTTCAGTATAGTTATTCTAAATAACTAAATTCAATAACTAAGTCTAATGAACTAAAATAAAAAAATATATATGTATACTACTTGTAATTATGAAATCAAAAAAAATCGCTCTAATTTACAGACTATTTAAGTGTATAATTATACCTAGAACAAGATTGAATCAGAATTATACTAAATAATGTAAACTTATATTTGGCAATAAATTGAACTGAACTGTTATTCTAAATAAGGGTTAAAAGATAGCTAGAAATGTGTAATAAAAATAATCAAGTTCTAGTTGTAGCGCACTTATAAGCATGTTTCCCTCAATCAAAGTCATCGCTTGGATCCAACTTACGTGAAATTTAATCTTACGCTCAAAGATCAATTTTACTTTATTATTTCAATAATACAGTATTGTTATCGATTTTTTAAAAGAAAAAATTTGCAACCCTGAAAATTTTTTTTTTCACGTTTCATGACTAGTTAATACGAAAACAGCAAAAAAAAATTGCAGTCCGTCTGTCCGCCGTACGCCGTACGTCGACCGCTATACGCAAAATCGTTTGAAAGTTAGTAGCTCCCAACCCCTTTGAGCTATTGAATTGAAATTTTTTTTATGAATAGTCTGGGTAGGCATCATGAATTGACATTATTTTGAATGGTGGGGGAGTGAGGGGGGAAGTAAAGGAAGCCTTTTAGACGGAACATTTTGGTTTCTAGATCTCAGCAACCACTTACGCTAGGAAGCTGAAACTTAGAACCTATACAGAGGTTCGATAGTAGATCCATTTGCAATTAAAAATTGCCGTTTTAGTGAAGGGGTGTAGGAGTGGGGAAAAAATAATGCGTCCGAAACGCAAGAAAGCCGAGATCGACACATTCTAAAATCCATATCTCCTAAACAGTTAATGTCACGAAATTGTAACTTAAACACTGCCTGTCGGTATACTAGAAGAATAGATCGGAAATAAATTTTTGAGTGGGGGTAGTGGCGTACGGGGGTGGGGGGTGAAACTTTAGATTACGATATCTCACGAACCAATTGCACTAGACAAATAAAATTTGGTTTGTGTATAAAGGTTGACAAATAAAGACTGATGAAAGTAAAATTTTTTAAGAGGGTGGTTTATCATGAAAGTGGAGGGGATAAAAATTTTTCTAAAAAATTACGTTTCATATCCCAAGAACGGCATACGATAGATGCTTAAAATTTTTTGATGTATACTTTTTCACGAATTTTATCATATCCCCCTGGTCTGATTAGATATCGACTAACTTTTTCACGGGCTTGAGTAATAATCGCCTAAAACTCGTTGATAAGTTTTTTCCTTTTTCAGCACCTAAGAGGGTAGGGTAGGGTTGAACACGTTTTCACGAATTCCGTCATTTCTTTCAGAAGTGATTAGAAATTGAATTGGATTTTACTTTCTCCTTCTAACTTCATATTTATCTATTAAATCCTTTTAGAATTTTTGGATATTCTACCCCCAAGTGGGTGAAAGGAGGTTGCATATGTTTTCACAGATTCCTCCATATTGCTTAGATCAGATGATATATCGTATGAATTCATTTTAACTTCCTAAGGTTTCCTATATAAGCGCTACAAAGTCAATTTCAGTGTTTTTAGTTATTCAATCCTAAGGGGTGTGAGTGGGTTGTATGCTTTTCAAAGCTTCGACATATTTCTCAGGTTTGATGAGATATTAGATCGCTTTTCACTTCCACAGACTTTTTATATAATCACCTACAAACCCATTTCTAAATTTTTGTATATTCAATCCACAAGGGTTTGCATATGTTTTCACAATTTCTGCCATCCCTTAGTTCTGATGAGATATAAAATTGATTATTACGGCATTTGATGTAATGAACTAAAAACCAATTTCGCGATTTTTCGAATTTCAAAAACCAAGGGGGTGTGAAGGGTTTGCTTACGTTTTCACAAATTTTTAAAATCCCTAGTGTCTTATGAGAAATCAAGTTGCTTCTTATGAAATCGTCTAAAAACCTGTTTAACAATTTTTTCGAAATTCAAACCCCAAGTGGAAGTAATGGGTGTGTATACGTTTTAACAATTCGTCATATCTCTTAATTCTGATACGGCGGCAAATTCGTTTTTACTTCTATGAGCTTTTATTCGTATAGTCTACACGGGCTTTTCAAATGTTTAATCAGCTAAAACTCTCTATTTTAAATATTTTTTTTTGTAAAACTAATTTTCCAAGAAACCTCATAATTTCGAAACAACTGATGATATACTCCGGCTTTGACCGCTCTTGAACTTTGATCCGAAAATAATAAAGTTTCGCCCAGACAATTGGCAGATTTTTAGACAAAAATGTGCTACCTTAGCAGCTATTTCACATCCCAAATAGTTACATTATTTCAAATAATTCGTTTTATAATAGCAATCCGAAAATAAATAAATTTGCTACAAAAATTGCTAATTTCACGGTTACGGAAAAAATTTGAAAAGAGTCATGTATTGGTTGAAGTAAAATTTCTTTTATTTATAAAAAATAAAACTATGTTTGTATTTTACGGTAGCAATGTAGAAAAAGTTTTCTGATTTTTATTCAATATTTTCCTTTACTGTATTTGTTAATTAGATGATACACTGCTGGAATGGACGATGCTCGGTGCTCTATTTCGAATTGTTCTTTGAGTTTAGTTAGGCGCCCAACGTGGGGCCATAATTATGAGTATAATGAAGAACTACTTAGATGGCATTACTTCAACTTTCTAGCTTAACCTGCCCTTTCAATATATATATAAATATACATATACGTTCTTCCCAGTCTAAGTAGCATCTGTAGTACGAATAGTAATGATTTTAGGTGCTCGTTTCTACTAACAAAAACCATTACATGTAAAATTTAATAAATATTATTTAATTAAAGTCTATTGCTTTTTCAATTCATCTCCTGTGAAAGGACTTCAGGTACCCAAATATTATTTAGAAAATTGTTGAGCTTCTCATCACCTACAATGCACAGGTACATACATACACTTAGTACTACCTATGGAAGGTATTTTCACTTCACTTAGTATTTCCAAAAGAAACAAAATAAAAGAGAAAGAAGTGAGAGTTCCAAATGGATAGACAACAGTATGGAGTATGAGTAAGTAGAACGGAAAGCAAACAATCCTGAAGTTCTACTTAACAAGGACGAAACGTACAAACAAACAAAACACATTCCCAGTGAATGAATAAGAGCAAAACTGTGTTAGTATGCGGTGATGATATTGTGATAAATAAGAAAAAACCTAGTGCCTCAGTTATGTCTCAAGGACCTGAAAAATTTCTAGGATGCCGTATGAAGTTGAGATGTTTCCATTGACATACGTCTCATCTGATTCTGTCAGTATTTTCTCGTTTAGCAACGCAATCGGTATAATGGCAACTCACTTTATCGGTTTGATTTCAACAAATTACCGCGATAAGTTCATAAGACAGTAACAGCCTTATTTCACGTACGTTAAAGATTCGTCACATGGAATACTAACAATCTTCAAAATTTAGGTCTTGTTAGATGCGGTCGAGTGCACGTCTCTGTCGTATCGTTAAATTCGGTTGAATGAACAATGGTGTCCGTTTCTTTCATGTGTGTACTATTCGACCGGTATTCTTTCTTCTCAGCAACGAATAGAGTGATCATTAATGAAATCATAAGTGTACTTTGCTCATTGACCCAAATATTCCAATTACAACTTTAGACATACGAGCCACTTGAAGAGATACATTTTGGCTAAACCACCTTAGAAACTATTTACGTTTTCAACGATCGATTTATGAATAATAAGTTCTGACTTAAGTTAATTTTTTAATACTAAGCTGTCGGTATATAATTTTAATTTGCTTGGATATTTTCTCTTCAATAAAATCTTGAGTTTTTTTAGGAGACTACAATATTGGATTTATGAATTTAAGATTTTTATTTCGAGTGTTTTTATACTCTGGATGAAATTTGAAAGTAAAGATTCCTTGGCAATTTTGCAACTTTTTGTTTAATTGTGCAAAAAACAATTAAGAAAAGCAATAAGAACGGAAAAAATCATTTCTAAAGCGAAACTGACCAAAAGAAACAAAATAAATGTACTTTGTTATTTCCTGTAGTAAATGTAGTAAATGTGAGTTGAAAAACCGTACAGTCAACTGGTGCCATTTGTTTAATACATTTGGAGCCTTGTTAATTACATTGGTCGCCGTGATTTAGTTCTCTAGCAATATATGAAGACAGCTGCACGTATTCTACGGCTGGGGAGGACGCTATTCCGCTATTCCGAAGTGAAAAAGCTTACGAAAAGCTCACTGAGGGGCGGCATGAATGCTTTATTTAAAATAAAAAAGTAAATATATTAACCCCTAGCGACTACTTTTTCCAATCTTTTCGGCAGCATACGAATACCATCTCGAAAGAACGAATCATTTTTTTGCATTTCTGCTATTTATAGCAATACTTTCGAACTGTCAAGGCTACTTAAATAATTTTATTATCGTTATAAAATGCTTGCTTTCAGAGGGCCTGGGCCACATTTGGGATGATAATGATGAAAATGCTTACAGCCTTTACAAAGGCTTTACTTTATTGTTTTTTATAACGTGATAGTCCATTTATAGCCATTTTTGTAACATTCCGGAGAAGAAGTATTGGTTCACTATCATCTTACTGAAAACCGGAATTGTTGACTTATATTTTTTGCTAAGCTATATAAAGGCCTATTTTGTTACTTTTCACACGAAGGTCAATTTATTGCTCTAGCTTAATTGCATTTGGAGTTATGTACGTTTAATTAAAACCATTTTAGCATATTGAACAACTCTTTTTTTTAATAAAGTGCATCTAAGTAATGGTTTGCAAAACATTATCATACTACAGATTTCATTCGGTTCTAACTACTTGAATCAATCGACCTTTAAATTTTTTCCTCTTTTCTAGCCATACGTTGAATAGAATTGTTCAAAGAAAGTTGTGAACAGATAGACACTTCAGGACAACTCAGTGCATTTCTCTAAAGATAATATGATGCGACTGATTAATGTTATAATGAAGATATTGTTTAGAATAGACAACATTTAATTGTTTTAATAAATTTATTTTAAAATTCCTTAAAGCAAATACCCCAAAAGACAGGGCGCTTATTATCTGAGCTTTTTTTGTGTTTTTGATTTTCAGTAATTTGAATTTGTCTTTCTCGATTTATAAATTTCTGGAGTGCCTCATTATAAATTTTTTTCATTCTCGATTCGTAAAAATTATTTTTTTTTAATTCTTGCCTTCTTAATTTGCCAAGAATTTTGTCTTTCAGGATTTTTGAATATCTGGAATTTATCTATGTAGATTTCAAATTTTTCTATTTTACTTTATTATTTTAATAATAAAGTATTGTTATCGATTTTTAAAAAAAAAAAATTTGCTACCCTGAAAATTTTTTTTTATACGTTTCATGACTAATAAGCACCGAAAAAGCAAAAAAAAATTGCAGTCCGTCTGTGCGCCGTCCGCCGTCCGCCGTACGCAAAACGTTTGAGGGCTTATAACTCCTAAACCCTATAAGCTATTGAATTGAAATTTTTTTCCTTAATAGACTGGGTACGCCCCTTCAAGTGACCATTTTTTGGGGGGTATGAGAATGAGGGGGGAGGTGGGGGAAGCGTTTTAGACGAAAAATTTTGGTTTCTAGATCTCAGCAACCGCATATGTTAGGAAGCTGAAACTTGGAATTTATATAGAGCTTCAATAGTGGTACCATTTGCAAAAATATTGTTGATATGGGTGAAGGGGTGTGGGAGTGGGGGGAAAAATAATGCGTCCAAAAAGCAAAAAAGGCGAGATTGAGACATTCTAAAATCCATATCTCCTAAACGGTTAATGTTACGAAATTAAAACTTAATAATCATCTGTAGGTATACTAGGAGAATAAATCGGAAACAAATTTTTGAGAGAGGGCAGTGACGTACGGAGGTAGGGGTTGAAAAACTTTAGATTACGATATCTCACGAACAAATTGCACTAGAGAAATGAAATTTGGTCTGTGTATAAAGGTTGACAAAAAAAGTTTACTGAAAGTAAAATTTTTTAGGGGGTGGTGGAGCATGGAAGAGGAGAGGGTAAGAATTTTTTTAAAAAATCACGTCTTATATCTTAATAACGGTGTAAGATAGATGCTTAAAATGTTTACCAGAAGTAGGCCTAATAGACCCCCAGCAGAAAAAAAAATTTCAGGGATGAGGGTATAGAGGGTGAGGGTGGGGGAGGGTAAAAAGTAAAAAGTTCCGATTTTGATATCTCGAGAACCTATAATGATATAAAGCTGAAACTTAGTATTTAGATAGAACTATAGTAGTAGCATGTTGGAAAAATATAATTTTGTATAGGGGTAGTATGCTACGAGGGTGGGGGGTGTTTTTCTTAACTATAGAACGATTTATGCTAGAAAGTTAAAATTTGGTATGTATATGTAAATCTACTAGAAAAGTAATTCTGATTAAAAAAAAATTCAAATATCTATTGGCTTTCGGAAGTGGGGAAAAAAAATGATCAGTGAAAATGGAATGCATATATTTTTACGATTTTCGTCATATCTATTAGGTCTTCCCAAATATTGAATTCATTTTTTTTGTATGGATTCTTCATATAAATACCTAGAAAGCGTTTTCAGGATTTCTTGAAATTCGACCCCCAAAGTGGTGTAAAGGGGTTGTATACATTTTCACGAATTCAGCCGTATCCCTCAGGTCTGATTAGATATGGAATAACTTTTTACTTCCCCGGGCTTATTTAATAATCACCTAAAACTTGTTTTCAGGTTTTTTCCTTTTTCAACCCCTAAGAGGGTAAAAACGGGTTGGGCACTTTTTCACGAATTCCGTCATATCTCTTAGGAGTGATAAAACATCGGGTTGGTTTATACTTCTTCGTGCTTTCTTTATATATATCTAAAAACCCATTTCAGGATTTTTGGATATTCAACCCCAAAGTGGGTGCAAGGGGCTTGCATATGTTTTCACAAATTCTTACACATTTCTAAGTTCTAATGAGATATCGAATTCATTTTTACTTCCTAAGGCTTCCTAAATAATCGTCAAAAAGTTAATTTCAGGATGTTTGTTATTCAACTCCAATAGGACGTAATGCTTTCGACACATTTCTCAGGATTGATGAGATATTAGATTGGTTTACACTTCCACAGACTTTTTATATAATCGTCTTCAAACGCATTTCCGATTTCATTTAATGGCCCGAAACCAAATTACGAAAAACCTTCTAATGGCGTAACAACTGATATTATACTAGGACTAGATCTCGTCCCGGTGTATGACCCAATTATGTAATTCATATGTACTATGAGGCAGCGGCGTAAGTATTCTAGCGCGACCCCATTTTAACCGCTTCCCGAACTTTTTTTTGGGTTCTCAGTCACATAGTAACCTACACCGCATCTCAGAATTAAACTTGTTCCGAACTTCTACCGAAAAAATAATAAAGTTGCGCCCAGACTGTTGGCAGATTTTTTTAATATATGTTCTTTCTGGGTTTTCTCTGAAATTTATGATTTCTGAATTGTTGGATTTTCTTTTCTAATTTTTTAAATTTTGACTTTCTGGATTTGGATTCCGCATTTTTCAATTTAGTACAAAATGTCTTTACAGGATAAATGAAAACAATTAAGCATCAATGTGAATTAAGTTAATGTCCTGCGGTTAAAAAAAAATTAATACATCTTCTCAGAAGAGGTGGTTTGAGTAGTGTGACAATGAAAGAGAAAACCCTTAAATTAATCGAATCTTTTATTTGACTTCACACTGTGGTTGTAGTAATGACTCCAAAAAAATTTAAATGCACACTAAACTTAGGTGTGTATACATGTAATTACAAAGTTTAAATTTTTTGATATTATCAATAAGTGCTCGTCTACAGTGGGACGTACCGACCTATTGAAATCTCTCTACTGAAAACTATCTACACATTTGACATATTATCAAAAAAAAAGGTCTAAGGAAGAGTATTTCAAATTTTATGATCACACCACTGGTTTTCATAATTTTAAACACATTAAAAAAAATTGAATCCATGTAATTTAAAAATATTTTAAAAATTATCTTAAGGTCATTTAGAATGTGTGGCTTAGTGTAGAGGCTAGTGAATATAAAATTCACTTGCGCATAAAAAGGAAATAAAAGTGAATTTTAATGAGCAAAATTGATTTCCGGCGACTAAAGAATCCAAAGGTAAAGCACCGAAATGGACACAACATGATATAATAGCCAATCTAGCTATACATCATTTAAAAAAAACTGCAAAAAAAACATAATTAACATATCTAATATGAGGAAGAATCGAGTGTTGCACTTGAATAATAAAATTTAAATACACACTTAGGTGCCTTACTGGAAATTAAATTAAAATCCGTTTGGAGAAGTTTGCTTAGATTTCATTTCGTAGCCATCTTTATTTGTACGCTGAGTACAACTTAATTTAGTTACATAGTCGCTTTGAAAAGTATGAAATGCATTCACCAGTTTGTCGGCAAATTCTTTGCTGATTTGTCATAGCATAGCACTTACTGTAAGGTACACTGTAATAGATACTTAGCACTTCCACTTTCACTGGTTTTATTTCCGCTTCTCTAGGCTTAATGCTTCCGACTTCAACGTATTGCATACCGCTCATATTAATTTGTAAGCAACTAGAGGCGTTTAAACTTTCAGACCTGTATACAATGTATAATAAGAAAACTTACTTCTAAATATCGACTTGTTGATCAGTTGACATTGTATTCGATTATATGCCGTGCTGTCAAATATTTGACAAAAAAAATCAGTTAATCTATTCAGGTAAAGATCGGTCTTGTGTTATGTACATTAAAAAATTGATTAAGCAAAAATTGTATGATTAGACTATATGCACTGTATTTCCCAGCGAAAATAGTCAACTATTTGATAAAGTCGCATACAGTTTCACACCTGCATACGCCGAAGATTGATTCATTAATGATTCGTATATGAGTCATTTTAGAGAACAAACTGAAAGTAAGAAAGTTTGAAATTAGATAGCTTTAGGTTTAAGTAGGGATTTCCTAAAGTGGACTTTTGTCACAACTTTTCCTCAAAACTACATAACTGTAAAAATCTAAATTGTTTAAACATATTTCGACAAGCATAAGATTAGTATCTAAAATAAAACATAAATTGTAAAAATGTTTAGTGAATAAATTTATCTATTTATATAAAAAACATTCGACCTTAATAGTAAAGAAAATTTTTTTTTTAACTTTAATAAACGATGTACCGCGAATTTTTGTCCGACCTTAATGAATTACTTAAAACCATTAATTAATGATTCGTTTTAGACTAAAGATTTTGGTTTCTAGATTTCAGGAATCGCTTATGCTAGGAGGCTTTAACATGTGGAAAAAAAATTGTCGATATCGGTTGTGGGTTGTGGAAGTAGGCGGAAGAAAAATACACCCGAAACGCTCGAAAGCTAAGATTAAAACATTCCAAAATCCCTATCTCCAGAACGGTTGATGTCAGAAGGTTAAAACCTTATGATTTTCTTATGGGATATTAGGAGCCTAGGCAAGGACTAGTATTTTGAAGGGGTTGAGGGTGGGGGATACAAAAATATGGATTACAATGTCTTCCGAACCAATTATAACGGGACAATAAAATAGTGTCTATTGAATGTAAAATTCTTGAGGGCGGTGGTAGTGCACGGAAGTGGGGGGATAGCCGTTATTCAAAAAATTAAAATCTATATCTCAAGAACAGTACCAGATATGTTCTTAAAAATTTTACAGGAGTTAGGCACAGTAAAACTCTAGCAGAGGAAAAAATTGGGGTCCAGGTGTTAGGGGTGATAGTAGGAGGGGTTGGAAAGGAAAAAATTATGATTTTTATTTCTCGAAAACTGCAAAGGATAAAACGCTGATGAAATTGACGACAGCATAGAGCCACCAAGCATCCAAGAAAAAAAGTCAGTTGTAAGGTACTACACAGCATCTCAGTATTAAACGCGTTTCGGACTTCTACCCAAAAAATTACAAAGCTGCGCCCAGACTGTTGGCGGATTTTTTAAAATAATATAATAAGCCTTCAGAAACATAAACTGCCGAAAGCCAACTATTTCCAGAAAATTATATATACTTTATGGCAATTAGCACTATTCCAAGAACAATACTAGCCGCAAAAGAACCAATTTAGAACTATAATATCGAAATTTATGTTCTTGCTATTTGATTTCAATTATTTTTCTGTAAGACTACTTATTTTGGACTTATTTTAAGAAATAAGACGATGAAAAGGTTTTTTTTATGAAAATGTATATATATCACTGATTTAATAAAAATTGTTTTTCTAGGCAACTAAATTATCTATCAATTTTAAGATAAGTTCACTACAAAACAGCACAACAAATTTCATAAAAGAAGTTGTATTCTAAAATCATTCTCGAGATCTATTAATCACACTAGGTTCAGCCGAAACTCAAAGTAAAAAGATTGAAGTAATCTAGTTCATGAACCATGTAAAAAAGATATTCGCTAAACCAAGTTTTATGTATCACATTTTAAAGAATACGCACCGGATGGCGAGATCGTAAGCAAATGGTTTTTATTTGAACCTTAAAATCAACGAATTTGCATAAGAATATTTTATAAGAGCCCTTTTTCAAGCTAAAGAATTTTTTGTCTTTATTGACTGGGCTAAACAACATACTCCAGAATGCAAGATCGTATGGAAGGGAGGGTGGGGGGGGGGTTCAGTACCCCTTCCCATTTTTATACTCTAGATGAAAAGTATTATAATTTTAATCCAGCCCAAAAATTAGTAACGCATAAAACCGAGCATTGGACAAATTATTATTTGTGTCTTGCTGTCTGTCTGTCTGTCCGTCCGTCCATCATTCTGTCTGTCTGTCTGTACGCACGATAACTCAAGAACGCCTTGACCTAGGATCTTAAAACTTTGAATCTAAATGCTTGGTCGAATTTGCAATGCTGAGTTCGTTCTCCTTAGAGTAGCTGCCATACAAAGCGCCCTTAAGGCACATCTTCAAGAATATTGGCCAATAATTTCGGAACGTTTTTATTTTGCGTCTACACTGCAAATTTATCTGGCAATGGGAATGGCAATATTTCCATATTTCCATATTTCGATCAAAGCAAAAAAAACCGTAGACCTACCTGTTGACAAGCGACGCTCACCTATGTCGAATGATGCGTTTTCTGGTAATATTGCTCTAAAAATTGACGAGGCAATGATTGCCATGGCAATGTTGAGAGCAACATTGCCATATGCGTCTGATGCCTCTACACTGTCAATTTGTGTATGGCAATGTTGCCGTTGTCATTGCCATTGCCAGATAAATTGCCAGTGTAGACGCAGGATTAGCTACGACTTTGAAATTTCTTTGGCTCTGCAATATTTGTAGTGATGTACATGAAAAAGTTCACACGAGTCCTTCAAGTAACTGCCATACAAAAATCCTGTAGAAATATGCCTACTCAATTTACAGAACTAACTATAACTCGAGAAATCGCTTAGCCAAGAAATTGAAAATTTGTCCAAATTAGTTTTGCGGAAAAATTAAGTTCGACTCATTAGACAGTAAAATAGATAGAGAATATTTGCTGATAACTTTAGAACGGTTTAAACTACAACCTTCAAATTTTGTATGCGTTGATTTTCCAATAGGTGAAGTAAATCCCATCCCCTTCGTGTAGCTCTGCTATACAAATATCCTGTTGAAATAACTTCACTCAATTTACGGAACTCACTATACCTCAAGAAATCATTCAGCTACGAATACAAAATTTTGCACAAAATAGTTTTGGGTGAAAATAAAGTTCGAGTTTATTAGTCAGCGAAATCTGTCTACTTCTTTGGGTATCTGCCCCAATCTATCATCCAATACGTGTGTACGCCGCTGGCTTCATCCAGAAGAGTAGATAATCGATATTTATATAAGAAAGTATTTTTTATTATTAACAGGTTACGTGAGGAACTAGTCTATACTTTTTACATAATTCTATAAAAAAATATCTCTTTCCATTACTTAACTAAAAAAACAAATGGGTCTTCGACAGTTGTAATTATGTTTTTCTAAGATCAATTTTAACTTCCATTAATGACTAAAAAGAATTCTACGCCAGGCAAATGGATACTTAAGGCTACAAATATCTTCATCATTAAAAAAAACAGCAAATTCTTGTCGACTTTCTTCACCAAGACGTTTTTTCGGCATAATGAAGATGACCAAATTTATCTCAATAAGTGCCCACGAGACATACCGAAAAAAAATTAAGGCACGGTCAAAACTTAAAAACTAAATGGATAACTGGTTTGTGATATTTTTCGATGTACTTTCCAACCGGCACCAAATAACAATAAGTCGAAATTTTTAAGGTGATCATCAGACGTAAACACCTGAGTAATTTGCCATTCGATTGAAATGTTTGTGGATTTTCCGAATACAAGACGGTACGATGGTCGCGCAATGGCCTTAATTTACGCCTTTCCTTCTCAGCAATTTTCATACCAAATGGATGCGATTTCACTACGGCATATTGCAAACATGCACTTGACGCGCTATAGTAACTCCACACTGCGAATGAATTACACTTTCAATGATCCGCAAATTCAATGAACTGTGGACGTGTGGGAGATCTTAAAAGAGATATCGTAAAAAAAAATCAAAGTTTTATCACGCGTGTGTAGTTGGTTAAAAAAAACCTTTTCAAAATAAGTAGTAGTAAGAACAAAACGATTAGAAACCGCCACCACCAACTCCGTATCTTTTATTGCTTAATTAAAAACTTAACAAAGTAGCACTATATCCAAGTCAATGACTAATTAGCATATAAACAAAAACCCCTAATACAATAAAATTTTCATACGACAGATAATTTCAAACATGTTATGCAAAAACCCCCTGAGCACTAACTTCACTTGCTATTTCTTCATAAAGACCGCGTCAACGCGATGTGTGTACACTGTGTGCCCACTAACAATAAGTGTAATGTAATAGCGAAATTAAATTCCGAAACCTGATGAAATACGACCACTCGAAGTTGAGATATGAAGAAATTTAGATCTTGTATTAGAATGAGAAAAAAACAATACACTTCTTTTTTGATGATTTTGGGAAGCTCTATGCACTCTACGTCTCTAGTCTTGACCGCGTCCATCGAACCATTATTGCTTATTTTGGAACAATCACCCAAATACTTTTATTTGAAATTACTTATCAGAAAATTACTGAAATAACTTTTCAGTCATTTTCGTAGCCAAGAAGTCGATTCGTGACCAGAAAGTCACCCAAATAACTTTGTAGTCGTATTATAGTCAAGGAAATTCTGACACTCTCTTTTACTTTTTATTGACATAAAAATGATGAGACGATTCGAGATTTTATCAATCGTTGATATTGAGTATGACTCAAATCTTATAAGTGATTGTATAGTTGTATATCAATCCTTCAACCGTGATTAACACCAAGTATATTATTGCAAGTAGAAAACTGTGCATAATTTTAATATTTAATGCTACAGATAAGAACAAATATTTCCATCTCTTATGTCATTCTAGCACAGCACGAATTTTATATTAATAGAAGACTGAATTCATGTTTAATATAATACTTATGGTATAAATTTTTTATGTTTTCTTTTATTTTCATTTATAAAATTAATATATTATTATGATTAACAAATATTTTGCGCGATTGCCATAAGTATAAATAATGTTAGTTGTCACGACGTTATTTTCATAACCAGAGGGTCACGGAAATAACTAAAAAGTTGCCATTTGATGACCATCAAATGTTTTTGATCAATTACAGGCGATTAAGAAGTTTAATTATTAATAAGTTAAAACTTTTGAACTCAGATATCGTCAAAACTTTGAATTTACTAAACTACAACTGAATGACTACAAAGTTGAATTTGTTTGGTTGCGTCACGTTGGGAATGGTTATTATGACTGTTAGTTGGGATTATCCACGTTCTGTAGGTTGTTGTCATCGTTTATGGTATATTGTCAAGTTCGGGTTTATTAATGAGTGTACACTTTGAACTAGAGATGTGTCGTTCACGAGTGAACTGTTCCAAAAGAACACTTCATTGAAGTGAGTGAGTGAAGAAACTCACGCCTTTTGGTGGACTGCAGTTCCATGGGACACGTGACAAAAAAATTAAAAACAATATACCTACTCAAGAAAATAAATCTGCCAATGGTCTGGGCGAAACTTTATTATTTTTCAGGTCAAAGTTCGGGAGCGGTCAAAGTCGGAGTATATCATCAGTTGTTTCGAGATTATGATGTTTCTTTGAAAGTTAATTTTCTCCTTAAAATAAAAATATTTAAAATTGAAATTGTTAGCCGATTAAACATTGAAAAACCCCGTATGACTATTCGGATTTCGGTATATTAGGAACACTTAAAGCCAATAGAGGTAAAAGCGAAATTGATGCCTTATCGGACATAAGACGAATAATTAAGTGTGATGACGAATTGTTAAAATGTATACAAATCCATTACATCCACTTGAGGGTTGAATTTGTTGAAAATATAAGCAAACCCTTAACACCAACTTGGTTTTTGAAAATCGAAAAACCGTGAAATTGGTGTTTAGGCCATTACATCAAATGGCGTAATAATCAATTTTTTCCCTTCAGAACTAAGGGATGGAAAAAATTATGAAAACATATGCAAACTCTTGGGGGTTGAATATGGAAAAATGGAGAAATGTGTTTGTAGTTTATGAAAAGCGATCTAATATCTCATCAAACCTAACAAATAAACATATATGTCGAAGCTTTGAAAAGCATACAACCCCCTTACACGCCTTAGGATTGAATATCTAACAATACATAAAATTGATTTTTTGGCGCTTATATAGGAAACCTTAGGAAATAAAAATTAATTCGATACATCATCACATATGCAAATATCCTGAAAGGAATTAATAGATAAATATGAAGACAACAAAGTAAAACCCAATTCAATTTCTTATCACATCTAAAAGATATGACGGAATTCGTGAAAACTTGTTCAACCCTTTTACACCCTCTTAGGGGCTGAAAAAGGAAAAAACTTAAAAAAAAGTTTTAGGCGATTATTACGCAAGCCCGTGAAAGAAAGAAATTCGATATCTGATCAGAACTGGGGGTTATGGCAGAATTCGTGAAAAAGTGTACAACCCCTTTACACCGCCTTAGGGGTCGAATTTCAAAAATTCCTGAAAACACTTTCTAGGTATTTATATGAGGAATCCGTGCAATAAAAATGAATTTAATATTTGAAAAGACCTAATAGCTATAAAGAAAACCGTTGAAATATATGCATTCCATTCTCACTGATCATTTTTTTTACCCCCCTTCCAAACGCAAATGGATATTAGAAATGTTTTTTTATCTAAATTATTTTTTTAGTTGATTTGCATATACATACCGAGTTTCAACTTTGTAGCATTAGCCGTTCTATAGATAGGAAAAACACCGTACCACCCCCCACAACCCCGTACGCCACTGCCACACTCAAAAATTTGTTTCCGATCTATTCTCCTAGTATACCTACAGATATTCAATTAGTTTCAATTTTGTGACATTACCCGTTGAGGCGATATGGATTTTAGAATGTGTCGATCTCGGTTTTTTTGCGTTTCGGACGCATTGTTTCCCCCTCACTCCCACACCCCTTCACCCATATTGACAATTTTTATGCAAATGGGTTCACTATTAAAGCTCTAAATAAATTCCAAGTTTCAGCCTCCTAGCATAAGCGGTTGCTGAGATCTAAAAACCAAAATTTTTCGTCTAAAACGCTTCCCCCTCCTCCTCCTCACACTCCCACCTCGGAGAATTTGGTCACTTCAAGGGGTCTACCCAGTCCATTCATAAAAATTCAATTTAATATCTCAAACCGTTTGGGAGCTACGAGCCTTCAAACGATTTTGCGTACGGCGTACAGACGGACTGAAATTTTGTTTTGCTTTTTTGTGTCTACTAGTCATGAAACGTAAAAAAAAATTTTGAGGGTAGCAAATTTTTTTTTTTAAAATCGATCACAATACTGTATTTTTAGAAAATAATAAAGTAATAGAGAGTAACAGAGTGATCTGTACCAACCTTTTTTTCTGCTCATCTAGATCTACTGACCTTTTTTTTGCTCATCATCTTCTAGATATACTGACCTTTCTTTTTTTTGCTCTACTGGTTTCCGACTACGACTACTCATCACTGAACTCTCCTCAAGTATTGAACTAAAAGAACGAACTAGTTTGCGAGCGAACGATGGAACGAAAACGTAGGAAGGATGGAACGAACAGTTCGGTCCTTCAAGTGAGTGAATTACTTCACTGAAAGGAGCTGCTTTGCTCATCTCTACTTTGGACTTTGTCGAATATTTTTTTATTTTCGACAACCAAAAATTATGTCAGATAGAGTATTCGTCAAATATTTGTTTCTCAAATTGTTTTTAAAATTGCACTTTATATAAATTTATAACATTAATTAATTTTCCTTTCCACATCTTCTATTTAGCTGTATGCCATATTTGATCACAAAAATTTGGCAACCATTTGCCAGTAAAATTTTTAAAGTTAAAACAGAGCAAACAAAATAATTTAATAAATATGTAAATTCGGCAATTACATCAGCGAAAAAAGTCGAATATTTAACAACTCCTCTTTGTCTATGGCACAAATCAGGCCTTGTCCTCTATGATGATATTTTCCCAATCGAATTTGGCATGACCGTAATCCCTTCGATCGATTTACGTTTTTACCATCAAGGCTCCACAACACGGTTTTTTCTGGGGATAGGTTGTTAGCCAATATTGTCATATAATAGTCAATTATTTGTGGCTATCGGAATTTGGTTGTTAGTCCTAAGGCTGAGTAACAACAATAAAAAATTCAGTTAGTAATTACATGTATGTAAAATTTTTTCAGCGCTTTAATTCAACGTTAACTAAAAATTAAGTTCATTTTAAGTATAGATTTCTAAATTAAAATTAATTAAATTAAATTCTTAGTTGAGATTGAACATTAATCAGCTCAAACAGACGTTTGTCCTCGTTAAAGAAACGTTTGTATTTTCTTTGTTAAAATTATCATCAATAAAATTTAATAAAAATAATTTTAAATATAGTTACGTTATTTTTAATTAAATATGTTGAGCCTGCAGCAATTTGGGGCATAACTTTATTTATTTAAACCCGAGTTACAAATCCAAGTAGATATTAAAAAGTGCCAAAAACTTTTAATTTGATTAAAATTTCTCTACTCGAACATAAAACAACGAAATTTGTGCAATAAAAAATATGAACAAAAATGATCAAAATTACTATCCTAATAGAAATTACACAAATGACTTGAGTTCCGTATATGCTATCAAACTTTTTCTATCGCCAGCAATTTCCTCAGTAATTACAAGATTGTCCTAAATCACTATTCATTAAATAAAAACATAAAGTGTGGTACCCCATAAAATATCAGAAATCTAATGTTTATCCACACACACGCAAACGTGCCGCATTCAAGCAGAACGCGCATTGAAAAACACCCACGTTGGGCGCCCTTTTCGTAAAATCATATTGCTGCTTTCAATGTCACAGAAAGCACTAATAGTTCAATATTTAAATTTGGACATATAAATCAGCTTAGCAGAAGAATACAATATTAAATTATAACTGCGAAATCTTATTTATTTTAAATTTCATGTAGATCACAAAAAAAATTGTATATATTTGTAAATAATATTGATACTGGTTTGATAAATTTTGTAACAGTGGGTACTTTAAACAAAAATATCATAGAATTTTGAGTAAATTATTAAAAATTCCAAAACCGTCAAATTGCTAGTCATAAAGACTCTGTTTCATCAATCTAAGGTGCATCATAACAGGTTCAAACCGTGCTTATTGATAGAGAAGTTGAACTTCTAACATGCTATTAACTTCATCTAGAATTGACGAAAAAAATGTAGTGAAGAAACTTCATAAAGTTCCCCACTAAAACCATAAAAAAAATTTCAACACTTCTTAATAATCTTCGTTAGAATATTGCACTTTGAAATTTCAAATGGTTGAACATTGCGTTGACCGCCTTCGAACAATACTCCATTAAATCTTACAAATAACTTCGGATTATAGAATAGCTGTAGCGGCAACATATCCCTTGTATATGTAAAGTTTCTGATGTAGTAATATCCTTTTTCAAGTGGGCATTTCATTTTGACGTTGGTGTGCGAACGTAAAACGGAAATTACAAATTTTACAAGCGGATTGAAACCTTTATAGTACGGCAGTTTACAAAAGTCCACAGTAATATTAAACAGCGATATTATCTTATTGCTATCCAATCCAAATATTTCCAATTTCCATACGGGTCGTAAAATGTCCGTCATAATCTCAACATCAACTTTTACTGTAGACGCTTTTAGAAGTGTAATATTCATTTGCGTGAATTTTTTCGTATCCACGGTTGTTGCGTTTACAAATGTCAGGTCGTAGCAATTTTTCCACTGTAATTAATCGAAGGTTTTAAAATTTTTCATGATTCATTTAATTTAAACTGTTGTACCACTTGTGATGATATTATTGTAATAATTGTAGCGAAAATTAAAGAGAAATACAACAATGTTTGCATGTTACCGCTTTTAGTTTGCAACTGTTAAAATATTTTAAATTTAGGTCTACATTACACTACTAGACCTTAAACCAAAAAAAGTTGAATAATAGTGAGCAATTTGTGCATCCACTCGAATCTATGTTGATGTCAAAAGCGTGTAATTTGTACTTAATCCATAGGAGAACAATATTTCGGTTCAAAATTTCAGGGGGGTTATACACCGGTAATCACCTAATTAGTACACTTATTCAGTAATTAAATAGTATTTCAAATTGCTATAAAACATTATCCTAAAGTTTGCTGTCACGAGAAATAAATTATGTACTGAACTACGATATGAAAAAAGTGGCGTTATCGGAATAATTTTAGATTGTGGAAGTGGAGATACTACTAAATATGTAATTACACAATTATTTTACTTAGGTTAGTTTTAAATTTTGCAGTATTCTGACGAAGATTTCAAAATTTTTTATCCTTCCATTTTGCTCTTCTCCGAAAAAAATACACACTCTATCGTATACGCCATATGCAAACATGTTCCACGCACGATATCTTGAAGCCCCAAAAATACGGTTTGGAATTATTCGTAGTGTTGGGGACATATTGAAGGGTTATTCAGTAGGGACATAACAATTTTGTATTTAATTAAAACACAAAATAATTGAGATAATTTTCAAACGTTGCTTGTTTGTCAACTTCACCGTGATAAAAATGTAAACCTTGACTGAGGTTCTAATATTGACAGACCAGCAAAAGAGGTTAAGGGTGCGTTTGTATTAAAATACAAAATTGTTATGTGCCTATTGAATAACCCTTTACAGAACAATATGTTCTCCAAAAATTATAGTAAAATAACAAAATTATTTGAACATTTCAATTTTTTTGTTAAGAGAGGGGAGAATACTTTCAGAATCGCTAATGACAAAAAGTAAACACTAGCAAATTTTGTAGTCTTGTCGTTGTGCCATTTTATAAAATTAAATTTGTAGTCAAGTTCGTCGTTTTTCGATTTCAAGTAAGACTTAAGTTAAAAAGTTGAAACTTGATGCACACATATAGAATTTTATCGGAGAAAATTTTTAATTAAAATTATTTTCTCAGAAACGTACGAAGTAATGCGCAAAATAGCGTCTCGGAAATTATAAGTCGCCTCTTGACAACAATTTTAGAAAATCTGCCAATAGTCTGGGCGTAATTTTATTATTTTTGAGACTAAGTCTGGGAGGCGGTAATCCGATTATTTAAATAGTTTGTTATTAAAAGCTAATAAAATAAAATGTACGTCAACGATATTTGTGGCCAAACACTGCCATTATATTAACTTATTCGTCCTTTTCCAGAGATCGGGTTTTGAAACAAAACAGCTAGCTGAATCCGGATGAAACTACGGCAGGACTGCGAAATCTAAATACTAAATCTTCATCTAGCTCAAATGTTGATGAAGCAAATTCTAATTTCAGTCTTTCGAAATTAGACTACGAAGCCCCTTCAAATATAATGCAGAGTGATAGTTCTTAGTGAACTCGTCTTCAAATCGAAAAATATTTATATTCTTCTTTAGCAAATTATAACAATTCGATATTCCATTAGACATAAGAGATATGGCGGAATTCGTGAAAACTTATACCCCCCATTTACCACTCAGAGGTAAATATCTGAAAATCCCGAAAACAAAAAGTTGGTTTGGATAGATATGGAATAATTTTTGAAAACGACTACAGCCCCTTACGGGTTAAATAATGGAAAATCTTGGAATTAATTTTTATGCGATTACGTAAGCTGGTGAATCGATTCGATATTTCATCAGACATAAGAAATATGGCAGAATCCGTGAAAGTGTATACAAAAACTTAACTCCTCTTAGGGGTTATATATAAAAAAAAACATAAAAAAAAATTCAAAGTGCTTACATAAAGAGCAGAAAGAAGTGATATAGGTATCAAAGTAGGCATTACAGATATGACAAAATTAGTAAAATCTAATCAATTTAATCTAATTTTGAACGAAAATTTTTTTAAACCAACCACCAGAAGTCAATGCAACTCGAATTTTCTTTCAAAAAATCATTCAAAAAAAATAATTTTCCTGTAGATAGGTTTGTTTCAAGTTTCAAATTTCTAATGTAATCCGTTTCTGGGATAGAAAAAACAGCCCACAGCTCCGTATACTACAACCCGAAAAAAAAAATATTTTTAGAACCAGTCACTTCAATAGCCCGATATAAACATTTTTACTTTCAGCTCTCCATCGCTAGCGGTACAGAAGTACTCTTACGCCTCATGTCCTATCTACAAAAATAGTTAAGATTAAGGGAGACCCTCCTGTATAAATTTCAAGACACTAAGCAAATTAGTTATTGAAACGTATTTTTCTAGAAAAAAATTTTATCCCAACTAGGTCCGTGCTTCACAGCCTCACTCATAAATTTAATGTTAAGGGTACTTTATTGCACCCTATACAACACACAAAGCAAATTGCATGTTACCTACTAATTAGGTTTCGAGATATCGTAATATTCTCCAAACTCTCGAAGGCTATTCCACACCTTAACATTTTTTTTCTTTTAATATACTCCGCTAGTTTCACTACAAACAATCACCAAGTTTAAGCTCTGTGGCATTAACGGTTCCGAAGAAATAAATTTTAGAATGTCTCAATTCCAGCTTTCGAGTGTTTCGGACGAATTATTCTGCCCTGCTCCCGTACCGCATCTACCAAGTTGGCAATTTTTTTAATAGCTCCCCTATCATAGCTCTATTAAAATTTCAATTTTAAATTTCCTAGCATACGCAATTCTTGAGGTATAGAATCGAAATACTTTCCTCTAGAGCACACCATCACCTCTCAAAAAGTGACCACCCTAAGAACTTAAAATCTCAAAAAGTACGGCGTACGGACCGACAAACATGTGCATTTGCATTATTATCTAAATTTAACAAATTGTTACACACTTGATCTCACATTCATAAGCCACCAATTTTTTTTTGTTTAATATTTTAATAATACAGGAAACCGCTTATCGCTTGATAAATTCTAAAGTTTATATTTATTCATGCGACAAAAATAAAGCGTTCTAAAAATTTGTCTGGAGTTTGTATTTATAATCAGAATTTTTAATTTGCTAAATTTGATGTAATTCCAATTCGTAATTTGTCATGAGTCACGGTAATTTTTCTTATTCTTGTCTTAATCATTGATGCAATTCCATCTCCAAATAACAAAAACAATATATTTTTTTAAGTACATAATTCCGTAAAATTTTCCGAAGGCTAAAAAAAATCTTCTGAAGTCCAAAAAACAGAAAATTTAAGGCACTTCCGATACCACGCAATGATCTCAGAACCGGCAATCATTTTTGTTTGGTTTTTTGTCGGTTTTAAAAAGAAACAAAAAGGCAACAACAACAACAAAAATACCTCTGACACAAAATTTTTATTATTCAAGAAATGATTGAAACATCTTCAAGATACCACCGACAACCCACAGGTAAATTTTTACTAATCGGTTGAATATTGCGATGGTGCCAGGATCCGTTTGCACCTGAATACATCACTGCGTTTCTTGTACATCAATGGCTTGTGACTGGTGTAGAAATAAGTATGAAGTGGTTATTTTATTGTACGGTTTGAACCATTTCTGAGGTACCATGGGTATGAAAGAGATATCCAAGAAGTATGTCTTAAGAAAACAACACCGCACCATCACCGGTAAGTTAATGGAAGGCAGGTATAAGTCAAACTCGCCAAGTGTACTACTGAGACTGAGACTACTACTTCTTATTCCCAAGTTGTATTTAATGCTATACATCAGATATACGTGGCGATAGCGTCTTAATAATTTCAAAGAGACTCACACACTCAGTCCGGTTTCTTACTTCGATTCGTACAGTTCAAAACAGATTTTTTGTACGGGGTGACCCGCGTGGTTTTGTCTCTTAGCTTAACTAAGATCTGAACTACATACTTACCTAGTTGCATTAGTGACGTCACACGGTTTCTTAACAGGTTTATAATTTATATTAAATAAAATAAGAAATAGGAACAACAACGCGCTACAAACTCTTGTTAAAAAATTCCACAGTGTCTGTATCAGATGGTCCACTTTTCCACTTATAAATTTTCTTCTTTTTGAGAGAAGTTTTTTTTTTCCTCTCGAGTTTACTTACTTCAATTGAACGTCTTTAGCTCGGTGTATTATTTGACTTAGCCATATTCCGAATAAAGTTCATATAAATATGGTGCAGTCATAAAAAACAAATACTCCGACTGGTTCTTAAAGTGGGTTTCTCTGTCTGTCTTCGCAATTTTCTTATTTGTATAATTTTACGCGGAAAAAAAGATCAAACATTCAAATTTATAAAACCAGTTTTTGTTCCGAGTGTAGTGTATGGATATCTCTCAAAAAGAATGTACACATTGTGCTTCAATTTGTTTTGTGTATAGGTGTTGCAAAAAAAAATATTGTTTTCTACATAATAGTTTTAAATCTTTTCAAAATAAATCAGTGTATCTAAAGTATTTTATTATCGCAGATTATTTAACAAAAGTACTAAGAACACAACAACATAAAACGATACGTTACCATGATATTAGCCAAAAAAAATATATAGTGAAATTTTCTTAACAAAATCACACAAAAATAATCGAAAATGTGCCAAATTCTTATTCCTAACCTAAAATAAAAAAAAAATTCAAATAAAACAAAATTTATAAAAATATTATTTTAAGTGGTATCCGGCTATTTTAACGTGATTTCTGTGATTTTATTTTTATTTCTAAATGTGTTCCAAGTGCCTTTCATAGTGTGTGAAAAAATCTTATAGAAAAAATCATGGGCCAACTAAACGTATATCTTCTTGCTTTTGGATTATTATTAACAATTGGATTATACAATGCCGAAACAGTGGAGAATAGTACCTCAAAAGATGTAGAAGGTAAATTGATAATTTATTATGGATTCTGATTTAATTTGATTCTACAAAATTCCGAAACGAAAGACTTAAGCGAGTAACTTGATTTTTTTTTAATGTCAATGTTTTTCTTTGAGTTAGAATAGGGCTTTAAGGCTTCGTTATATGTGAAGGAATTCGGTTTTAAGCCATTACCATGGGTTTTTTTTAATCTTCTTATGGAAGAGTGCTAGTTTTATGAGTTTTTTTTATACGGAAACATGAAAAAATTTTATCGCTTTTATTACAAACTCTGTCTCTTGGCCTTACTTAAAATACCAGAAAGCATTTAAGTTTGCGGTAGGTTAGTTAATATTTTCTAAAATGTTTTGTATAACATATCGACAAATTGGATTTACAATGGAATTCTACGAATTTTTTTTCGAATAATTGAAAAAATGGGAAATTACTGCGTTGGGTCATTCCATCAAGAATCTCCAAAAATGACAAAATTTATATTGTCTAACTAGCTTAAATTTATGATTTTAAGTGCTGCCCATATAATTAGCATCATAAAATTAAATCCTCGTTACATATGTGTAAGTAATTAAAATAATTGCAATTTTTCTATAAAATAATTGAGAGCCACTGATGTTCTTCGATTTTTTGGCCCCGATCTCCTTGAGATTCCGAGTTGATTTTTTGATATGTTTTGAAAAACCGTATTATATACAAAACATAAAAAAATAAAAAAAAATTGGAGATATGCATTTTCAGATATTCAAGGATAATGGACAAAATCGTTATCTTTGAAAAAAAAAACATTTTAAGGATAATTTTTATTCGTATTTTTTTTTATATTGCGACAACCTTCCCCTTTGAAATAAGCCCTATTTTATTATTATAGGATAAAAATTACCAGAGATATGCATTTTCAAAGAGGACTCGGACACCATTTTTGCGAAAACTTAAACATACTATAACTAACAAAAAAATTAGATAGAAACAAATAATTGAATTTCAATTTTTTTTTCACTAATTCTTCAAGTACAAAAATTTTCAAAAGGTTCAATCGGAGATGGTAAGGTCACACCTTTGGCGATTCCTGATGGAATGACCCTATTACTTTCTAGAAATTTTTACGGAAACGCTGCAGGTTTTAAGCTTTTAATTGGTAATAAAGAAACAATTTAGCCTACTAGCTGACAGAAAGTAGTTGAACTTATTAAAACTGCAACACAATCTAACGCACTCTTCTCCAGATGAAATACTGAACTCTTATTCATATTATGGTTCAGTATAATAAGAAAGAATGGGGATTTCATTTTTTATAAGAACTGATCACGCGTGTACCTCGAACTTAAGCGAATTTCACGTATGCAAAATTTCGAACTTTTTTTCTAATCCCCTTGTTTTGAAGTTAATTTGCTAAGCGCTTAAATCTTTGATTACCAAACTTTTTTCCAAAAATTTTGACAATGATATTTAAACTGGTCAAAATTTTCATTAGACGCGGAACCGCGTCGCTTAGCCAAGTTTTGTAAGGAAGTAAGTATTATAATTTTGCTTACAGCAAATACAAACAACTTTTTTTTAGTCATAAACTAAGATTATCCGCAATTTTTGCTTAAAGTGTTCCGAATTTGTCGTGAATTTCAATCCATTTTAGAGAAATTTTTTTATGTTCGCTACTGATAGAAATGCCTTGATGTTTTTGAAAAATTGTAGATTGCACCATTTTAAATACCTTGCTTTGGAGTTGTCTCTGAAAAGTGAATTAAGTGTGAATTTTACCCGAAACTAATTCGTGTAAAATTGCAACTTGGTAGCTAACCGATCGAATCTAGGACAACAAGGTTCCGCAATCCAGAAACGATTGAACGAAACTCAATCAAGGCCTGAGTAATAGAGTTTTAAGTATATGTTACTGTCAGAAATCGCAGTTGGGTTTATAATAGGTTTTTAATGAGATTTGAAATTTACGTTAAAGTTAAATAAACAATTTTTTTCTTAATCTCTTTGTCTTCTAATCCAATATTTTGCTCTCATCATCTCGTCTATCATATCTTGAGGTCTTCTCTCAGTTACACCATTTTCTAAAAAAAAAGTTGTAAATGGCGCCCAACGTGGGGTGCCTAGGTCTTCACGTTCAATGTGGCGTATACATTACCATATCTAAATGAAAAAACCATAATTGAAGGATGTCAAAAATATGTTGACTGCTGCGTAGTATTGCTGATCTGATTCCTCCCTTTGTCGGGGTTTGTTCGGAGTTGATGGTGTGTTAAAAATTTAATATTGTCGCAAATGACCGATTAGAAAAAGAAGATAATAGAACGTACCTACCTGAAAACGTAAGATTCACCTGTAAATGCAAGTTTACCATACACTCTCCCACCTAAAAAAATAATAAGCTGAGTAATCATTTCTCTATTGTCCTTATTTATGTTCTGTTCAGACGTTTTTAAAATCGCAACATTTAGGTGACCATATAGTGTAAAATTTTTGGCAAGACTTATACTCTACCAACTCCACAGGTGATTTCTGCGCTAAAAAGGTGCCACTCGTTCTACATGTATCTGAATTCGTTTCTTGATAAACTTAATCAACAATTTCGCAAGAAATTCAACATTCGTTCATTTTCGATGAGTATGACGATGGGTTTGTTGATGAATTTGTCGTGAAGATCACTATGAATTTCATAGTGAAATTTCCAATAAATTCATCAAGAAACTCATCGAGAAAGGAAATGGATAGTTTTAGTTAAAAATGAAATTTGGCCCGGTAGTGCATGAAAAGTTTATCATGAATACAGTATTTAATGTGCATGCTCAATCGTCATTTAAGATCTTGTTAACTCTTATGAATCTAGTAGTCCTCTCAGATCAGGTCTTCCTTACTAACAAACTACCTTCCCTAAGGCCTTACCGAGGCTACGAGGCAGAGATTTAGCTTCGGCTAGGCCTTACGGAAGGTAGTTTGCTAGTAGGGCTTGAGTGTACTTTGTTATCCTCATGCTTGAACCGGCACTGAGGCAAAAATATACATGTGAGTAATGAAAATGTTCATCATTATAAGAGAAAGTGTTTATTTTTAAGTATAAGTAACTATTCTTTAATGTAATGTATAGTTTTTCATTAATATTTGATATTCATTGCTTGTACAGATAGTTGATAAAATTAGGAAAGTATTGGCAACAAAGTTGTCCGTAATATTGATGAATAAAGTATTTTTTTAAACCTTTGCAGTACTACGTTCTTAATAGTAATGCACGTATTCGTATCAATACAAAGGATTTTTTTTTTCTCACATGTTGGGCGATATTCAACTTATTTCATATCGAATATTTTGATTAAATTGTTTAATTTAGCGTACATCCTGCTCTTCAGATATCCAAAATAATTAATGTTAAATCTGACTTCACGAAATAATTTGGTCTAGAAAGAGTTGATGCAGTAATTGCATTGTTGCGATCGTTGTATGCTATGTTGCACCATTCTGTTGAAACCGCATGTTCAGGAAGACCAAAGCATCAAATTCAGGTGTCAAAAATCTTGAATCCAGTGGCGTTATGGTTCTTCAGTAACATCCACTTCTTATCCATCTTCAAAATAGTACGGTCCAATGACTAGCTCCGCCTAACCGAATAAAAAATCTGGTGGAAAAAGTTGTTCTTTCGACTAAATCTTGTATGGGAACAAATACAAATCTTTATGAAGAATTCGCCACATACAAAATTTCAAGTTTTTTAGAACGACGTCGAATTGATTTTGGTGGAGATTCCCCATGTTTTCAGGTGTTACCACAGTACGACGTGGGCCGAGCTTCGCTGTATTTGTGCTTTTTTCTGAAAAATTATACAGTAAAGAGCCCTTTTTGTTGCTACATTATTTCGAACCAAAATTAACCCTTCATTTCTTGTGGTCACTGTAATTAACGATTGACTTCGACAAAGCGTTTGAACCACTAAAGTACTTTGATTTGTTGAATATCGTTCCATGGTTAATTTGTTTCGCGAACTCCAATTAAAAAGTGTCAAAACGAACATTCCAAAATGACGTCTTTTCCGTAGAACACCTTATATTAAAATCTGATTTGTATTTTTATTTCTGACGTAGCGGTGCTATAGTTTGGAAATACAAAAAAGCAGAAAAATGTTGTCTTAAGAGGTTAGGCCACTCTAGAGGCTGAAAAAATAGGCCTTTTTGGGGATTTTTTTTCAAAAAAAACCATAAAATAAATCGAGATTACAAAAATGGGTGTATATAATACATATTATTGACTATGTACAGTAATTTTTTTCAAGCGATTAAATTCAAAATGGCGGCTGTGCAGCGTTTTTGCGATGACGCCTCCGTTTTTACAGGGTCCACGGCCGGACATACAGCGCCTGTAATTTTTGAATTATGATAAGCCAATGAATTTTTTTCGATTATATATAACAACAGCTACAAGAGTACGTAGGATTTTTTTGATATATTGATTTTTGGCCAAATGGCGCACTTCTAACGTGAAAAGTGTAAAATTTACCTAAAAAATCGTCAGAAAATTGTTAATAACAAATGAACTATGCAATATAAAAAAAAACTCATGGGCAATATAGTTTTTTTTAAAGATATATTTAAAATTTCAAGTGAATTGGTTGAAAATTGTCTGAGTTATGTTTCCGGCCAGCTTGAAAAATGTAGTTTTGAGATAAACGCGTTTGAAGTTTTGGGTAGTAGAAAATCATGAATAATTTTGCCTTGTACGGCCTTGTACTAAAATTCGAAAACCGACTCCTTAGAGACTTTTTTCGGCCATAATCTTTGAAGCCCTAAGGGACCATTTAAAATAAAAAAATTTATGTATGTACCTGTTCATCAATATTAAGAAAAAGTGAACTATGAGTACACACATTGTGCTGATGCCCAAATGTTCATTAATAGGATAACGGAATTAGCATTCGCATAAGAAAGCAACATTATTATTTATTACTATGAACATAATTATGAAGAGCTGTTTCATCAAAACTTGGAATTTGGATGCACTTTTAATCAAAATGATGAATTTGTGCATCAAAATTTGTACTTAGTAATTTCTTATAGTACGTATGTATGCCCTTTTCTTTCCTACATATAAAAATAATACAATATTTTTAATGAAATGGGTTTTGTGGCACTTACAAAATACGTACAACATTTCTCTAAGCTATGCATGAAGCTAGTATTATTCTGTCAAATATTTGACTAAAAAATTGTTACGAAAACTTCAAACTCTCAAAATATAGCGGAAAAAATTATGTGGCAAACAAAACTTTGACGATTACATTATCTGACTGCGTTTAACAGCCAGAATTGTCAAATATTTGACATAGTGGCATACATAGTTTTAGAAAGAGAGGACTGAAAATATAATGTGCTGAATATTTATGAAACATAGGTGAAGAAGAACAAGATAGGTATCAGAAGAAAGAGGACAAAAGATTGGAACCTGTTTAATAAAACTATTCAAAAATAATTGTAGTTTCGTTGAACACCCTACCCAATTTGCTAAATCGAAAGACTGTCAAATATTCAAATATTATCCGATTAAAACGTATGACAGCAGAGAAACTTGCATAATAACAATAGTTGCATAAATTGAGAAATATTTAAATTGCTTTGTATTACAGGGCGTGCTGTAGTTTCATAAAATACCGTCTACTTCTTTCGAAAAATGTTCGTATCTGTGCAAAAACTAAAATTCAATGGATTTCACTGATACTACACAACTTCAGTTAAGGTTGGAAAACTCTCCTTTTTCACATTTTATAACAAAAATATTCGGATTGGTGTAATCAAGGGCAGGTCTACCTCTTGCCCCTCTGAGGACGCATTTGATTCTGAGTAACAATACAAAATTTAATAGGTCGTGAAAAATACTAAACATATTAGTTCATTGTGCCAACAATTTTTTCATTAATTCAATGAATTTTGTTTAATGTCAGGTATTCATTAATGTTATGAATTGTATTTTTCTCAGTGGAAAGGAGATTATTTCTTACCTCTTCGACGCGTCATTCGGAGTCACTCGTCAGTCTTGTTTTGAGAAACTATGACGATTGTATCCAAGTACGTAAAACCGTGTGGTTTCAATTTCAAACAGATTCAGAGTGACTAATATGAACTTTCCAAAGACCCAACCTTGACAAAAAGAGAACACCCACAATACGCACAGCACATGTAACGCATCCGCAAATTCCGCTTAGACACACCTCGATCGGTAACCTTGCATTCAAATTCAAATCGTGTAAAAGCTGGCGTTACGTTATTTAAAAAAAAAATCCTAACGTATTTTGGTTTTTCCGAAGGACGTTCAAAGTGGTACGATCACTAAAATCGTTATTCCGGATGCGCCCAAAAAGATCGCGTGCAACGATCGGTTGGACCAACTTTTTGCGAATTTCTGAACACAAAATTTTCTTACTAAACTTTTATTAAGACAAAACGTCGGACGGCCATTGGACCCATACGATCTTATGTCCAAAACGAAGATCTTTTCAAGTTTATGAAAGTAGGTAGGTCTGATCGGATCGAATCGAAATCGCGCGTCGTCGTCCAAAGTCAATATCATCATTGGCTTGGGGAGTGCGTGGTCAAGGCATCGATCGTTTCGATCATGGGAAATTGTGAAATGCGTCGGGGAAAACATTGAGAAATGATTGCCCCGATGAGTAACAGGTTACTGACTTATGGAAAGAAAGTCATAGCCAGGTTTCGTGATCATCGAAAGCGAATGAAATTGAGCCGAGACGATCGACAGAAGGCCACCTAACCGGAGCATTTTTCAATTCCAATCACAACGTAGCTGCGCACACAATCACCATAATTGCCTTCAGGTGCTTCAGAAGGTACAGCGTAAAAGTAGCGTGCCGCGAACAGGGAGAAGGTGGATTACTTGGGTGTTTCGCTAAGACTAGGTGTCAATGATCTGCGCAATCTAGACGCACAGTTATAGAAGACCAAGCCAAAATTGATCAATTACGCTGCATTTTATGGACTATATAATTATATTTTTTATAAAACCGTACTCTTCGCTATGTTCCATAGATCCAACTGATGATTCGCATAATCTGTTTGTAATAATGAGATGGGGCTTAACATCTTCAGGTACAAGGCCTTTGTATGAAGAATGCGAGTGCGTTCGGTATGTTACAATGAGAACTAAGTGTTTCGAACAATCCGTCTATTGTGGTGTTATTATGCTGCTAGAAGTGCTAAGTATTAGCGGAAGTTTTTATTTTTGGGTTTTGTTACGTAAATGCAATGTAATAAAGCGGTATTCTGTATTCAATCTGGGTAATCGAAAACTGTAATGTTGTTTTTTTTTGCAATCATAAGAAATTTAAGCATATTTTAAACATAAACCTTTCATAGTACTACTTTTCTGCAATTCAGCTCATAATTAAATCAAAAATAAATTGTAGTGAATATTCCCAGATGTATTGCAAATATCGGCCGACACAAACATTTATCCAAATCCATAATTTCCACGCGATAATTTTACTTCGATTAAAGATTGAAATATTAAGTTGAGGCACTAAAACACCAAAGACAAAACCATATTAAGACAAATCCAATTTGCATAACTTTCACTTTTCATTATACCAACCGAATTTTCATCATCAAGACTGTGTCAATTTTTAGGTTGTAAAATAAATTAATGTTTTTATTTTCATCGGTAGAAGATGATATATTGATTTTTTTTTTGTGAAATATATTTTTATTAGTTCCGAATTAGAAAATAAGTTTTACAACTACTATTTTGCAACTTTTCTCCCATTAATAAAAACTGCGGAACGGGGATTTGAGGCTTGTTGTGAATTTTGACACCGGCGCCAATATGGAATACTTAAAGTATTCAATGAGTTTTCAAGCAAGCGTTGTTGCGTTATGTTTAAAGCAATATTTTTTTCTTTTTCCCACACACTACCTAGGCAAACTAGTAGGCAAATTGAAGGATTTTGGTTAGACTGCAATAAATTCTAATCGAAAATTTCGACAAATCGCTACATTCTTAATAGTTTCTTTGCGCATTTTACTAAGCCGCAATAATGCTGTGTTGCTATTGCAATCTTAAAATGAGTAAAATTATAATTTTCCAATGAAATGTGACTTAACTATTTTGCTCACTTCTTCTGATTTTCATAGGTAGTTCAAATCCGGCTCGACAGAATAAAAATTGTTCAATTTTTTTACGAACAAAAATTTTATTACATTTTCTTCAAGAATTTTTTTCTCGCAATAGCAAGTGAAATTTTTTTCCAATCATTTTAAAAAATCTGGTCTGGGCGAAACTTTATTATTTTTCGGGTGAAAGTTCGGGAGCGGTCAAAGTCGGAATATATTATTAGTTGTTTGGAGATTATGACGTTTCTTTGAAAGTTAATTTTGTTCTTAAGATAAAAATATTTAAAATAGCGATTGTAATTTAAAATAGACATTGAAAAAGGCAGTGTATATTACGAGTATGTACACTAAAAGCCCATAGAAGTAAAAACGAATTTGTTGCCTTATCAGACTTAAGAGATATGACGAATTGTTAAAACGTATGCAAACCCATTACACTTGGGGTTTGAATTTGGAAAAAATTGTGAAACAGGTTTTTAGACGATTTCATAAGAAGCAACTTGAAATCTCATGAGACACGAGGGATTTTGAAAAATTTGTGAAAACGTAAGCAAACCTTGGTTCTTGAAATTCGAAAAATCGTGAAATCGGTTTTTAGGTCATTACATCAAATGCCGTAATAACCAATTTTATATCTCATCAGAACTAAAGGATGGCAAAAAATGTGAAAACATATGCAAACCCTTGGGGGTTGAATTCCCAAAAATTGAGAACTGGGTTTGTATGCGATTATATAAAAAGTCTGTGAAAGTGCAAGGCGATCTAATATCTCATCAAACCCAAGAAATATGTCGAATCTTTGAAAAGCATACAACTCTCTTACACTCCTTAGAATTGAATATCTAAAAATTCTGACTTTAATCGACCTTTTGGCGCTTATATAGGAAACCTTAGGAAGTAAAAATGGATTCGATATATCATCAGATCTAAGCAATATGTAGGAAACACTTGGGGGTTGAATATCCAAAAATCCTTAAAGGAGTTAATAGATAAATATGAAGACAGAACGAGAAAGTAAAAACAATTCAATTTATTATCACTTCTAAAAGAATTGACGGAATTCGTGAAAACGTGTTCAACCCATTTATATCCTCTTAGGGACTGAAAAATGAAAAAACTTAAAAACGAGTTTTAGGTGATTATTACGCAAGTGAAAGTGAAAAGTTAGTCGAAATCGAATAAGACTGCGGGGATATGGCAGAATTCGTAGAAAAGTATACAACACCTTTAGAAATTCAAAAAATCCTGAATACACTTTCTAGGTATTTATATGAGGAAGCCGTACAATAAAAATGAATTCAATATTTGGGAAGACCTAAGAAATATGACGAAAATTGTAAAAATTATATGCATTCCATTTTCAATGATAATTTTGTTCGCCCCTCTTCCGAAAGCCAATGGATATTTGAAAATTTTTTTTATCTAAATTACTTTTCTAGTTAATTTACATATACATACCGAGTTTCAACTTTGTACTATAGGCCGTTCTATAGATAGAAAAAAACACCCCCCACCCCCGTACCATACAACCCCTATAAAAATTATACATGATACTACTATAGCTCTATCTAAATACCAAGTTTCAGAATTCTATCATTATAGGTTCTCGAGATATAAAAATCGGAATCTTTTCCTTTTCACCCTCCCCCACTTTCACCCTCTACACCCTCACCCACCTCTACTAGGAGTCTATTAGGCCTACTTCTGGTAAAAAATTTAAGCATCTATCTTACACTGTTCTTGAGATATGAGACGTGATTTTTTAGAAAAATTCGTATTCCCTCCACTTTCATGCTCCACCGCCAGCTTAAAAAATTTTACTTTCAGCAAACTTCATTTGACAACCTTTATACACAAACCGAATTTTATTTGTCTAGTGCAATTGGTTCGTGAAATATTGTAATCTAAAGCTTTTCACCCCTCACCCCCGTACGAAACTGCCCCACTCAAAAATTTGTTTCCGATCTATTGTCCTAGTATACCTACAGATATTCATTAAGTTTAAATTTTGTGACATTAACCGTTTAGGAGATATGGATTTTAGAATGTGTCGATCTCGGCTTTCAGGCGTTTCGGACGTATTATTTTCACCCCCACTCCAACACCCCTTCACCCATATCGGCAATTTTTTTGAAAATGGGTCCACTATCAAAGCTCTATATAAGTTCTAAGTTTCAGCTTCCTAGCGTAAGCGGTTGCTGAGATCTAGAAACCAAAATTTTCCGTCTAAAACGCTTCCCCCACTTCCCTCCTCATACCCCCACCCTTTAAAATATGGTCACTTCAAGGGGCCTACCCAGTCTATTCATAAAAAAAATTCAATTTAATACCTCAAAGGGTTTGGGAGCACGAGCCTTCAAACGATTTTGCGTACAGCTGTCGACGTATGGCGTACGGCGGACAGACAGACTGAAAATGTTTTTTGCTTTTTTTGTGTCTATTAGTCATGAAACTTGATAAATTTGTGTGTTCATCTTCCGGAACCCACTACAACTCTAAAAATCGTTGAGCCGTTCAGTTCAAATTGTAGAGGAATTAGTTTTGAGTGAAAAATAGGGTTGAGCGAAATTCCATCACTCCTTGAAATCACCAATATGAATTTTTGTATGTGAAAAAGTCCGAATTGTCCGATAACTTTAGAACGGTTCAAGCTAGAAATTTTAAATTTTGAACACATTATTTTTCAATAGTTCAATGTAGGAATTAATATTCCGAAGATCCAATGAGTCTTTCCTCAGACCTTATGAAAAAATTATTGAAAAACGGCAACCTTCTATACCGTGATTTAGCTAAAAAGCCCCTTCTTCAAATAGCAACTACGGTTAAAAAAAGAAAACACCATGCGCACTCCATATTCTGGTTTATCGTGACTGCCCACAGTTTAATACAACTGGTCCAATTACAAAGTATTATCTATTAAATAGGACCGGTCTAAATACAAATACATAGGTACTTAGATTAATTTTAAAAATAGACAAAATATCACGGCTTTGAATTTATTATGGCTTCGAACTTATTCTACGCCATTCTGCCAACGAGGTATGAATATGAAAAAAATGCAATGAGTCCTTCGAGTAGCCGTTCATTAGTCTGTCCGTCGATCTGTCTGTATTTACGCACCATAACTCAAGAACGCTTTGACCTAGGATCTTGAAACTTCGAATTTGAATGTTTGGTCGAATTTGTAAGGCTAAGTTCCTTAACGGGAAAAATCGTGCTTCTACTTCGGGTAGCGGGTAGCTTCCTTAAGAAAAGTGTTCAAAAATATTGGCCAATAACTTCGGAACGCCTTTAGATAGGACTTTGAAATTTCTTTGGTTTTCCAATATTTGTAGTAATGTATATGAAAAAGTTTCCATGAGTCCTTCGAGTAGCTGCCATACAAAAATCCTGTGAAACTATCCGCACACAATTCATGGAACTCTCTATAACTCGAGAAATCGTTTACCCACGAAGTTGAAATTTTGTACAAATTAGTTATCAGGGAAAATAAAGTTCGAGTTTATAAGTCAGCGAGATCCCTTTACTCTCCCGTACAAAAAGTCCTTAAAACGCGTGTTCTAGAATATTAGCAACTTCAGAACGGTTTAAGCTACGACTTTGAAATTTTGTAAGTGTTGATTTTCCAATAGTTAAATAATAAGAAAATCCCAAAAGTCCTCCGGTTGGCTATCATACAAATTATGTAAAAACGTTAATTTACTGAACTCACTATAACTGAAGAAATCGGTTAGCCACGAATTCAGAATTGTGTACAAATTCGTTTTGAGTAAAAAAAAAAATTTGGAAAAAGGAGTTCCAAATATGAAATCCAAATATGAAATTGAACACTGATGATATTGTCTTTTAGTTTTGAGTGACCAAACCAAATGAGAGTCTTTAATGAAGGACAAACTAAAACACTCCATATTTTACTTAATCCCTAACTACAATATAAATTGGAGTTCAGTACTTCATCCAGATTATCATACGATTGGCTTGCAGCCGATCGTGACTGCAGTATGTTTCTATTTTAGTTTGTGATCACAAAAAAAAAGTCGTGGGCTTTACTAATTAAGAGATCACTTTACTTTTTAACTAATCAATTTTACAATTCAATTTGTTAATAGTTCTTTCGATTTATAATTCTAAGCTAACTCTGTAAAAAATAAGAACAGTTTGTCCGCACCATTTTCTTATAATGAAACTTTGTAGCACTTTTTTTGTCGCGGACGTGACCATACGTACGCTCTTCATATTATTCATCTAGCTATAAATGTTTAATCGATGTAAATTTTATGATACTTTAATTGTTAACCCTATACCAAACAGTATGCCTTCAAATCTTTCAAGATTTCAAATTTTTATATGTTGCAACGAGCGGAAGTATCTTTTGTATGCTACCCTGGCAACCTGCTCTACACAGTAAAAAAATCCATTGAATTTTACATCTTTTGAATAGTAGGCAAATATGTCACTCCATTTAAAGTAAATTTACATTGGAGTGTAATAGTCAATTTGAATGTAATTTTCAATTTTCGGTCAGTAAATTTCAATTTGCAATCAGTATATTTTGAAAACAGCAAATTCACTGGATATTATCTTGAATTTACACTCTAAAAAAAGTGTATAATCTTTAAGATACACTAACTTCTACTTCTAATATTATTTCTAACTTACTTACTCTTAATAAAACCCTTGGCTGTAGGTAGGAATTGAACCCGCGATCAATTCTGCTGCGTAGGTTTGACGCGAGCAGCCACTGCGCCACCGAAGGCGTTTCATTTTCATTTCAGTATAAAACAAAATCGAACGAAGCGTCCAACTTTGTGGTTTCATATATTACATGTTTTTCGTTGGTAAATTCAAATAGATAAGTAGTAGAATTACACGAAAAAGAACGTAATTTTCAATAGTTAATTTTACACGAAATGTTGCGTAATTTTGCGAGCCTTTTCATGTAAATTGTACGGTTTAGTTGAAAACTACATGAATGGTAATTTCGTGTAAAAGTGATTGAAATGTTTACTTTTACTTGAAAAAATGAAATATACTGGAAATTTCAAGTAAAAATTGGATTGAAAATTCAATTTTTTTTATAACAGTATGCTTGATCGATTTCTAGTAAGAAAAACAACAACTTCCTTATACTGAAAGGCGGAGCAAAAGATCCGAATGACCGCCTTGTAATACCCAATGAGAAAGACGTGGCAAAATCTTCATGAAAAATAGTGTTCGGAAAGATTCACCTATCCTCTTATCGGTTGTTCTTACATACACCACCAGAACAGCGTGGAAATCTCTCGACTCTTCTCGCATGCAGAAGAACTTCTGGCTTAATTTTAAATTATTTCTTTGTAATAATTCCAGAGAGTACTCAATAAAATTTATATTAATTTAGGATGCCCGTTAGTATTTTCATTTGCGCTTGATCAGGGTACTATTTTATGGAACGCGTGTATCCACACCTAATTAATAGTGGCTTAGAAACCCCTTTTAACAAGTTAAGTACCGTATTATCTACTAGGTAATTACGTGCAGTAGTCTTTGCGCTGACACCAAAAAGTGAAACAAAAAAAATCCAAAGCTTACCCCCTTTTTATGCATGCTCTTTTTATGGATTAGCTTATAACACTCTAATGATGTCTAAACAAATTTTACGTTTAAAGAAAAATAAAATTACTGATTGGGCATAACAACCTGCCCGTAATTGTTGCGTATAGCTCATTATAATCAAAAGCCGATTTTTTTTATTATCAACGCTTTCCGCTCAAAATATGAAAACACTTTTCGACATTCCTCAAGTCTTACATCGTCGTATCGTGGCATCAAATCAAGTTTTCCGACATTATTGCTTCGTCATACGAATTTATCTACACATTAATTGGGGGAAATCCAACTCAACATTTAATTAAGGTACCGATACCAAAAGCAATTTACTACAGCATTTTTTTTCTCTGTTCCTTCTTCTTCAGGTACCACAATACTGCCAGCAACATCATTAATCACAGACGGCATTACATCAACTTCAGCCGATGATCTCAAAGAACTACCACCAAAACTTTCGGTGGTACCATTAAAACCGTCGAATCTTACAAATAACACCTCCAATTCGTCGAATCAATCAACAAGTTCGTATCCAACTCCAATTACCGATGGCTCCAGTTCGAGCGTTGTAACGTACAATCTGGACGACTTGGACAATCAATTTCCTACAACAACCTTAAAACCTGATGAAACAATAGGAACGAAGCCGACAAATTCGGACAAGTCGTTGACCGTGAACTCCGAAGATCAACGAAATTCATTGACCACACCGGTGAGCGGTAGCAGCGTCTTAAGTTCAAAATCCACGGACAATGACGGACCAGGCAGCACCGAGAAACCTGTTCCATCCACAACAGTTAACGCTAGCGATGAAGTCCAAATGACCTCGACTTCGACCGCAACTTCGACTAGTCACTACTTTCCGCCAGCTCCGCCACTAATACATCGCGTTACAGGGCCAGTGATGAAAGGACGTGCGTTGAATGTGACCGCCGATAGTCGAAAGGACATCAATGGAACGAATCCAGGTAAGAGCCTAAATCCAATCACCAACAAAAAAAACAATCAATTGCAAAGGACCGTTGAGTATCTCAAATCTTTTTTAGATATGAAAATTAAGGACAAAGTTTCACTGGATCTGAGCGATGTTAGTATGGATGAGGACGACCATCAGGACAATGCCGCCCGAAATGGAATGACCATGATATCAGCCACTGCATCGGAATGCACGAGTGATGGAAAAAGTTTTCAGGTGAGTTTAATACCATTTCCGATTGAGCTCAGTGGAGTGGCTCACTAGTGGGATGCAGTAGCCACGGGAGTCCCGGTAAGGACGTTCATACGGCGGTCTACTCTGACACCAAAGAATAGATCAAAATTAATTAAAGTTAGATTCTATCATGAACAAATAAATTCTCGTTAGCTCAATTTCGACTGTCTAACAACAGCGCTTCTGATGATATGTAAATTGGGATTTTATTCGCTCGAGCGTACTCTGGATGTACGAGGGCCGAAAAGAAAAGAAAACCTGGATTCTTCAATTTTATTTTTCAACATAATCTCCTTTTAGCACTTTCACATGTTTGGAAGCAGCCAAAGTAAGGGCGCATCTTGAGAATATAGTGAATCTAGGTGCATTGTCGTGGTGGAGCAGCAATTTCTTCTTGACGAAATGTGGACTTTTTTTCACCAATTCTTCATGAAAGTTTTCCAATAATTTTGCATAGTACACGCCAGTAATTTTGTTTCCTTTACACAAATGGTTGATGAAGGGTGTTCCCTGCGAGTCCCAGAAAACAGTGGCCAGAACCTTTTTGGTCGATCGTCTTCGTCTCCATTTTGACTGTTCCTTAGTCTGCTCCTTAGTCTGTCCCTTAGTCTCTGGTGTAGAATGGTGGATTAATGTTTCATCAAAGGTTACGAAACGACGCAGAAATTCCGGCAAATTGCGCTTGAACATGTCCAAGCAATATTTTGGAATTGTGACAGGTTTTTTTTTTTGATCCGCAATAAGGAAGCGGCGCTTTTAACGCACTCCCAATACAGAGAGTCCCATTGATGGCTGGTGAGAAAGACCGGACTTTCGGTGACTCCTAGCAAACCTGCGCTAGTATTGTTTACTGGGAAAAGAAAGGCTGAAGGTTTAGTGTTACCAATGCTGAAGGGTGAAACAATTCAGCCCTCGGAGAAAGGAATTATCCTGGATAACAATCTTCTCTGGAAGGAAAATGTAGATACAAAGACGAATCGTGCGCTAGAAACATTCTGGCAGTGCCGGAGAGATAGCAAGCTTCTCTGGATGGAACATATAGATACAAAGACGAATCGTGCGCTAGTAACATTCTGACAGTGCCGGAGAGCTTTTGGAAGAACATGGGGTCTTAGGCCTTCAATAGTATATAGGCTCTATACATCCATTATAAGACCCATCCTAATCTATGCATCAGTGGCTTGGTGGACTAAGTCCGAATGTGCACACATTAGAGCTAGTCTCGCCAAACTACAGAGGACAGGCTGCATCGGTGTAACAGATGCTTTGCGTACCACGGGCGCGGCACTCGATGCACTGCTCAATCTGCCACCGCTTCATATTGTTGTTCAAGTGGAAGCAATGAGAGCTAGACACAATCTACTGGTATTAGGACTGTGGAGAAAAGAGCATGGGTCATTGAGAAATGGCTCGAAGGTTGTCTAGAAACTCAATCTTCGATATGCCTTCGGATGCTATGGCTTCGACCTGTCTGCTGAAAAGGAAATAACAGGTAGTGATCCCGAGGAGAGAGGAGTGGGAAAAACTGTCTGCAATACTTAGTGAATTCACTGATATATTATATATGGGATATATGGGTTCCAGACCACCAGATCGCAATGAAATAGCTGATGCATTAGCAAAGGCTGAATCGGAGTCAGCATTGGTCAGACCAGAACCGGTTCCCAACCTGTTGCCTCTGTTGGGGCTACCATTGCTGAATGGGTAATAGCGGCTTCTTCCGGGAATGCGTCAGACTAGAAATCTTGTTGCGGGACCAAGTGGACGAACCGCCCGCACGAACAAACCCCAATTTTTGATTCTGAGCCTATTATCAGATTGACAAGTATCCAAAGATAGTCTGCATCTCAATAGCATTGGTCTCTCTGAGACTAAAATTTACAGAATATACAATGATGAAGACGAAACACCAGAGCATATTCTCTGTGAATGCGAGGGCTTGGCTCGCAAAAGACTTCGTCACTTCGGTCAGGGTTTCATGGACCCATCAGAATTCCTGACCATTCCTCTTCGCAAAATACTAGGCTTCATTGAAAGCGCAGGGATTGAAGAGGAATCATAGTCAAACCGGGGGGAGGTCACAATAGGCCCAACTGTGGCTGCAGTGACAGAGGTTAACCATACCAACCCCTATTTCCAATCTATCTATCTAGTCTGCAAAATAGCTGTTGAAATAGGTCAAGTGATCCGGGACGATTGACACCTTCTAGAAACGAATCAGCTTCCATCTGTCCAACCAAAAACTGGTACGGCGTTAATCAGTACTGCATTGAATTTTGTATAGGTCACTGTGAAGGTCATTATAGGTGTGGATTTCCTATCTTGATCAGTGATTTAATTAAGATTAAAAAAAACAATTTAAAAACTTGAATGCTCCGCTACTAACCAACCGATTGGTTTTAACGTCCAACCTTGAATGACATTTTGAATCCCGATGACTTTTTTTTTCTTTCTTCGCCAGTCTTGCGAACAACGTCTTAAAGACTTCCACATTTCAATTGAGTCATTCGATAAGAAACAACAAACATGTCCAAATCGGGTTTTCATTTTTCATCGCGATGAATTTCACTCACCTCTCCAGGTGAAATGCTAGTCGAGTCGACTGGCGGACTACCGCTTAGTTTGCTATGACATCCGGCTGTAGCCCCGATGGCTGTACAGTTAAGGCTGATTAGCACACGGTGAAATGTCTTAGTCATATCGACTTTTAAGTAAAATGATAATTGCACTATACGTGGACTGTTGTTTCTTGTTTGTCATCTGGGCGTAAGTATAAGATAGGTTTTTGTTGGTTTGGGATAAAATAATCGCAAATCTACTGAAAAATTCCATTAGGTCGTTGCAGAAAGTTGGCGACGTAGTGATCTTGCGTAATTGGTAATTTACTTAGTAATTATAGTTATGGAAAAGTTAGTGCACTGTAACACCCATTGCGGTTTTATTTGCCTGATTGCTCAACTTGTCTCAGCGTTTTTATTTGTCTAGAAAATTGAAATTTACTTGGTATGAAGCATTAAAATATTATTGCTAACTCGCGGAAGTCTAAAAAATATTTTTTTTTATTGGTAATCGATACTCGTTTCGTAATTAAGATGTAATCGTGCCACTACAGATCAGACCTCTTATGGTACAACAACTCAAATCGGGCCTCGGCATCTCGCAGAGTGAATTAGAGACATAGCGAGCGGATAGACCGAACTGAGTTTTTCCTTGAAGCTCATCAACGTGGTTTTTATTCTGGGGATCGAATCGAATCCAATGCATCGAAAACGCATAAGCTGTCGGTTAATAACCGACAATGTATCTTTTCAAGGTAGATCTACCTTAAGGTTGTTGTTTTTCAGTATCAGCGTTCTGTAAGGACCACACTTCCACTGATTCGAAAACTGTGTTCGACTTTGTGTTCAAAATTGTGCTGTTTTGTTCACGGTTTATAAGTTTCTGAGTGATCAGAGTGTGTATCATACAGCAATCGATCAACTCTACAAGGATGTGTTTTTTTTTTCTTCCTGTAGTAGAAATTTCTTACCGAGAATGCCTTTTTTTATTCTAAAAAATATTTGATTAAAACAATAAATTAGCTTTCCGATAAATCTATTTAGATAAACTTCAGAAAACGAACACAGTACAAAAAAATCTGCCAATGGTCTGGGCAAAACTTTATTATTTTTCGGGTCAAAGTTCGGGAGCGGTTAAAGTCGGAGCATATCATCAGTTGTTTCGAGGTTATGAAGTTTCTAGGAAAGTTAATTTTGTTCTTAAAATAAAAATATTTAAAATAGAGATTTTTAGCCAATTAAACATTGAAAAAACCCCTGTAGACTATACGAATTTCGGTATATTATGTACACTAAAAGCCCATAGAAGTAAAAACGAATTTGTTGCCTTATCAGACTTGAGATATGACGAATTATTAAAACATATACAAACCCATTACTTCCACTTGGGGTTTGAATTTCGAAAAAATTGTGAAACAGGTTTCTAAACGATTTTATAAGAACCAACTTGATATCTCATGAGACACGAGGGATTTTGAAAAATTTGTGAAAACGTAAGCAAACTCTTCACACCCCCTTGGTTTTTGAAATTTGAAAAATCGTGAAATTCGTTTTAAGGTCATTAGATCAAATGCCGTGATAACCAATATCTCATCAGAACCAAGGGATGGCAAAATTTGTGAAAACATATGCAAACCCTTGGGGAATGAATATCCAAAAATTGAGAAATGGGTTTGTAGGCGATTATATAAAAAGTCTGTGGAAATTGAAAACGATCTAATATCTCATCAAACCTAAGAAATATGTCGAACCTTTGAAAAGCATACAACCCCCTTACACCCCTTAGGATTGAAAATCTGAAAATACTGAAATTGACTTTTTGGTTCTTATATAGGAAACCTTAGGAAGTAAAAATGAATTCGATATATCATCAGTTCTAAGCAATGTGTAGGAATCTGTGAAAACATATGCAACCTCCTTACACCCACTTGGGGGTTGAATATCCAAAAATCCTGAAAGGAGTTAATAGATAAATATGAAAACAGCACGAGAAAGTAAAAACAATTGAATTACTTATCACTTCTTAAGGATATGACAGAATTCGTGAAAACTTGCTCAACCCTTTTATATCCTCTTAGGGGCTGAAAAAGGAAAAAACTTAAAAACAAGTTTTAGGCGATTATTACGCAAGCACGTGAAAGTGAAAAGATATTCGATATTTGATCAGGCCTGAAGGATGTGGCATAATTCGTGAATAAGTATACAACCCCTTCACACCCCCCTAGAGGTCGAATTTCAAAAAGAAGCCGTAGAATAAACATACTGCAGTCACGATCGGCTGCAAGCCAATCGTATAATACTCTAGATGAATACTGAACTCCGATTTATATTGTAGTTGGGAATAAAGTAGAATTACGTGTGTGCATGTTGTATGTCCTTTATTAAGGACTCCCATTAGATTGCTACTCAAAACTAAAAGACAATATTCAGTGTTTAATTTCATATCTTGAACTGGGTAAGTCATCGAAAAAAAATGTCCTTTTTGAAGGACTTTCACATGGGAGGTGCAGAAAGGACTCACTCGATTTCTTACATATTTATCCTTTTCCTTGGAACCATTTAAAAATGAACGTGTACAAAATTCCAAATTCGTAGCATGAAGCGTTCAAAAGTTATCGAAAAATATTGTTGAACACGTGTCTTAAGAACATTTTGTGTGGCAGCTACCACAAGGAGTAAAAGGATTTCGCTGACAAGTAAACCCAAGCTTCGTTTTCACTCAAAACTAATTTGTACAAAATTCCGAATTCGTAGCTAAAAGATTACTTGAGTTATGGTGAGTTTCGTAAATTAAGTGAATACATTTTGACAGGATATTTGTATGGCAGCTACACGAAGGACTAACAGGATTTTCTTCATAATTATGTATTTAGCTCCAAATATTGGAAAAATAATACGTACAAAATGTCAAAGTCGTAGCTTAAACCCTTCTGAAGTTATCGGCCAATATTCTTGAACACGTATTTTAAGGACATTTTGTATGGCAGCTACCAGAAGGAGTAAAAGGATTTCGCTGACTAGTAAACTCAAACTTTGTTTTCACTCAAAACTAATTTGTACAAAATTTCGATTTCGTAGCTAAAAGATTACTTGAGTTATAGTGAGTTTCGTAAATTAAGTGAATACATTTTGACAGGATATTTGTATGGCAGCTACACGAAGGACTAACAGGATTTTCTTCATAATCATATATTTAGCTCCAACTATTAAAAAAGTAACACACACAAAATTTCAAAGTGGTAGCTTAAACCCTTCCGAAGTTATTTGCTGATATTCTTGAACACGTGTTTTAAGGACATTTTGTATGGCAGCTACCCGAAGGAGTAGGACGATTTTGCCCGTTAACGAACTTAGCCTTACAAATTCAACCAAACACTTAGATTCAAAATTTCAAGATCCTAGGTGAAGGCGTTCTTGAGTTATCGTGTTCACGGACAGACGGACGGACGGACGGACGGACGGACGGACGGACGGACGGACGGACGGACGGACGGACGGACGGACGGACGGACGGACGGACGTCAGACGGATTTGAGGTTTTTGGGCACAAATAAACAAAAAATAATATATAACTTTTTTTCGTCCGAGGCTTGGTTCTATGCGTTACAAACTTTTCGGCTGGATTAAACTTATAATACTCTATATGATTTCATCTAGAGTATAAAAATGAATTAAATATTTGGGAAGACCTAATAGATATGACAAAAATCGTGAAAATATATGCATTCCATTTTCACTGATACATTTTTTTCGCACCCCCCCTCTTCCGAACGCCAATGGATATTTGAAATTTTTTTTTATCTAAGTTACCTTTTTAGTTGATTTACATATACATACCGAGTTTCAACTTTGTAGCATAAGCCGTTCTATAGATAGGAAAAACATTCCCCACCGCCGTACCATACTATCCTTATAAAAAATTTTATTTTTCCAAGATGCTACTACTTCAGCTCTATCTAAATACCATGTTTCAACTTTATATCATTATAGGTTTTTGAGATATAAAAATCGCAACTTTTTCCTTTTCACCATCCCCCACCCTCATCCTCTACACCCTCACACCCAAAATTTTTTTCTGATAGGGGTCTATTAGACCTACTTCTGGTAAAAATTTTAAGCATCTACCTCACACTGTTCTTGAGATATGAGAAGTGATTTTTTAGAAAAATTCGCATCACCTCCACTTTCATGATCCAAATTTTACTTTCAGCAAACTTCTACGGGTCATGAAACGCGAAAAAAAAAATGTTCGGGGTTTTTTTTTAAAAATCAATCACAATACTGTATTTTTAGAAAATAATAAAGTAAAAACGTCAATTTCATATTCGCACACCTGGTATATAAAAAGCCCGTTAAAGTAAAAAAGAATTCGATATTTCACCATAATTAAGGTATAAGTCGGAATTCGTAAAAAGGTACACAATCATTTTACATCTTCTTAGGGGTGGAATATAGCAAAATTCCGAAAATAATTTTTAGATCATTATATGTATATAAAAGCGAATTCTATCTCATTACACCTAAAAGATTTGTCGGAATTCATGACAACGTGAACAAAACTTTTCACCCCTTAAGAGGTTGAATATTGAAAAATGCTGTTTTACTTTATTATTTTAATAATATAGTATTGTTATCGATTTTTAAAAAAAAAAAATTGGCTACCCTCAAATTTTTTTTTTTTAGGTTTCATGACTAGTAGACACGAAAAAAGCAAAATAAAATTTCAGTCCGTCTGTCCGCCGTACGTCGACCGGTGTACGCAAAATTGTTTGAAGGCTCGTAGCACCCAAACCTTTTGAGCTATTTTGTTGATTTTTTTTTCGTAGATAGACTGGGTAGGCCCCTTGAAGTGAACAAATTGTGAGGGGCGGGGGTGTAAGGGGGGAGGTGGGGGAAGCGTTTTAGACGGAAAATTTTGGTTTCTAGATCTCAGCAACCGCTTATGCTAGGAGGCTGAAATTTGGAACTTATATAGAGCTTCGATAGTGGACCCACTTGCAAAAAAATTGCCGCTATAGGTGAATGGGTTTTGGAGTGGAGGGGGGGGGGAAATAATGCGTCCGAAACGCAAAAAAGATGAGATCGACAAATTCTAAAATCCATATCTCCTAAACGGTTAATATCGCAAAATTAAAACTTAATGAATATCTGTAGGTATACTAGGAGAATTGATCGAAAACAAATATTTGAGTGGGGGCAGTGGCGTACGGGGGTGGGGGATGAAAAACTTTAGATTACGATATCTCACGAACCAATTGCACTAGAGAAATAAAATTTGGTTTTTGTATAAAGGTTGACAAATGAAGTTTGATGAAAGTAATATATTTAAAGTGAGCTGTGGGGCATGAAAGTGGAGGGGATAAGAATTTTTCAAAAAAATCACGTGTCATATCTCAAGAACGATATAATATAGATGCTTAAAATTTTTGCCAGAAGTAGGCCTAATAGACCGCTAGCAGAAAACAAGGGGAGGGTGAAAAGGAAAAAGTTGTGATTTTTATATCTCGACAACCTATAATGATATAAAGCTGAAACTTGGTATTTAGATAGAGCTATATTAGTAGTAGTTATTATAGGGGCAGTATGGTACGGGGGTGGGGGGTGTTTTTCCTATATATAGAACGGCTTATGCTGCAAAGTTGAAACTCGGTATGTTTATGTAAATCAACTAGAAAAGTAATTTAGATAAAAAAAATTTTCAAATATCCATTGGCGTTCGGAGGGGGGGCAAAAAAAATGATCAGTGAAAATGGAATGCATATAGTTTCACGGTTTTCGGCATATCTATTAGGTTTTCCCAAATATTGAATTCATTTTTATTGTACGACTTCTTCATATAAATACCTAGAAAGTGTTTTTAGGATTTTTTAAAATTGGACCCCTAAGGGGGTGCAAAGGGGGTTGTAAACTTTTTCAAGAATTGTACTATAGCCCCAGGTCTTATCAGATATCGAATATCTTTTTCACTTTCACGTGGTTGCGTAATAATTGCCTAAAACCGATTTTCAAGTTTTTTCCTTTTTCAGCCCCTAAGAGGGTATAAACGGGTTGTACACGTTTTCACGAATTCCGTCATTAGTGATAAGAAATTGAATTGGTTCCTACTTTCTCGTGCTGCCTTCATATTTATTTATTAACCCTTTTCAGGATTTTCGGATATTCAACCCCCAAATGGGTGGAAGGAGGTTGCATATCTGATGATATACCGACTTAATTTTTACTTCCTAAGGTTTCCTATATAAAAAAGCCAAAATGTCAATTTCAGTATTTTAGATATTCAATCCTAATGGGTGTAAGGGGGTTGTATGCTTTACAAAGCTTCGACATATTTCCTAGGTTCGATGAGATATTAGATCGCTTTTCACTTAAACAGACTTTTTATATAATCGCCTACAAACCCATTTCTCAATTTTTCGATATTTAATCCCCAAGGGTTTGCATATGTTTTCACAATTTTTGCCATCCCTTAGTTCTGATGAGATATAAAATTGATTATTACGACCAACCAATTCACAATTTTTCGAATTTCAAAGACCAAGGGGTTGTGAAGGGTTTGCTTACGTTTTCACAAATTTTTCAAAATCCGTCTTGTCTCATGAGATATCAGGTTGCTCTTATGAAATCGTCTAAAAACCTGTTTCACAATTTTTTCGAAATTCAAACCCCAAGTGGAAGTGATGGGTTTGTATACGTTTTAACAATTCGTCATATCTATTGAGTCTGATAAGGCAACAAATTTGTTTTTACTTCTATGGGCTTTTATTCGAATAGTCTACACGAGCTTTTCCAATGTTTAATTGGCTAAAAATCGCTATCTTAAATATTTTTATTTTAAGCACAAAATTAATTTTAATTTAATCTAATAATCTCGAAGCAACTCATGATATACTCCGACTTTGACCGCTCCAGAGCTTTGACCCGAAAAATAATAAATTTTCGCCCAGACCATTGGCAGATTTTTTTCTGATTACACTTAAAGCCTTTAGAAGTGAAAGCGGATTCAATATCTTAATAGACCTAAGAAATATGTCGGAATTCGTGAAAAAGTATACAACCACTTTACATATCCGGGGCTGCATATCGAAAGGTTTGGAAAAACGTTTCTAGGTGCTTATATAAAGAGCCCACAAAAGTAATATTTTTTGGATAACTCGACATGTCTTAAAGATATAACAAAATTCGTGAAAATGAAAAAAAAAACATTGCACTGAAATTTTTTTAATCTACCTCTGTACGCCAATGAAAATCTGACCTTTTTTGGCTTTAATTTCTCCAGTAGAACATCTTACATATACCAAGTACTAACTTTCAACTTTCTAGCATTTGCCGTTTCTGAGATATTAAGAACCACGCTCCCCCGTACCTTTCTACCGCTATAAAAAATTTTATTTTTCGGTTATTTTGCGATTTCAGAATTTTTTCTTTTCCACCTCCTACACCCGCTTGAAAAAAAATTTTTCCGGCAGAGGTCTACTGGGCCTAGCTACAGTAAAATTTTTAAGATCATATCTGGTACGATTTTTGAAATATGAAAATTTAATTTTTTTAATTACTATCCCCAAAACTTCCCTGTTCCACTGCCCATTCTCGCACCCCTCAACCGATATCGACCATTTCTTTGAGAGAAAGACATTTTTTTCCTATGCTGGCTTCCCACTCACGACATGGGTCCACGCTTTTCTTATATCTAATTTTCCAAGCCTCTCAACAATGTCTACTTCCAAAAATAACATTCACTATTAACTTTTTAAACCCCCTACTTCACCTAGGTTGAGCAATAGGCTAACAATATATCCCCGGAAAAAACTATGGTGATGAGCTTCGTGAGAAAAACCTCAGATCGGGCGCAGCGATGACCGTAATGTACTAAATTCCAAATAATTTCGAATATGCCAGGGCCCGATTTAGGCTGTCGCGCTAAAGAAGAAAAATAATCTGAAAATCGTGATATACAATTAGAACAATTTTTAATGAATATTATAGGAGTAGTAGTTTGAGGTCACATAACCACTACAACGGCTAGATTAGTGAAGAAATTTCGATTAACACTTTGAAGCTATAGTATTCAGAAACCATTGAGATAGGGAAATCCAGAAAATACTGGAATAAATTGTTGCTTGCGAACAAACAAATAAATCAAATACATAAAACAAGACTCTCAAAAAAATCGTTACTCTTAAAATATTTATCAGAACTGCTTAAGACTGCGGAATAAAATTAATTTTTTAATAATCATGCAAATTAAATTAAATTTATATTTCTGCAAGCTTGGCGATGCCTTATAAGTCTATCGAAATATCTTTTATTGAATGTCGCAATATTTATTGTAGTTTTCTTAGTCATTTCTCATTGCGTTCAATGAAGCGCTTTATCCAAAGCGTAGGCATCACGTATTCTAGCCGTGGATTTAATAAGTGTTGATTTTTCTTTAGCGGTAGAGTAGCTAAGTAGTTTTGATCAAAATTCAATGCAAGTGCATTTCAATCGAATAGGCGATGTCAATCGATAATATGTTGTTGGAAAATCCGCCATATGTACTTACATAATTCTTTTTTTTTTGTTGACGTGACTTGGTTCATGAAGATATTTTGGTTTTACCGTCAAATCAAGATAACTTGAACCGGACAAACTAACCATTGTAAACTTGAACTATGCATGAACTAACCTGACTATAAATTGAGCCCATATTCATCAATGTCTAGTGATCTTTACCCCCAATAGGAATTTTTAAGTTAAGGGCTATTCAAAGAGTTAGACCTGACCCGAAAGTAAACTGTTTCGTAACAGTGGTGGCACGTTCTACTCGTCATAAGGCATATCATGCTTTTTATTGAATGTCTGTAGTACTCATAGAGATATATGTACTGGAGATGATGAGCAGCGACTGTTTTGAAGCCGGATGATTCCTCGCAAAGGACCGGTAATAAACACTATGCTACTATTAACATCTTACTCACACTTATGTTATACTCCGGTCTTGAACACGAAAAACGCCAAACATTTAAATACTGGGCTACTTTTTGCATTTCACTGCCACTTGGCATCAGACGCTCCATACAAAAACGTTCAATTTGGCATCGAAATGCTTCAAAGTGCTTCTTACAAAAACGGCGTCTTGTCGTCTCCAGTATTTATATCTCTATGGTAGTACTATTTGACCCGATTTTCTAAATGAAGCACGTAGAAAAGCACTCATTATTATTTAAGAAATCCCTATTATCCGGAATTTGGCTTAAATAAATAGAGACTTTCATACATTTCATACTTTAAGAGCTGTTAGGAAATATTTAGTTGAAAACTTCAAACCAATTACAAAACACTTAACTTGTTAGTGTCTACTTTAAAAGACGAAGAATATTTCTTTATAAAAAGTGGCATGTGAATCGTGCAGCATTGTTTTGATAATGGCTGCTCAACCCCAATTAGTCTTACCACCTTTACGAATCATTTGATTGATTCATTTCAGAGTGGTTATAACGCCATTTTATTGATTTGGGTAATGGCCTTGATAGAATACATCATTTTATAGTAAAAACTTATCGTGGTCCGTATACTTACCAAACAAAAAAAAACAAAAAAATATACAAAATTGGGTCTCAAGAAATAGTAAGCACAGCTTTAGGTTCTTGACAATCTACAGAATTTTGATTTGAATTTTAAGAGTTTATTATTAACAAATAATTATGATCGAAAATAAAATTATTATCTAAAATTTGAAAAATATAGATTTTTTTTTAATTTTTGATTTTTGATTTTTGATTTAATTTAACCAATTTTTAAAGCAGCAGCCTACTACCTACTACAAAAGGGTAAAAGTATTAAAACGAATGTCAGTAGAAACTTCTCTATAACGAAGTCTCTGCATAATAAAAGTTTATTTTTATTGATCCCGTTCCCCTAAAAAAATATAGAGGAATGTTATTTTAATACAAAATTGTTTCTATAAAATAAAACATTAAAAAAAAAACTCTGTAAAAAAAATTGTTAGTTGGTACTTAATTACTGTGTTATCGGATTTTCTAATAGCGAAGAAAAAAGAGACGTAAAAGTTCCCACATTAAAAAAACAAATCTCGTGCAATTTGTATAAATTTAAATTTTAAATAGATAAAATTTGATAAAATAATTCAAATTCTGATGATTAAATTGAACGGTCAATAGTAAAGCCGATACTTTAGAAAATGTATTTATATTTCTATTAACTAATTGGAAAATATCATGTGAATTCGTTGGGGATATGAAATCTGTACAAAAACAAAAGATTGTTATTTCTGGAATTAAAAAGTTTAGCTTTTCCTCTGCATCTCAATTTCTTGAGGTACAGCCGTGATAAATGAAGTAGAATGGAAATTTTCAAGAATAAATTATTAACAATAAAATTTTACATAATTTTATTTAGGGAATTTTATTAATTTTCCATAAAACTAAAATTTCTGTAATAAATAAAGCGAAAAATCTAATTGTTTGAACCGTAAAAATCAAAAGTAGGTATACCGAAATATGAAATTTTTCAAAAAACCGATAGAACTTTTCGTAGGTATTTATTTTTCGCTCTCTCAGTGGGGTTTTGATATGGGTGGTAAGGTACCTTGGGTGGGGGTCCTTTTTTATATCTCAGAATCGGCTTATGCTAGAAAGTCGAAACTTAATAAGTATATGTAGATGTACTACAGTAGTAATTAAAAAATATATTCAAATGTTCTTTGGTGTACAAAGGTGGAGTAAAATAAATGTCCGTAAAAAGGGTTTTTTCCATATTTTCACGAATTTCGTTATATTTTTTGGGGATGTTGAGTTATCACATTAATTTTACTTTTAAGGGCCTTTATATAAGCGACTAGCAACATTTTTCCTAATTTTTTTTTATAATTGATTTGATTTTTCGATATCCAACCCCAAAGGATGTGTACATTTTCACGAATTCCGATATATTTCTTAGGTCTAATGAGATATATAATTCGCTTTTACTTCTAACGGCTTTAAATATAATCAGGGAAAACTCCGATTTAAGCATTTTTCAATATTAAGCCCCTGTGGGTGTAAGGCGTTGTTAAAGTTTTCACGAATTCCGACAAAACTTTTAGGTTTGATGAGATCAAATTCGCTTTTACTTCTATGGGCTTTATATATAATGATCTACACATTAATTTTAGGATGTATAATCATTGTGTACATTTTTACAAATTCCGAGATATCACTTAGGTCTTGTGAGATATCGAATTCTTCTTAACTTTAACGGGTTTCCTTATAATCGACTATTGAAAATGAAAAAAAATTCGGAAATAAATAAGAAACTCTGCGAACAGTCTGGGCGCAACTTTATTATTTTTGGGTAGATATCGGAAACACGTTTAATGCTGAAATGCGACTGACAACCTAAAGAATAACCAGGGGGCTATTTGGAGCGTTATGTTTTAGGTTGACAATCGCAAAGAAACCTATATCCGCATCTCAGCATTAAACGCGTTCTGGTCTTCTACCCAAAAAATAGTAAAGTTGCGCCCAGACTGTCGGCTGATTCTTAAATAATGCCAGGTTAAGGGCTCACATACCCCTGCATGCGCTGAAAACCGAGTAAATTTGAAAAATTATTACAAAGGTTATATGGTGAAAAAAAAATTTTTTTGTTGAGTTCACATATCTTATTAACAATTCAGCTATAAAAAAAAAGAAACATTTTTTTTATTTTTCAATATTAACATTGTTTTTTACGGGTATAAACGGACTACTTATGAAAACCATGGCGCCTCCTGGTCGACATCATAACTTCACCAAAAATAATTAAATTTGCAAAAATAAAAAAGAATCTTGTAAAATAATGTAGTTATAGTCTGACGGAGGGAATTTATATTTTTTCAAAAATAAATAAGTTACAGAATTTCAAACTTTAGTAATCATTTTTTTTAAAAAAATTTGCGTTTAATAATTTATAAAAAAATTTCCAAGCAACAAATTAAAAAAACCCCTCGTCAGACTATAGAGAAAATAGTTATCAAAATTTGAAAAAAAAAGTTGTAAAATATTGAAAATTGACTGAGTTATCGTGCCGACCATGCCTAAAAACATACATAGTTTCGAGAAAAATGCGTTTCAAATTTTTGGTAGGTACAACGTCAACTTACGGCTAGTCTCCCATTCCAGCTTCGTACTATACACCTTCTTGTTCTTGTATCTTCGTGTTTTTCACAGATGGTCCTATAAATGACCTTGTTTTCTATGAAACCCAGCTTTAGCGAAAAAATTATTGCTAAACGCTGCTGTTGAGAGTGGAGCGGCAAATAGCGAGGAAGCCGCTCCAAACTGATGTCTGGTCACATTTATTGCTATAACTTTGTAATGGAGTGGAATTTTCTAAATTCTATTTTTTTTAATTCTTAAAAGTATAAAAAATAAAAATTTGTAAAAAAAAAAATCTATTTTTTGAAAATGTCAGGGGTATATGAGCCCTTAAGAGGAAAATATGCTGGCATCCAGTGAGTCCTTCCTATAGACCCCGTGTAAAATTCTTTGAAAATGGAAGATTTTATTTTCGCTAATTTGCCTTAAGTTCCACATACAAAATTCAACATTCAAATGAAAGTTTTTAAAAAGTTAAAGTCATACACACTCCCTGTTCTGTGTTATCCCCAACTACAATGTAAATCGGAGTTCAGTATTTCATCCAGAGTATTATACGATTGGCTTGCAGCCTATCGTGACTGCTGTATGTTTTTTTTTATGTTTAACTCGAGTGGAAATTTTCATCACATCACAGACATCACATAAAAATAAAATATTTGATAGGGGTAGCAAGGTCGGGGGTGGTTTTTCATATCTCAGAAATGGCTTATGCTAAAAAGTTGAAACTTAGTAAGTATATGTAGAAGTACTACAGGAGTAGTTAAAGCAAAAAAAAAGTTTTTAAATTTTATTGATGTACAGAGCTGGAGTAAAACAAATGTGCGTGAAAAGGGGTTTTCCAACATTTTCATGAATTTTGTTATTTTAACCTAAAGAATAACCAGGAGGCTATTTGGAACATTATTTTTTAGGTTATCAGTCGCATAGTGACCTACACCGCATCTCAGTATTAAACACGTTTCGGACTTCTACCCAAAAAAATAATAATATTGCGCCCAGACTGTTGGCAGATTTTTTTGTTCAGATATGGTCAAAAACTCCAAATCTGCTTGCTGTCCGTCCGCCCCGTCTGTTTAAACAATAACTCAAGAACGCCTTGACCTAGGAAGTTGAAATTTGGAATATGGAAGTTTGGTAGAATTTTCAAGGCTAAATCCGTTCCAATGCAAAAAGTTCTTAAAATAAGTGTTCAAGAGTATTGGGCGATAACTTCAGAATGGTGTAAGCTACGACTTTGAAATTTTTATAGAGGTATGAATATGAAGAAAATCGCATGAGTCCTTTTTGTAGCTGCCCTACAAAAACCCTGTAAAAATCTGCTCACTCAATTTACAAAGCGCACTATAACTCAAGAAATCGTTTAGCCACGAAATCGTCATTTTGTTGAAGGTTCGAGTTTATTAGTCAGTAAAGTTCTTCTACTCCTTTCAGTAGCTCCCATGCAAAAGTCTTTAAGACACGTATTCAAATATATTGCCCGATGACTTCAGAACGCCTCAATCTTTGAATTTCAAATTTTGTATACATAAATTTTTTTTAATAATTCTTGGTTAAGGGAAAAATATGCTAGCTGCTAAATTCCCGGCTACAATATAAATCGGAGTTCAGTATTTCATCTAGAGTACCATACGATTGGAATGATTGTTATATGTGTATTTACTTTAATTTCTAATAATAAAGTATTTGTGTATATTAAAAACAAATTGTGTCTTCTCCAATTGAATGAGGTTTGAGTAAAATGCAAGACTCCCTTTTCCTTGAATATGTTTTTATTAATTAACGAGATTTTTGCAGATCACTTCCATCAAAGGAGACGACTTTTCTTTTCGACGTCATTTTTAAATTTTCTACAAGATTCAAAGACGTTTGGAAGTAATTAGACTGCTACCAAAAACTTAATTTTTTTTAAAAAATTTATTTTAATAGACACATTTGTTTGTAATATGTTTCTGTATTGACGGCAGAGAAGAGAAGATAAGGAGTTGAAAGCATACATTGAGGACTTGTGAGAAATGAGTCCAGATTTAGTATTTTACTAGCCAGCTACTTTGTCCTTCCGAAGTGTCTTGAAGCAAATGAACTACTGGCTCATAAATTGTGATCGAAAGCTATACTGCGATGCTAATTAAAAACTGATAATGTATGTACATCATTTGTGCATCAAGTGACATTATCGGCTCTATATCTGACCCAATTTTACATCTAAATCAGTAAAAAGTTTCACTTCTTCCTAAGAAAGCTGTTTTGTACTGTATTAGCACCTTCTACTCATCAGGCGGCATATTACATTGTTATAAATATTTCTTCTTTTCATTAGTTCACATAAAAAAGGTAATTCGAAATCAAAAATAACACCTTTTTTTGATTTCGAATCGTGTGAATACAATTTGGGAACCCAGAATCCATAGTCACTCATAATGCATAGAATTTCAAAATAAAACGTAAAAATCGGATTTCTAAAAGTTTTTAAATTCTTAACACTAAAACTATGACCTTCTCGATCATTAATTCATCAAGATTCACGCCATGGGAAATTATTAGAATGTCTTAAGACCTGTTCTTTATGATTGGTAGGCAGATCTTTTTTTTCACGGCGTGTCTACCTACATCCAATGTTAGTGATTCTTCTCATAGTTCAGAAATGCCTATATGCACGAATCCAGGTAACGCAACTTGACTGTATGGTAACTATGAAAAACAACCTGCAATCGATCATGTACTGACCTCTAATTTCTGATCATATGACCCAATCTTGAGTCTCAAACCTTCTCAATACCTACTCAGTGAGTTCTCGTACCGAATAGTTACTTAAGTATGGGAACAAGGTTTTCAGGACCATTCTCTTGTTTTCAACATCATCGTCACCTCACATCACATCATATGTGATACCAGTCTAAGAAACTGGCGACAAACCGGCCGGGTTAGTGTTTATTGCATAATGAAAATAATTAATATCGTTGCATTTTCACGGTAATTGATTAAAATGATCATTTTCCAGATTGCAATTTTTCTGTTCACATTCTTCAGCACGCTCTTATGATTTTATCGTGGCTCTACGAATATTGATGGCGAAAAGTTACTTCTAAACAGTGATTGTCTATTGTTAGGGTTTTAAGTGAATCCAGGTCGCCACTATTTAACCAGGGCTGGAGCAAATTAGAAGACGAGGTTCAAACAAAACGCCGGTTAGTGTGAAATCAGTCGATCAAAAAATATAAGGACATTTGTACGGCAACTACGGTTGTCCGCCAGTAACAGCACATTATTATAAAAAAAAACTTCGTCAAATCGATCAACTGTACATTTTAACATACTGGTTCAATTATCTGATGAGCAATTTTTTAAAACACATTTCTATGGGAACTACATACTTCCAAAAATTAATATATGTTGTTTATGTATGGAGCAATAAGATACACAATTTCAGATGCTTAAGCTAGGTGTAAAATATTCTGACCTTATTGTGAGACACCTGAAACTTTAAGGACTTTAAGTATGGAAGCTACCTGAAGAAACTTACTTCATCACTGCAACATTTTCCCATAAAACATCAGATCCGTTGTTTTCCGTGCTAACGGACAGAAAAGCGGGTTTGGAACTTTTAGACATAAGTAAATAAAAAAAATTGTTTTAAGCCAATATTAGATTTGGACTAAACTAGAGAGAGTACAAAATGAAACTGAGTTGAACATATTTAAAAGGGATGAACTTTAATTTTGAGAATTTCTGTTTCTGTCTTCTCTTTTGTGTGAAGCGTTCAACGATTTTTGTCCAATTTCTTTTTATAATTAAGAATAATGAATTTTCAATTTTTAGTACTGCTCCGATAAATTTACATCGTTTTTCTATTGTTTTTTTTTCAGAATGGTGAAACTATGAATCGTGATTGTGATGAGAAATGCACTTGCAATCGTGGTGAATGGATTTGTGAGCCACGATGCTCCGGTGTCTTCTTTAAACGAGGTCGTGCCATTGAAGATCCAATGTGTTTGGAAAAACCTTCACCAGAAGATGATTGCTGTGCGGTTATGGTGTGCAGCGATAAAACTGATAGGACTGATGGTAAGTAATTTTCGATCAAAGTGCAGTACTGCCAGCCTTCCATATGCAACAATACCTGGTTACCTACATTAATACAGTTTTATTTGATAGTCACGTATCTCTAAATAAAATCAAAAACATGTACTTCTGTTAATTTCAAATTGAAACAAATCTGTCTTGGTGAACATTACTAGCTATTCAGTCATAAAATGATAAACATTATCGGAAAGTATCATTACCCTGTTTCAACAATAGTCTTCATTCTTCGATTCAATCAACTTTCGTACGCCACTGTAACTATAATAAAGCTTTTCCGTTCAAGACGCGTTTCTTCAACATATTTTGGCTCCATCAGGAGTAATAAAGCTTTTGATGTGAATGAAATTTTATTCGAAACGAAAGCTTGCTTTATATGATACAGGACCAGTGTTGTCAGATGTTTTAAAAATATAAAATATCACCTAAATAAAATTAGAAACCACCTAGATTTGGGTATTTCCATGGGGAACTACCAAGGAATTGGTGATTATTGGGTGGAAAACTAGTTCAAAAAAACTTCCCTTTTTAAAACGTAGTAAAAAGTGCCACGAAAAACAGAAATTTCTTTTAAAAAAAAAAGCCAATCAACACTGTATGAGACGTAGTAGCTCCTTTGGGTTCAGATCTCGGCTAGGTACTTGCCAATAGATGTTGTAAAGTGGTTGTTAAAACTCTAATGGAGTGTCTCCGTGATGATTCGCGGATTTTTCGTTTGCATAACCTTTTCATAAAAGTGGTGGTAAACACGAAACAAAATAATAAAGGCGTCAAAAAGCTTCAATCTGTAGCGCCGGTACTGTATCCTCTGAAAGTATGGCCAATAACATTATCAAACAACAACAACAAACAACAACATACAACAAAACAAAAACGTCTGATTTTCTTTTCGAAATAGTTTCACTTATAATTCATCCAATTCTTCGAATTCGAATTAACCTGTGACTTAAAATCGATTCACTAGCTCTACGTTATGCACGATGTAGAAGTCCGCAAACCTCCCGATGAAGGTCTATTACTAAGGGAAGTGACTCTGGTTTCAAAAGTCCGTATCGATAGTAAGGAGGCAATGGCTTGAAAATAAATATACCAGGTGTATAAGCTTAAAACGATCGTTGACACATAGATGGCGTTAAAGAGCGTGTTAAGCATCCTAGGGACGCCATTTTTTTTTATTTAAGGGTTGGTTAGTTGTTAAAATTAATCAGTGCACATCGTCACAAATTTCATTCAACAACATATGTTTGTCCTGTGCTGATCATGTCTAGTTTTTTGCCAGGAAAAGAGCATATGCGGGAAGCTTTGCTTTGTTGCTTTCATTTGAAGAAAACGGCTGCTGAATCGCATCAAATGCTTGTGGAGGCCTATGGTAACAATGTTTTATCAGAATCAATGTGCAGGGCTTGGTTTCGTCGATTCAAAGACGGCGATTTTGACCTGAGCGACAAGAAGCGCGGAAATCGGCCCATGAAGGTTGTGGACGACCAATTACTGGCGATGAAAAGTGGATTTATTTCGATAATCCAAAGCGCAGAAAATCGTGGGTTGATCCCGGTCAACCATCAACATCTACCGCAAGACCAAATCGCTTCGGACCGAAGACAATGTTGTGCGTTTGGTGGGATCAGCAGGGTATCGTCTACTATGAGACCTTAAAACCTGGTGAAACTGTCGATGCCCACCGCTACCACCAACAATTGATCAAATTACACAGTGCTTTGCATGTAAAAACGCCGGAATATCTACAAAGACATGACAAGCTGATTTTCCTTCACGACAACGCACCATCGCACACGTCAAAAATGGTCAGCAACTACTTGGACACACTCAACTGGGAGGTGCTACCCCAACCCGCTTGTTCAACAGACCTGTCCCCTTCTGACTACCACTTGTTTTCGTCGATGGCCACGCGTTCGCTGAGCAGCACTTCGGTTTTTACTAAGACGTCCGAAAATGGCTTGATGAGTGGTTTGCTTCGAAAGAGAAAGAATTTTTTTGGCGTGGTATCAACAAATTGCCCGAGAGATGGGAGAAATGTGTAGCTAGCGAGGGTGAGTGCTTCGAATAAATTTGTTTTTGTGTTCTTTGAAAAAAAAAACCATGTGTTTTTCTGACTAAAAAACGATCGTCTTAAGCTTTTACACCTGGTAGAATGGATGCATTATGATAATACTAAGCCATATGTAATAATACGAGCATTGTTATGATGGCACCTCCTTGCAGTGTCGCATAATGTTTTTTATGTTGTGGTTACATTATTACGTTATACCTTGCCCAGTGAAGCTTAATGGACTTTTCGTTGACATTGGAAATAGTTAACAACAGCAACGATGTCCCATAACACATTCTTAGGGAGGGGCAAAGCTATTGCTTTGAAGTTGAAGTCATGTAAAGAATACTAAACATTTTTGATCCGTCGAGCCGGAGTTGAACAAACGACCTATGGAAGCCTGAAGGAGTGAGCAATTAATTTATAGTGAACCTGAATTGAAAAATAGTTGATTGAAAATTGTAAGTTTTTCGAATTGATGGAATACAGGTTGATGTAAGTGCACCTTCATGGATCCCTCTCAGGGCGTTGGATAGCCTCGTCCAGCTCTCGAAATTTTTGATTTTGTAAAGATAATGTCCTAAAAAAATAATGTTTCGCTTTTAAATTTCAGCTCCCTTCCTGCCGACAATGATGCCAACACAAAACTCCAAAGGTTGTCTATTCAACGAAAAAATGTACAATTTCCACGAAAAGCTTGAGATCGGTTGCGATCAAATTTGTAACTGCAAGGAAACCGGCGTAATGGAATGTACGGCACGCTGTCCAGCCCGGAACCATACACGGCTCGAAAAATGCGTCGTCGTCAAGGATCCGAAGGACATGTGTTGCGAACTGGAACTCTGCGATGTCACGCTCGACGATCACGAACAAACGCCCGCTACAGCGGCAACTACTGAAAAATCCGAAGCTGATAATTCGGAAAAACCATGCGAACATAAGGACAAAAAATATAAAATTGGCGAACAGTTTCACGATGGCTGTGACGCTTTGTGTATTTGTGCACCGGAAGGAGTCCATTGTGCCAAGCTAGAGTGTCCTTCCAGCTTCGGATTGGACGTACTAGATCCGCACTGTTTGCGATGGGAACCGGAGCCGGCTACATTCCGGGCGATTGCGCCGAAATGCTGCCCGGAAAGGATGCGATGCGTCGATAATGGAACCTGCGAGTATAGGGGACAAGTATTCGACAATTGGTCGGAGATTCCAAGCAATTTAACTGGTAAGAAAGACGCTTAGCTTCAGAGGGGTTAAAGAAGATGTTGACGAATTGTTTACTTACGTAGGATGTGAACAGCACTGCTACTGTGAAGGTGGGAAAATCGAATGCCGGCCAGCTTGTCCACCAGTTCCAGCTCTTCCTCCGCCACATCTTCCATGCCATCCGCGACAGGCCCGACTACTTCCGATTCCGGAAGATGATTGCTGCAAGCATTGGAGCTGTGTTGCTTCGACAGATCTTAATGACGGTAAGTTCAATAAGTGTGCTAAGTTACCTTAGCCTCTTTTCTCTTCGTATATCATCTCATGAACATAACCAGACAAACAATCGACTTATACTTTAACTCACAAAATTTCCCCAATTCCTATACAAACTTCAGGAAAACCGAATCTAATACCAGGTCCTAAGCCACACGGCGCGCATCACGACGACAAAGAAATTTCAAATTCGGTTGGACCGTTCTATCCGACTATGGACGGTAAGCTTCCGAAGGGTACGCCGGAAAAGCCTTCGAAAAAGGTCAACAAGGACGGCAACGATAATACTATTAAATATCAGCAACAACCTTTCATTCCGATTGCATCCGGACCGGGGAATTATGATCTCAACAATTACAACGAAAATACCCGCGATCATCAACAACAAGGACCCGGTTACTTCAATCCGGGCCTGACTAAGGGATTCGATCCGTACAATCCGTACGGACAGAATGCCAATAATATTCACGATAAGCCGACACAACCCGATCTTTATAACATCTTGGGTTCGAATACACCGCCAAATATTCCACCGCATGTCCGAATCGAACATTTACTGCAACATTTGCAAGGTAACGAGCCGAATCAGGGACCTCTAGTGCATCTGCCACCTGCGATCGCTGCAGCAAATGGACAACCGGGTCAACCGCCAACGCCACCGCAGCAGCAACCAACGGAACCAGCTTCGAATTTCCCATTTAACGGATTTTCCATCCATCAAATTCCAACTGATCAAGGACTACCACAGAGACCGCAAACAGGTTGACTATATCATCTTTCATAATTTTTGTTGGTGTATGCATGTAGGAAATTTTTACTGATTGTTAGATACTAAGATCATTGTTCTGATCTACTAACCAAGACCATTAAAATTTTACGCCAAAATTTTGTCACCCACAATAGGAACCACCCCCTAACCAACCACAATTAAGGACTCTTCAACTTTTCTCTCCTTTCAGGACTTGGTTTCGAGAATCTCCAACCTGATCTTCAAGTGATCGCACTCGAAGCAATTGACCCCCGAACAGTTCGAATTGTCTTCACCGTTCCTCAGATATTCGTCAATTTGCATGGACGTGTGGAACTACGCTACACAAATACCGCCAATAACGACACGAATGTGTGGTCAACGCAAGTATTCGCACCACCCGAGGATCTGATCGCGACATCCCAGCTCGAATTCGAACTGCCCGGTCTCGAACCGAACTCGCTCTATAAAATCAAAATAACTCTAATCCTGCGCGATATAAACTCACAACCATCGAGCCAAGTTTACACGGTGAAGACGCCAGCCGAAAGGACAATTACACCGCCGCCACCAATCACCGACTATCGACCGGACTTCGAGGACATCTTCAAGAATGCCGAAGATCCTGAACTAAATGTGAGCGAAACGAACTCAACCTGGCTACGACTTAGCTGGCGGAAACTGTCCGACGAGGAACTGGAATATGTCGATGGACTACAGCTTCGCTACAAGGAACTGACCGGTATGATCTACGATGCTACACCACTGATACATCGCACCTTGACGAGCTACACGATTGAGAATCTAACGCCCGATACCGCTTATGAAATTGGAGTGTACTTCATACCGTTCCCGGGACATGGAGCTGAACTACGCGCCGGAAATATGATTAAAGTCAGAACATCGCCTAAGGTTGATGTCTACGGATTCGAAGTGATCGTCAATGTGACCAAGGTGAAAGCAACTAGCGTTGAGGTGTTCTGGAATGGAGTACCATATCCGGAAGACAAGTACGTGAACATCTACCGAGCGATCTACCAAAGCGATGCTGGCAAGGAGGACTCGAGCGTATTCAAGGTGGCCAAGCGGGATTCAACGACGGGCACATTGATCATGGACTTGAAGCCCGGAACCAGATACCGACTGTGGCTGGAAATGTATTTGACCAACGGCAACATCAAGAAGAGCAATGTTGTTAATTTCATGACAAGACCAGGAGGCGCTGCTATTCCTGGAAAAACTGGTTAGTTTTATTTTTATCTACAATTCACCACTTCTATCACCACTTCCATCCGTACTATTAAACACTTTTCAAATTTCCAGGCAAACTCCTAACAGCCGGTATGGACGGAGAACCTACAGGTGACTACTACGGACCGTTGGTTGTTGTTGCCGTAATAGCTGCACTAGCTGTTATGTCGACTCTTATCCTTTTGTTGATTTTAACAAGACGTCGGGGTCACCAAACAGCATCGATTACACCGCCTCGAAAAAGCGATGCAGCCTACGATAATCCCAGCTACAAAGTTGAAATACAACAAGAAACAATGAGTGAGTAATAAAAATCCACTAATTTATTATAAACAATTTAAAATTTACTTGAAATGGCCCTTTTTTTATTTCAGACCTGTAGCTTAAGCAGCGCGTACAAAATTAAATGTACATAAAATAGCCAAAATCCGTCCAAATTGTGCTCAAAAAGAAAACATTAAGCAAAAATGTGTACGAAATAATCACATAAAATTAAAAAAATAATAATAAAATTTCATTATAATAAAAATAAAATTAATAAATAACGAAATTTATTAGAAATTCTTCCAATTGTTGTGTGTACATAAAAAAAAACCGAATGATTGTTTAAGATATTTTTTTTATATTTACAATATTATTTTAAATATTACGCGTATTATAAATTACTGAAGAATCCCATCCATCACAGAAATATTTTATGCATTTACCTGTTAGATGTGTTTTTTTTTTATTAATTAATGTAATTTTTTGCAATTGGAGAGACGTTCTCCAGTATCATACCCAAAAAGAGAAAATGTACCGAACTCATTAAATTAGATTTTAGAAATATTTTGTATAATTTATTTTCTTGTTAACTAAATAAATACTTTTATATAATTTTTATACTTGATATAATCAGATCAAAGATAAAGTTATGTATCCTTGAAGAAACAAAATTGATTGTTTTTTTTTTCTTTCTTTCCTTTCATTTATTATTGTTGTTTGCCGTTGGCGTGGAAGTACTAGTTCGTCGGCAAACCATTGCGGTTTGGCTTCCGAATAATTCAATAATTAATTAGTTGATATATTTGTGAAGAACCAGAAGAAAATTACAAATATCAATGATACACTACTAATATACGCCCATGGTATTGGCACTAGGTGATTATGATACACAGAACAAATGGTATCATATTTACGCATGTCCTCACAATGTCGGCACTTAGGCCCATTGAACCACCCTGTTTCCTTAAGCAACTTGAGGGCGCTCATGCACCTTCTCAAACTTAACCGATGTGATTTCATACAACCTGATTGACTTATGAGTTCCACCTTCATCAGAATTGGGAATAGATCAGGTTCCTCCATTTTCTCTGAGTCAGCTGAAATTCTTTGCAAAGAGTACACCTTGGCAAGCATCAGGCCCATGAAACCTTCGCTTCATACGAAGTACATGTAAAGTAACTAAAAATGGGCGCCAAATCGACGCAATATACACTGAATTTGGCAAAGTCTTCGACCAAGTAGATCACAATACTCTAATTTTTAAGTTAAAAAAAATCGGTATAACAGGACCTTTACTTGACGGGCTTAAGTCATATCTTAGTAATAGAACTCAATGTGTTAAGTTCCAAGGCTTCATTTCCAAAGAAATAGGAGTGTCCTCTGGTGTACCCCAAGGAAGTCACTTGGGACCTCTTTTATTCAATACATATCTTCATTTCAGATCTCTCGGAAGTACTACTAGAAAGTGTCTTACATCTTTTATACGCCGATGATCTGAAAATATATAATATCATTCCATTAGCTCCCCCGCAGATGGTGTATTCCTGCAATCCAAGCTGTTGGCACTAGATGGGTGGTGCAGTCTAAATAAATTAAAGCTTAATGTCGGTAAATGTCACGTGATAAGCTTCTCACGTAAAGAATCGCCTTACCACCATAATTATACCCTAAGTGGAAATGGTCTAAATCGAGTAGACCATATTGAAGACCTCGGCGTGCTACTTGACAATAAACTGTGCTTTAAATCTCACTACAACAGAATAATCTCAAAGGCCAGCAAACTTCTAGGTTTCATTAAAAGAAGGGCTAAAGAGTTCAACAAGTTATGGGTCACTAAATCATTATTTTGTTCCCTTGTTCGCCCTCTTCTGGAATATGCATGTCTCATTTGGGATCCCTTTTTCGAAATATACAGCAACAGAATAGAGTCAATCCAGAAGCAATTTCTTCTTTTTGCTCTTAGGGACTTGTATGACCCTAGAGATTTTGATGACCTTCCACACTACACAGTTGGGCTACAACTGTTAAATCTTCTACCGCTCAGCTCCAGAAGAACTATCCTGCTTTACCTTAGATGTCTTGAATGGTGATATTAAGGTTGACAACCTTACAAATAAAATTAGACTTAACGACACTGTCAGGCTGACGAGACATTCAAAACCTCTTAAGGATATCCCCATCGTAGTGATTCAAAATGAAACCATTAACAGATGCTGTAGAACATTTAACAATTTCAGCGTACATTTCACACCTCCAATAAGTAAGGCACAAACTGAAACTGCGTTCGATCTGATCAGCTCCTTCACATCCCGTTTAACCAACCTTTTACTAGTGCCTATAATTTTATACTAATTAAAGTAAATTAAATTAAATTAAGTCAAATTTAATTAAATTAGAATAATCTGAATTAATGTTGAATTTGTAAATATCTTGTATGGTAAATAAATAAAAAAATAACTGCGAAGAATGCTTCCTCTCTCCCATAACGGTTCGATTTCCAAAGGAATTCACACCTTTATTGGGGTCAGAATTATATTTGCTACTCGCCTGCGTCTTCTTCCTCAAACCAGTTCATAATTTACGGAGTCCTTTTAATAATCTGCTTTAGAATCTAAATCCGAAGTTCACGTAGTATATACTGACTTCGCGAAGGCTTTTGATAATGTTAATTCACTACCTACTTATCTCTAAACTTGCATACTTAGGCGTATGTGGCAAATTGCTTCATTGGATATGTGACTTCCTACAGGATCGCACTTGCATTGTCAATATAAAAACTGCGAAATCTAAACCCTTTGCAGTTAAATCGGGTGTGCCGCAAGGTTCTCACCTCGGACCGCTGTTCTTCTTACTATTCATCAATGATATCTGTGATATATTTGATACGTAATGTCAATTTTCTTTTATTTGCGGATGATCTGAAAATCTTTAAAACAGTTTACTCAACCCGCGATTGTGAGACCATTCAACACAATATTGATAAGCTTTTTGAGTGGAGTGTAGCTAATCGCCTTCCTTTAAACATAAACAAGTGCAATTACATAATTTTTCGTAGAGTGCGTGTATGCACTTCCTTTAACTATAGTATCAATCATTGCTCCTTAGCCCAGGTGCAAACTGTAAAAGACTTGGGGCTTGTGCTCGATGGATCATTCACACTCGTACCACATCATATCACACAAATTTTGGGTTGGGTTTGTTATAAGAAATACACTGCTTAAAAGCTCTCTACTGTTCTCTGGTGCGTCCTCACCTTGAATATCTGTCAGTCATTTGGAACTCTTATTTTCAAGTTCATTCTTCTAAATTAGAGACGGTGCAGCAGAAACTTCTTCACTTCTTCGCAACATCGCCTTTAAACTACACATACCTGTTATTCAAATCAATATTATAATTCTCTGCTTGCCACTTTAAATTTAAACACTCTTTCCAAATGGCGTAATCAATTTGACTTGATCGCATTGCTCAGGATCTTAAACAGCGAGTTAGACGCTCCACAATTTCCCGAGTGCATTCATTTGCATGTACCAAACCGCTCATCACGATCTAATGATCTATTTTATAACACATTTCATAGGACTTCATATGGCAAGAACTGCCCAGCCACTCGATTAATGGAAACTAGTAATAAATTTTGTGGTATTATAGATTTTTTCCATACAAATATCGCAGAAATTAAATCTATGAATTACTTGTTATTTTAATTTTAAGTTAAATTGAATTCCAATGAATTACTTATTATTTTAGTTTAAATTTAATTTTTTACGTGTTATTTTAGTTTTAATTTAAAATTTAATTTACTGAAGGGTCCCGCATAAAATTTCCCCAAGCCGGTTCGACTACTTGATGAAGTGTAACATCTTGTCTAGGTCGAAATCTATGAAGCCCAATGTCGCCAGTCGTGTTCGAACAAAAACTGGGCCTCTTCCCAACATTGAAGTGGGAGACCTTGCGATTCTCATCCTCTATAGATACGATCGTTTAGCCTTTTATAATAGCAAATATCTTTACAAGATCACTGCAAAACTCCTACAACATGCTCAGGACCACAGCAAAAAGTTTCCGTCCCTACGGGTTTGTCGCAATGGATTGAGGTGTTTGTGCGGTCTAGAATCGGACAACTTACACATCAAATGAGTAGATCGGCTCATTATACTCGTAAGTCCGACATATCGTTAAATTTCATGAAGCGTGGTAGAAACTCAAATATAAACTTCTTCCAAGACGCCACAGCCCAAGTCGACCCTTGACTTACTCGATAAATTTCATCCAATCGTTTTTTGTTAAGGAAACGGTCGCTACTTCATTCCATTTGTCTTTTCCTATCTAGGCACTGAAACAGCGACTTTTGGGTTTATCATAACGTGACCTTAAAGTATGGGAATGTTATTTCTGTACAGACGAATATATCTCTTATTACATCACAATAAAAGACAAGGACGAGATAACTAAAGACGACTTTTATACCACCCTAGAGACAACCTATGATTCACTGCCCTCGAACGACCTAAAAATTGTCTTAGGGGATTTTAATGCGAAAGTCGGAAAAGAGGAGACTCATAGAGGAACACCAGGAGGGCACAGTCTCCATGAAATAACCAACGACAATGGCCAACGTCTTATTAATTTTGCAAGCAGCAAAAATATCATAGTAAGCTCTACATGCTTCCCTCATCGCGATATTCACAAACGAACGTGGGCATCACCAGATGGTCACACCTTTAATCAAATAGACCACGTCCTAATTGAGAAAAGGGCTACTTCTAGTATACTTGATGTACGTACCCTCCGCGGTGCCAATTGTGACTCTGATCACTATCTAGTCAGAGCTAAATATCGATGCCGAATAGCTCGTAAATTCGATATCGATAAGCTCAAATATACGAAAATGTCCAGAGTATGCCAGTCGAGAATATGTGGGCGAAAATACGAGATGGTATCAAATCCTCGGCAGAAGAGACATTAGGATATCAAACCCGGCGAAAAAATAATGACTGGTTCTGGTATGTCATCCGAAAAACCCCAGTCGACACCAATGGGATGCTACTATTCCAGTCCACTCAACTAGTAGCATACGCTGACGATATAAACATCCTCGCAAGATCCTTCCCTAGTGCTAAGGAGGTATTTGTCAGTCTTGACTCCTCCGCAAAAGAAGTCGGGTTACGCATAAACGAAAGTAAAACAAAAATAATTACGCAAATAAGAAAGAGAACGCCAATCAGACAGAATGTAACAATTGCGGAGTATAATTTGGAGAGTGTGGACAACTTCATATATCTCGGGGCTAATCTAGCAAAAGACGGCAACGAAACGGACGAAATCAAAACGACGGATCATGCTAGCAAATAAAATGTATTATTCGGTACTACCAATAATGAAATCCAAGAAAGTGCACAGGAACAATAAGCTGCGAATATATAAAACTATTATACAGCCTGTGCTCTGTTATGGCAGCGAAACGTGGACATTAACGCGAACTTCCGAAAAGCAGTTAACAAATTCGAAAGAAAGATCCTCCGAAAAATTGTTGGACCCGTAAAGGAAGGAACGGACTGGCGAATAAGATACAACCACGAGCTGTATCAACTCTTCAAGGAGCCAGAAGCTTCAACGTTCATCAAACTACGTAAGCTGCAGTGGGCTAGCCATGTAGAGCGGATGGAAGACAGGCCAGTAGGCAAACCACGCAAGCGATGTGAAGACTCGGTTGATGGAGACAGAAAAGCCATCTAAAAATTAGCAGCTGGAGGACGCGGTCTTTGGATCGAGACGATTGGAAGCGTCGACTTAAGGAGGCCAGGGCCCGACTTGGGCTGTCACGCCATTGAGGATGATGATGACATCACAATAAAAATTAATTTGGCGAACAAAATAGATAATAAAAGAATTCCACCTTCGTTCAAACTGGTCGCTGGAACTCGAACTGCAGGGACGCGTTGGGTGGCTTGCACGCGGAAGTTTGTTACTCGAATGTTACCCCTCCATTTTATCCAGCACGTATGTTGTCTTAGCTGTGCAATCGCATTAAAGGATTGCCACAATAAAATAAAATGTATAGAGGTGATTGTTATCATGTTATCCCACTTGAAGCACTGTAACGACTCGCATTTCCTGGGTAGGCTCATCGGGTGCCGGGATCCGTTACAAAACATTTCTTTGATATTGGGACTTCATTTTATTCTCTAAATATAACATTATCTACTTTAAACCAACGTTTCACTAATTCCTGCTTATTTTGTCTCTCGGCTTCGCTCCTGGTTTCCTTGCTCTTACGTCTACGACTTCATCACTCTCCCTTGCGTTGACTCACGTTGGCTATGTCACCTCGGCGTAGTCTCCACTTGGCCTCCTGCGTTATTCTGCGCTGTTGCGTTAGCTTGCGTTGACTGCGTTTGCTCTGACGTCGTCTCTTCACTTTGCGCTGCTGCGTTGGCTTACGCCGACTGCGTGGGCTTGCGCTGACTGCGTTGCTTCGGCGTCGTCTCCTCTTGGCCTCCTGCGTTATTCTGCGCTGTTGCGTTAGCTTGCGTTGACTGCGTTTGCTCTGACGTCGTCTCTTCACTTTGCGCTGCTGCGTTGGCTTACGCTGACTGCGTTGGCTTACGCCGATTGCGTTGACTTGCGCTGACTGTACGGTTCTGCGCTGTTGCGTTAGCTTGCATTGACTGTGATGTTGTCTTCTCTCGGCTTCCTTCTACTGCTATGCTCTATTTGCGTTGTATTCTCTTGCTGTGTCGTCGTCTCTTGGTTTTCTGCCGCTACTGCGTCCTGCTGCGTCGTCGTCTCCTGGTTTTCTGCTGCTACTATGTTCTACTTGCGTCGTCGTCTCTTGCTGCGTCGTCGTCTCTTGGTTTTCTGCTGCTACTATGTTCTACTTGCGTCGTCGTCTCTTGCTGCGTCGTCGTCTCTTGGCTCCCTGCACTACTGCGTCCTGCTGCGTTGGCGGCTATCTTCTTCGGCGTCGTATTCTTGCGGCTTCTTGTGGTAGTTACGTCACATTGCGTTGGTCTGCGCTGGCTACGTTACTTTGCGCCGTTACTTCGTCTTCGTCCTCACTTGCTCAGTTCTTCGTTCGGTTCAGGCTTGTTCATTGATGGAAGTACAACTCCACAAGAGCAATATCACAAGTCGAACCGATCGAGCTCGGTTTCCCAATAATGTTTAGGAGAAAGGAAGTACAACTCCACTATCCCAGCCACAAACATGGGTACCGCCGACTGGCCTGCTCAGTTCTTCGTTCGACCCTGGCTTGTTTATTGATGGAAGTACAACTCCACAAGAGCAATAACCCAAGTTGGATCGATCGAGCTCAGTTTCTCAAAGTTGTTAGAAGAAAGGAAGTACAACTCCACTATCTTGTCACAGTATGAGCACTGCCGACTGACTTGCCTTCTGGCTGATTCGTTCTTGTATATATTCAGTGAAGAACATTTCTTATCCGTGAATTATGTTATAGACTAAATTTGTATGGGGAAATTTTGCCTTTTTATAATTCGCGGCCGGTGTATGCTTATCTCGGTATATAGCCCCGCTGGGATTTGGTATACTTGTCGGCGGGTTTTCTGTCGCATCGCGTCGCCTGGGACGCTTGTGTGACCCCGCTGACCTTTTTCCAGGTAAATCCCCAATTTTTGGTGCTGTGTTTCAGCTTTGTTTGTGTTTTATGTCCTTTGTTTTAATGTGTTTCGGGTTCTATGTTCTCTGTTACGTGTTTTTATGTAACCCCGAGTCTTTTAATTTGTGTACCTAATCCTATGTTCTTGGCAATTCATGATGTTCCGTAATCCTAAGTTATACTTCATGTACTTAATCCTATGTTGTTGGCAATTCATGATGTTCCGTAATCCTAAGTTATACTTCATGTACTTAATCCTATGTTGTTTAATTCGTGATGATCCGTAATCTTAAGCTTACTTCCTGTACTTAATCCTATGTGGTGTGGGTGGAAATTTCCGGAAAGTTTCCGTCCTTACACTTCCTCCTTTCCTTGATGAAGAGGCCTTATTGTGCAGGTGTATCCTCCTTGTCGACCAAATCGGACATCATACTCCTGCCCGCCGATCCGCCTGATCCACTTCTTTCGGTTTCCTGGTTTTCCGGCTTTCCGTTTGGCGAGTGTTTCTTGGATGGCCGACATTAGTTCTGGGGGAATCGTCTGAGAAGCCTCATTGCTGTCGTGGCTACTACTGCTGCTGTTGTGGCTGTTGCGACTGCTGTGGCTGCTTCTGCTGCTACTGCTGCTGCTGGAGTCGCTGCTGCTGCTGTCGCTGCTACTACTGTCGTTATCTGGATCCGATTTCTGGCCGCAGATCTCTCGGGCTATTTTCTGGCGCCAGGCCGGCATGTCGGCTTCGGAAAAGGTCATTGTTTTACCTCGGGAGCGGTGCTCTGCAAACGCACAACAAAATACTCCGCAGTCGTAAGAATTGGTTTGTTGTGGTCCTCTTGCTAATGTGGTCTTAAAAACTCCAGTCCCTTGGCCCGCGACATCACTGAGGTACTGTGCTAGTTTTCCAATTTCCGCCGGGATGCCACCACCCCTGGGGTCGTAATATTCCACAGTCGATGAGTTTAGGTGGGCGACGACCAGACACCAGTGGTCTCCATGCATATGTAGTGGGATTAATATGATTCCACCGCCCTGATAATCGGGCTGCTTCCAGCGTCGGACCCCCTCGGCTCCTCTTTTTACCAAGCACGGTAAAAAAAACGTGTTTAGCACCGCGACGCTTGATCCACTCGGTCGTCCTTTATTGTGTTGGGCTAAGAGCTCCATGAAGGCGTTCATCACATTGTCGTTTAGCCATTGGTTAGCAAGTAGCGTGGAGAGGTCCCGTCTGGACACTTGTAGTCTCCCTACAATGGCCACCACGTCGTCCTGATTCTCACCGACCCGGGGTTTCTTGACTGGTGGTGATCTTGACGTTGTCACCATTCGTTTTAAAGTCACCTCGTCTTTTGCTGAGTTGGCCATTTTATTTTTCGTATACTTATCGCACTGAATACACTGTCTGAAGTTTAATTTATACTGTGCCGAACTTGGTTGCTGTCGACCCTTTTTATAGCACTAATGGTGGTCCCGTTAGGTCCTTTTTACTGTTATAAGTATGTATTCTCTTTTTTTTTTTTTTTGCCTAACGGTGTATCTTGCGTGAATATTTCGTATCTCCGTTAGTTACTCGCTTCGTCCGCGGTGTGGTAAGCCTTTATTTCGCTGAGATGCGCGGTTCGGTTGTGGGACTCGCCATCCATCCGGAGTTTCACAATTACTGGTGACACAAAATTTTCAATTCGGTATGGTCCATCGAATTTTGGGGCTAGTTTTGTTGTGAAGCCGTCCACGGCCTTCGAGACGGGGTGTTGTCTCACCATGACCAGCTGCCCAATGGAGGGGGACCATTGTCGACGCCTCAAGTTGTAATGCCGCCCTTGATCTTGTGCTGCTCTTTCTAAGTTTCGTCTAACGATCAGAAAGGCTTCCCGTAATCTCGTGGCTTTCTCAGCAGGTGTTTGTGGTACTATGCCTGTCCCGAAGGTCTGTTCGTCGTATAGCGTTTGAGGGAGGCGTAATTCTCGTCCCTGGGTTAGGAACGCGGGGCTGTATCCGGTAGACTCTGAGACAGCTGAATTTATTGCTAATGTAATCTCCGGCAATAATTCATCCCACTCCCGCTGATTGTCGCCGGTCAATTGTGCCATGATCGTCTTTATGGTTCGATTGGCTCGTTCCGTTGGGTTTTCTTGGGGAGTGTATGGGGCTGTGAATTGGTGTTTCACCCCCATCTCCTGTAGGAACTTCTGGAATGCCCTGCTGGTGAACTGAGTCCCGTTGTCGGTAACTAGTATCTTCGGGACTCCGAATTTGGCTAGGATGCGTTCTCGAAAAGCCCTTTTCAGTCCCTCGCTGGTCGCTTTCCGTAGTGGGATTATTTCCGTCCATTTCGTAAACTTGTCGAAGAACACCAATATCATAGTGTGTCCATGTTTCGAGCGAGGTAGTGGTCCCATGAAGTCTGCGCATAGGATTGTCCAAGGCTCTTCCGCGATCTGGGTGAGCATCTTCCCCGCGGGTTTCTGTTGACTCTGCTTATATTTCTGACATGACTCGCACGATCGTACATACCGACTGGTCTCCCTGAACATCCCGGGCCAGTAATATCGGTTAGCGATCCGGCCGATTGTTTTCCGGATGCCGAGATGACCGGCGCAGGGATGGTCGTGATTTTCCTTCAATATTCTGTCGCGCAGTGGTGTAGGAACGCACAGTTTCCACGGTGCGCAGTCCTCGTCGTTTGACTGATGTGGAATGTGACGATACATCCTTCCGTCCTCGATGACGTAGTCGGGGTATTTGTCCGGATTTTCTTTCACCTCCGATAACCTTTTCCTTAGCCATTTGCAGTTTGGTTCGTTTGTCTCCTCGATAGTAATCGTGTAGAGGTTGTCCGTTGGCTGTCTTGAGAGAGCATCGGCGACTACGTTTAGTTTGCCTCGTCGATACTGGATATCAAAGGTATATTGCTGCAACTCCAATGCCCATCTCGCGATTCGTCCTGTGGGGCTGTTGATTGAATTCAGCCATTTAAGTGCCATATGATCAGTAATGACTGTGAATTGATATCCTTCTAGGTAAGGGCGCATTTTCCGGATTCCCCAGATAATGGCCAGGCACTCTTTCTCTGTCGACGAATAGTTGCGTTCGGCTGGGTTCAGGTGACGACTGGCATAAGCTATCACGTGTTCCTTGCTATTGATTTCCTGAGTTAGTACCGCGCCCAACCCGTAGTCGCTGGCGTCCGTTTGTAGCGTGAACTTTTGCTCGAAGTCTGGGCAAGCTAGCACCGGGGCGTCACAGAGTTTCTGTTTGAGGGTGTCAAAGGCGTTTTGTTGTTCCATTTGCCACTTCCAATGTTTTCCCTTTTCCAGCAGTGTGGTGAGTGGGTACACCAGCGTAGCAAATTCGGGCACAAAACGTCGGTACCAGGATGCGACTCCTAAACTGCTTCGTAGTTCTCGGATGTTAGTCGGTGGTTGCAATGCTTTGATCGCGGCTATTTTATCTGGGTCAGTATGAATTCCTTGTTCGCTCACGACGTGTCCAAGGTACTTCGTTTCCTTCTTAAAAAACCGGCATTTGTCCACGTTGATCTTTAGATTAGCCGCTCGCAGTCGTCGGAATACTTCCCGTAGGTTACTCATGTGTTCTTCGAAGGAAGCTCCCGTGACGATGATATCATCTAGGTATGCAAACGCATACGGTTCCATCTCCGGACCAATTACTTGGTCCAAAGCCCGCTGGAAGGTTGCTGGGGCCGAGTGTAAGCCGAACGGCATGACTCGCCAGTGAAATAGTCCGCGGCCGGGTACGGTAAACGCCGTATATTGCTTGCTATTCTCGTCCATGGGGATTTGCCAGTATCCATTCTTTAGGTCTAAGCTGCTGATGTACTTAGCGTTGCGTAGCCGGTCTAGGATGTACTGGATCCTTGGTAGTGGGTATGCGTCTGGTACGGAGCGAGCATTGAGCTGTCGAAAATCGAGGCAGAGTCTCCAACTGCCGTTTTTCTTTTGCACCAGGACTACTGAAGAACTATAAGGGCTGTGCGAAGGCTCTATGCATCCCTTGCTTAACAAGTCGTCTACTTCTGTGTTAATGATAGCCTGGGTGACGGGGTTGCTAGAAGTGTACCGGTGTTTGAAGGGTCGATCATCCCGCATTACGATCTTGTGGTTGGTGATATCTGTGACTCCACTAAGTTGTTCGAAAGCAGTTAATTCTTGGCTCAGAAATGCGTTAATGCCTTCCAGTTGATCTGTCACCTCGTCCTGTATCACGGTGCAAGTGCTAATGTTACTTGACTTGGGGGCGACGTCCTTGTTTTGTAGTCTGACGGTTTGGCCTCCACAGCTGAGTGTTGTCCCGATGCGATGCAGAAAGTCCATTCCCAGTATTATGTCCTCGATGATTCCAGGAAGAATCAGCAAGGGTAGGCTACACTGGCTCTGGCCTAGTCTGATGTTTGTAAAAAGGGCTTTAGCCACTTCTCGTTTCGAACCATCTGCCATTTTGACGGTTACCTCTTGGTTGATGATTCGTCCGGCGGCTTGAAATTTGTTGGCGAGGGATTCGCTAATGAAGCTTTTTGTTGCGCCTGTGTCTATGGTAGATTTTAGGATCTCTTCGCCGAGGGTAATAGTGGCGAAGAGGTGATTGTCTTCTTGGTAGAGAAGACTTACTGCTGGCGAGGCTCGACTGACTGTTGCACCGGCTTTCCTCGCGTTTGGCCGGCTTCCCGCTCGTTTCCCGACCGGCGTCTGCAACAATTAATCGTCCGGGTGTTACGGCGACCACAATCCCAGCAGAAATATACTTGTGGGTTTTGGCAGAATCGTGTCCAGTGACCATCTTGGCCACAATTCCGACACGCGGTTCTGGTGTTGATTGGGGACTCTATGGTTTGTGCCACGGCACATCGTCGTTCTTCTTTGGCCTTTATTGTCCGCTGGTTGGATTCCTTTTCGCCTTGGATACTTTCAAAGTCGTCGGCTAGTGTGATTAGTTCCTCCAACGTAACGAAATCTCTTCGTCGAATGTAGAGCTGATACTTGGTTTGGCAGTTCCGGAAAATCCGCTCAAGTTGTTGCTCCTCTGAGTAGTCCGCTAGGCGCATCAGGTTTTGCAAACCCAAGACGTAGTCCTTAAAGGTTTCTCCCGGTTGTTGTTGCTTCTGCCTAATCTTGTCGTCCAAATTCTCCAGGTATCGAGCTGGGAGGAAGAATTTCAGGAAGTCCTCCTTAAATTCGACCCATCGCCTCCATGTACGGTGGTTATTACGGAACCAAATTAAAGCCCTATCACGAAGGAGCTCTGGCATTGTTCTTGGTAAGGAGTCCTTCGGGATATCGTATACAGCGGCTAACTCCTCAACACGTTCGAGGAAGCTCAGGGGCTCTTTCCCACCGTCGTACTTGACTGACCATTTTCGGATCTGGTCGGCAATCGCGGCGTACGTCATGGGGGTGCCCTGGTTTGATTGGGGGATGATTGGAATTGTATCTTCGCGGTGAATCATGGCCGTTGTGTGGGGCCCTTCCCTAGCAGTTCCCCGATCCTGTTGTTCTGAGGGTATTTCCTCGGGTTTTCCTAGTAGCTTTGGCGGTACGGCTGACATGGTATCCTTCGTATGCTTGGCCTCTAATTCCACAAGTCTGGGTTCGTGTTCGCTGTATCCTGTTTCCCTGATCCAGGCGACGAATTGTTTTCTGATGTCGTCGACGGTGCCGATGCCGTCGAAGCCGAATTCTTCCGCGTAAATGAGGAGTTCGTCCTTGCGCAAACTGTAGATCCAGTTGGTTTTAACCATGATGCTCGGTTTTCTTGACTCTTTTGGTCACTTTTCTGCACTGACTTGTCACTCACTGTCTGTTCGCGGCAATATCCTTAGTTGTTTCACTGTCTAATTCGCCGTTCACTTCACTGCTTCACACTGCTATCTGTTAATTGTTTTACTATGTGTTCGCGGGATGATATTTCACTGTTTGTTTGCTCACTGTGTTTTTCAATGTTCGTATATTTACTGTTTATTACTTCACTGCCAGTTTTCCTTGTTTTTAATGGTCATCGTCTGTTTACTAGTTATTCACTGTTTATGCACTATTAGTTCACTGCCAGTTTAATGGTTATCGTCTGTTCACTGTCACTTCACTGTTTATGCACTATTCGTTCACTGCCAGTTTGATGGTTATCGTCTGTTCACTGTCACTTCACTGTTTATGCACTATTCGTTCACTGCCAGTTTTCCTTGTCCTTTATTTTGAGAAGTCCCTGCTCGGGCGCCATTGTAACGACTCGCATTTCCTGGGTAGGCTCATCGGGTGCCGGGATCCGTTACAAAACATTTCTTTGATATTGGGACTTCATTTTATTCTCTAAATATAACATTATCTACTTTAAACCAACGTTTCACTAATTCCTGCTTATTTTGTCTCTCGGCTTCGCTCCTGGTTTCCTTGCTCTTACGTCTACGACTTCATCACTCTCCCTTGCGTTGACTCACGTTGGCTATGTCACCTCGGCGTAGTCTCCACTTGGCCTCCTGCGTTATTCTGCGCTGTTGCGTTAGCTTGCGTTGACTGCGTTTGCTCTGACGTCGTCTCTTCACTTTGCGCTGCTGCGTTGGCTTACGCCGACTGCGTGGGCTTGCGCTGACTGCGTTGCTTCGGCGTCGTCTCCTCTTGGCCTCCTGCGTTATTCTGCGCTGTTGCGTTAGCTTGCGTTGACTGCGTTTGCTCTGACGTCGTCTCTTCACTTTGCGCTGCTGCGTTGGCTTACGCTGACTGCGTTGGCTTACGCCGATTGCGTTGACTTGCGCTGACTGTACGGTTCTGCGCTGTTGCGTTAGCTTGCATTGACTGTGATGTTGTCTTCTCTCGGCTTCCTTCTACTGCTATGCTCTATTTGCGTTGTATTCTCTTGCTGTGTCGTCGTCTCTTGGTTTTCTGCCGCTACTGCGTCCTGCTGCGTCGTCGTCTCCTGGTTTTCTGCTGCTACTATGTTCTACTTGCGTCGTCGTCTCTTGCTGCGTCGTCGTCTCTTGGTTTTCTGCTGCTACTATGTTCTACTTGCGTCGTCGTCTCTTGCTGCGTCGTCGTCTCTTGGCTCCCTGCACTACTGCGTCCTGCTGCGTTGGCGGCTATCTTCTTCGGCGTCGTATTCTTGCGGCTTCTTGTGGTAGTTACGTCACATTGCGTTGGTCTGCGCTGGCTACGTTACTTTGCGCCGTTACTTCGTCTTCGTCCTCACTTGCTCAGTTCTTCGTTCGGTTCAGGCTTGTTCATTGATGGAAGTACAACTCCACAAGAGCAATATCACAAGTCGAACCGATCGAGCTCGGTTTCCCAATAATGTTTAGGAGAAAGGAAGTACAACTCCACTATCCCAGCCACAAACATGGGTACCGCCGACTGGCCTGCTCAGTTCTTCGTTCGACCCTGGCTTGTTTATTGATGGAAGTACAACTCCACAAGAGCAATAACCCAAGTTGGATCGATCGAGCTCAGTTTCTCAAAGTTGTTAGAAGAAAGGAAGTACAACTCCACTATCTTGTCACAGTATGAGCACTGCCGACTGACTTGCCTTCTGGCTGATTCGTTCTTGTATATATTCAGTGAAGAACATTTCTTATCCGTGAATTATGTTATAGACTAAATTTGTATGGGGAAATTTTGCCTTTTTATAATTCGCGGCCGGTGTATGCTTATCTCGGTATATAGCCCCGCTGGGATTTGGTATACTTGTCGGCGGGTTTTCTGTCGCATCGCGTCGCCTGGGACGCTTGTGTGACCCCGCTGACCTTTTTCCAGGTAAATCCCCAATTTTTGGTGCTGTGTTTCAGCTTTGTTTGTGTTTTATGTCCTTTGTTTTAATGTGTTTCGGGTTCTATGTTCTCTGTTACGTGTTTTTATGTAACCCCGAGTCTTTTAATTTGTGTACCTAATCCTATGTTCTTGGCAATTCATGATGTTCCGTAATCCTAAGTTATACTTCATGTACTTAATCCTATGTTGTTGGCAATTCATGATGTTCCGTAATCCTAAGTTATACTTCATGTACTTAATCCTATGTTGTTTAATTCGTGATGATCCGTAATCTTAAGCTTACTTCCTGTACTTAATCCTATGTGGTGTGGGTGGAAATTTCCGGAAAGTTTCCGTCCTTACAGCACTGTGGTATAGCTCATCACGAGAGATCACTATTGATCCATTGGAGTCCCCTCGTATGAAACCGGAGTCTAACTTATTGATTCCAGAAATTGCTTTTCTTTCTGAATAGAGAAGTATTGTCACAAGATCCGATGTATCGGTCGAGAAGACTTTCGTGCGAGAGAAATGTTCACATTTTTACATTTCTTCTTTCTCATCTCCGCAGCGACACAAGGCAACCATGTAAATTCCAAGTCACTACCCATCTCTTCCAAAAGGACAATGTGCAGTTAATACCTCGTATGAGTTGCCTGCATGTTTTCCTGTCTACATACGTTAGAGTTCAGTCAGCATTCGGGTATGCCGGCAACCATAGAGATTTTCCCAAGTCCACGCAGTCTAGGTGACTGCTTCTGGACCAATTACAGCCTTCACACTTCCGATGGCACATAGAATCAACTGATCAGATACCTTGAGGCTGACCCTTTTCTTGCGATTTTCTCTGCCTTTTCATTTTCAAAAAAAGTCACAGCGACCAATTATCCAACAGATTTCAGTGAATTATTCACTCACAAGTCTGGATTTAGTTTTGTAAGTAGCAAGACCCTTTACAGCAGCTTGTATATCGCAATGTTTCTGCACTATTATTGCTGCTGTTTTCAGCCTGAAACATACTCGAGCAATTCGATAGCCCGAAAGATTCGATGAAGCCTGCTGAGAAGACACTTGTGTCTGATCCATTTTCCATACTTGAAGCATAGATGGTACACCACAACCAACAGTGATAAGCCCAAGGTCACACTCTTCTCTGGTGGAAATATCCACGACAGAGGAATCTCCAAATCTACAAAACAGTGTCCTGTAGTCTAGTCCGTGCGTTCCGAAATACTAGAGCATAGAAAAACTGACAAGATCTTTTCTTTCCATAACCCGCAGATCCATAGACCCTTTTGCCGTTACTGACTCCACCGCCACATCTACTACCGGTACATAATACAAGCAGGAAAACCCCATCGTTGAAAATAAAACAAATATATTTCCTTGAAAACAAAAAAAGAACAAAAAAATCTGTACAAAATTCAGCGGTCTCACATTTAATCGGCGAGGAACTTATAAATACTGTGACCTTTCTTCAACAGAAAGCCTTGAACATTCAGCGAGTCCAAGATTTGTGTTAAATTCGAGGCCAAGCCGCCGTGCGCGGCAATCTCTTTCAGCTCGCTCACCTCAAAGACGGTCTTATTTAAAGTGTTGGACCGCAACTGGAGCAATTGAAGGAACTTCTTAACTTGACTGACCTGACTGATTCCCGATCCGTTTATATTTCGCTGCAACTGCAGTGCACCATCGTCCGTACTGAAAACATCCACCAAACTGTAGCGGACAATATCAAGGATGTCCATAGCGTGTGCAACTGTTGCCTTCGATGAGAGTTCTAGTCGTGCCCGCGCTTGAGTCAAACGAATTAGTGCTTCTAGTTGTCTAGCGAGAAAAAGGTTTTAGTGAATAGGAAATTTTGGATAAATCCGCTACCTCGTCGTAACCGGGATAGTGTCTACTCCAGCCCGCACCCTGCGCAAATCCAAGTAAAATTTCTTCAATTCCACGCAAGCTTCCGCCGTTAATTTCGGGTTTATATTCTTCCGGGCGTAAGCTGCAATCAAGAAAAAAAATAAGAGCCGATTTCGTAGTGAAAAAACTGCTCAAAACTACCAACGTATTTCTGGAAAAGAACGTGCGGCAGGTAATCCATCTGCTCGTTGGGCAGAAGGCGTAATCTTTCCAAAAGCGGCTTATCGGCGAAATTTGTTCCAACTGCCGGACGGTCCTTGGCTGCCGCGAGGAACGAACTAGTGCTCGACCCCGCCGCTTTCTTCTGACCGGAATTCAGCGCCTGAATATGAGCAGTCAGTAAACTGTCCAGATGAGCGTCGGGCCTGTCTAAGAGAATGAAAACCAAATCGAATCGGGACAGGAGAGCCGGATTGATTTTCAAGTTCTCGGCAACAGTCTTGGCGCGATTGTAGTGACCGCCCGATGGATTCGCTGCCGCCAGAACACAAGTTCGAGCTGGCAGTGAGCAGAGAACGCCCGCCTTCGCTACACTGACCGTTTGTTGTTCCATGACCTCGAGAAGCGACTGATGGTTAGCCGACATTTTATCGAATTCATCGATACAAACGACGCCCTGATCGGCCAGAACTAAAGCTCCCGCTTCTAGCGATCCGCCGCCCTTTTCTTGACGAACTGTTACGGTGAGACCGGCACTCGAACTGCTGCTTCCACAGACGAAAATTCCTGCAATTGAAAAAACGGCGAATAAAACAATCTTTCGTTCAGAGCTGGGAGCGACCAACCTCTAGGCGACACATTTGCACAAGCCTGAAGCATTTGACTCTTGCCAACGCCCGGATCGCCGACCACCAAGACATGGGTTTCGATCCGCTTGCCAGGCTGCGACGTACAGCCGCCAAACAAGCCCAGAACTAGGCCAGCCTTGACCATTTCGTGCCCGTAAATCGCCGGACACAACGAGTTCACGAGCAAACGAAACGGGCTCTGCTCCGCGCTGATCAGCTCAATAGCCTGCATGTCCTTCTCGGTGAACTCGGACTTGCGATTCGACATGGTGTTCTTGTTGCTCGATATCGAAACCGCCCGGATGTAGATTTTGTACATACTGGCCTGACCTTTACGCTGCGTCTCCTCCTGCGGCCGCACTTTCAGAATCCCCGTCAGCGTGATATCGTCGCCGGGACACACCGAATCCACCAAATCTTCAGTGAGCTCGACCTCAATGTTGCGCGGTACACGTCCCGATTCGTATTGCTCGCCCATCATCGACTCCTGCACCCGAATCGTTTGAAAGGACTCGGCACGCGTGTACGGCGACGAAAGCATCTCGATGAAGTTGCTGCGCGTTCGGCAGCCGCCCTTGCACGACGTCGGATACGTGACAACACCTTCGCGATGTCGAACGGCCTGTTCCGTACCGCAGCTCGGACAACTGAACGCCATCCAGGTGCACAGAATCTCGGGAGCGCCGGCTCGTATAACGGTGCCCCGTATCGCAACCAGCCGGTCGTAGTTGTTGACTTTGAGCGAGCGCAGATTTAAGACCGGACCGTGTCCCATAACGCGCGGTCGTATTGTCTGCAAGCACGTATTCACGCAAAACTGGTACGGGTTTGCCGGCTGACTGGACTCCAGGGTGGCAGCCGCTTCCGAGACAACTTTATGCATGGCCAGGCCGAGACAGGCGAGCGTTACGTCCGGATTTTCGACCAAGTCGTGCTGGAAGCTGGTCCACAGCTGTGCAAAGTTTTCATCGTCCACGACAACTTGCAGGTGCACCGGGAACCAGAACAACTTCTTGATCTTGGCGAGGTCGTAGTGCTCCGGCTTCCGCTGAAAATGCGATTTTATGGCTTCGACTTTTCGAACAGTGGGCGAAACTGCGTTGTATGCCTCCTGCGGGAAGTAGAGCTGCCAACCGGGATACGGAGTGCCGCTGTTGTCCAGAAACATGGCAGTCGGAGGTTCTTGGACTACCGCGGAACTTCCCGGTGCGGGAAGTGAGCCGGACGGTCCCGGGATGGGAACAACCACTGGTCGTTCGCGTGGAGCTGCATTACTTCCACCCCGTCGTGGGTACGGCCGCCAACCCCTACCACGTCCTCTTCTATTCAAATTACCGCGACCACTTGTTGATGGACTCGGGCTCGGTGCACTCATTGTTTACGTTTTTGTTTATGTTCACGATTTTTGACGTTTTGCGTATGATGGGAAGAAACAGTGGTGGCTTACTAAATTTTTCACAGAGATGGCGCGCATGTTGCTGCGGAGAACTTTGGAAAAACCGTTAAACACTTTGAGCGGATTCTTAAATAATTTCGATTAACTTTTAAATTTCCTAGAAAATCCGGGAAAAATTTTTCATGCTACAGTTGCTACATCAAAATTAATACGTCAACTGAACAACTCAAGGAGGTATGCCTGAAATTTAGGTTTTTCACGAGATAAAATGACGAACTTAAAACCCCCATAGACACACGAGCATATTGGTGCAAACATAGGTTTGCGCAAACACTACCTAGCAGCGAAAAAAGGCATTACAGAATCAATAATGTAATTACTTCTCGGTAATGGCAATTGCTTACAATCAACCCATTACACCCCATGTTAAGAATGCCTTACATTTACACAGCGATGTCATAGGCAGTAGGCGAATGATTACCTTCTGCATTACATATAAATAATTCTAGAACACATTCCTTAGAAGTTGTTATAGATTAAATTACTGAAATACGATATAGAACTAGTTACAATGAAGTTATTACGGAATGGGTAGATGCAATTCGTTGTGTCAGCATTTACTATGCACCTATTTCTGAAGAAATTTCTGCGCCTAATCAGTTCCGGAACCACTTCAGAGTAAGTTATTTGTTCCGGAACAAATTAATGGTACAAATTCGGCACGTTTTTAGTCATAAGCGACATTGCAATGATTACTTACTAAGAAGGATACACTCAACAGCAAAAATAAAATGCATAAATTTTAAATAATAAACAAATTATATTTTTAATGAGACTTCTTTTTCTTTTCTTAATTTCTAAGTAACAAAAAATCATGTTTCTTTTTATAAAATAAAAAATAAAGCTTTTTCATAAAATTAAACATAAATTTTTTAATTTTAATATTTTCACGAAAACTTCACTTTTCTCACCATTTGCTAAACGAACCAACACGCTTTAAATCCACAGATGACTGAAAATCAGAAAAGAAACAATTGAATGTAAAATACAACTTCTGTCTCTGTTCATCGACACCATTGAACGATTAACACATTACCGATTGCATTACATTTTTTCCAATTTGGAAATAGATTGGTAATGCATACTCATTTGGGGTTTTCCTGATTCTTTAACTGGTGCGGAATCCAACATATATGTTATATATTTCATGTTGTAATCTATGTATATGACTGCTCGGTAACTAGTTAGAGAATGACTTATATCGGTAATTCCTTGCTCATTCAGCTGCTGGGTAGCTGTAGCGCTTACACCAGCAAGAATGTTGGCGAGCCTCAGTTGCTTATTGGATTCCACCATGGAAACAACGTGTTCCTGTGCCGTTCTAGTTATACTAGTAGAGTAAAAGAAGAAAAGAGGCAACGAAAATTATGGGCGACATAAATCCTTTTATGTCCCTCCTTTCAGGGTTTTTGTGCCCCTTCTTTTTATTACCTCCTTTTCATTATCCGTAATCAGTTATTACTTAAATGATTTTATTTTCATAATACGTTTTTCATATCCTATAAAGAGGAAACTAACCAATATGTAAGAGAGATCTTCGCCAACTCACAAATCAAAACTACAGTAAAATTAAACTATCCTCTTTTATTTCAAAAAATAATTTGAAATATTAAATCTAACCCGATCTTGTATAAAGCTCTTTATCGGAAGGATGTAGAAGAAACAAGGCTCATGTAACGCCATACCAAGCATTACAACTTACAACCTTGGTAAAACTCTTCCGTGCGCGGATGAGTTGTTGTTTCGGACAAGCCTCGACAATTAAGTTATATGTTCTTTACATTATAAATTAGAAAATGGTAGGCATAAGAAGAAAAAGTAATAAATATTGATTGAATTGGATAATATTATATTATATCCTTAATTCATTAGTAAAGCCTTGATAACGACTGTACTACCTTCAGCAATTCAACAACTGAACACTGAAGCTTGCGCAAACATCACCACACACGTGAGAACATATGGCCAACATGCTAGTGTTGGCGCTGAAAAATCAAAATATTTTGATTTTTGGGCGAGCATGTTTGCGCAAACTGCCAACAATGCCATGCACTAGCGAATTGGCTCGCACAAACCTATGTTTGCGCCAACATGCTCGCGTATCTATGGGGGGCTTAAGACATCTCTAGCCGGGCTCGAGGCAGTGGCGGTCATATTGATTTTCCAAGGGAGGGGCCATTGAAGTTCAGTAGCTACTGCAGAGAAAATAGGTGCGGTAGCTACCCCTTAATGCAACGTGGATGTTAATTGTGCAAATGCTATGGTCGCTGCGGTTGGAACCGCATCTAAATTGCCAGATTTTGGCAACCGAATTTCAGAATATTAAAAAATCTGCCAATGGTCTGGGCGAAACTTTATTATTTTTCGGGTCAAAGTTCGGGAGCGGTTAAAGTCGGAGCATACCATCAGCTGTTTCGAGATTATGAAGTTTCTTGGAAAGTTAATTTTGTTCTTAAGATAAAAATATTTAAAATAGAGATTTTTAGCCAATTAAACATTGAAAAAGCTCCTGTAGACTATACGAATTTCGGTATATTATGTACACTAAAAGCCCATAGAAGTAAAAACGAATTTGTAGCCTTATCAGAGTTAAAAGATATGACGAATTGTTAAAACGTATACAAACCCATTACTTCCACTTGGGATTTGAATTTCGAAAAAATTGTGAAACAGGTTTTTAAACGATTTCAAAAGAAGCAACTTAATATCTCCTGAGACACGAGGGATTTTGAAAAATTTGTGAAAACGTAAGCAAACTCTTCACACCCCCTTGGTTCTTGAAATTCAAAAAATCGTGAATTTAGTGTTTAGGTCATTACATCAAATGCCGTAATAATCAATTTTATATCTCATCAGAACTAAGGGATGGCAAAAATTGTGAAAACATATACAAACCCTTGGGGAATGAATATCCAAAAATTGAGAAATGGGTTTGTAGGCGATTATATAAAAAGTCTGTGGAAATTGGAAACGATCTAATATCTCATCAAACCTAAGAAATATGTCGAACCTTTGAAAAGCATACATCCTCCTTACACCCCTTAGGATTGAAAATCTGAAAATACTGAAATTGACTTTTTGGTTTTTATATGGGAAACCTTAGGAAGTAAAAATGATATATCATCAGATCTAAGCAATATGTAGAAATCTGTGAAAACATATGCAACCTCACTACACCCACTTGGGGGTTGAATATCCAAAAATCATGAAAGTAGTTAATAGATAAATATGAAAACAGCACGAGAAAGTAAAAACAATTGAATTATTATCACTTCTAAAGGATATGACGGAATTTGTAAAAACTTGTTCAACCCTTTTATGTCCTCTTAGGGGCTGAAAAGGGAAAAAACTTAAAAACAATTTTTAGGCGATTATTACGCAAGCCCGTGAAAGTGAAAAAATATTCGATATTTGATCAGACCTTGGGGATATGGCATAATTCGTGAATAAGTATACAACCCCTTTACATCCCCTTAGGGGTCGAATTTCAAAAAATCCCGAAAATACTTTCTAGGTATTTATATGAAGAAGCCGTAGAATAAAAATGAATTAAATATTTGTGAAGACCTAATAGATATGACGAAAATCGTGAAAATATATGCATTCCATTTTCACTGATACATTTTTTTGGCCCTCCCTTCCGAACGCCAATAAATATTTGAAATTTTTTTTATCTAAATTACTTTTCTAGTTGATTTACATATACATACCAAGTTTCAACTTTGTAACATAAGCCGTTCTATAGATAGGAAAAACATCCCCCACCCCCGTACCATACTACCCTTATAAAAAATCATATTTATCCAAGATGCTACTACTACAGTTCTATCTAAATACCAAGTTTCAGCTTTATATCAATATAGGTTTTCGAGATATAAAAATCGGAACTTTTTCCTTTTCACCCTCCCCCACCCTCACCCTCTACACCTACACCCCCAAAATTATATCTGATAGGGGTCTATTAGACAAACTTACGGTAAAAACTTTAAGCATCTACCTCACACTGTTCTTGAGATATGAGACGTGATTTTTTAGAAAAATTCGCCTCCCCTCCACTTTCATGCTCCACTGACCCCTTAAAAGATTTTACTTTCAGCAAACTTCATTTGTTAACCTTTATACACAGACCGAATTTTATTTATCTAGTGCAATTGGTTCGTGAGATATCGTAATCTAAAGTTTTTTACCCCCCACTCTCGTACGCCACTGCTCCCACTCAAAAATTTGTTTCTAATCTATTCTCCCAGTATACCTACAGATTTTCATTAAGTTTCAATTTTGTAACTTTAACCGTTTAGGAGATATGGATTTTAGAATGTGTCGATCTGGGCTTTTTTCGTTTTGGACGCACTATTTTTCACCCCACTCCCACACCCCTTCACCCATATTGACAATTTCTATGCAAATGGGTCCACTACCAAAGTTCTATATAAGTTCCAAATTTCAGCCTCCTAGCATAAGCGGTTGCTAAGATCTAAAAACGAAAATTATCCGTCTAAAACGCTTCCCCCTCATCCCCCTCCTCCGCCCTCAAACCCTCACCCCTCAGAATTTGGTCATTTCAAGGGGCCTACCCAGTCTATTCATAAAAAAAATTCAATTTAATATCTCAAACCGTTTGGGAGCTACGAGTCTTCAAACGATTTTGCGTAAGGCCGTACGGTGTCCGTACGGCGGACAGACGGACTGAAATTTTTTTTTTTAAAAAATCGATCACAATTTTGTAAATATTAGAAAATAGTAAAGTAAAATCTGCCAGTAGTCGGAGCGAAACTTTATTATTTTTCGGGTGAAAGTTCGAGAAGCAAAGCTAAAATCAGTTGAAGAAAAACTAATTTACCACTTCAGGAGACCTACGAGAAATTACAATTTTCGTGAAAATATATCTACCCCATTTACATTGATCATTTGTTTTGACTCACCCTCCCCCCTCCCATGCGATTAATCGCACGGAAGCCAATCGATATATGCATTTTTTTTAGCAAAATTACTTTACTAGTACATCTACAATACCCATCAAATTTCAAGTTTCTAGCATAAACCATTACAAAGATAATAAAATCAACCCTCCACCCGTACCATACCACTCCCAATAAAAATTGTTATGACCTAATCGCATCGAACACCAGTTACAGTGAGTGCGCTAAATTGCTTCCCGTAAGTGCAAGTAATATTCACAAATACTAAATCAACATATTGCCTGTTTTTTTTACTGTATAGGCATTCACTTTCCGTTATTTATTAGCAATTTTCCGTCTATTATTGTAAAAAATTAGAAATTAAGCAGACGCCTAATCGCGTTACGAGTGCGATGCAACTAGAAAATAGACTGTTAAAGCGACGCGATTGGAGCGATGCGATATTTCTGTAAATAACTGGTTGCACTAACGTTCTTATTAGCTATAATCGTGTCGCATCGCTTAATGCGATTCATGTTCACCATAATTCCACCTTTAGTTTTATAGGATAATGTTCGAAAAACTTAAATTTTAAAGGTGATGTAGGTGCGATAACTTGTTTTGAAAACTTTTTTATGACTGATTGCTAAAACTTTTATTGATAGGTACTAGGTACTATCCTTTAAAAGAATATCTAACCTTGATAAGAAAATGTTTTTTCGAAAGTTTATTGAGTCGAAATTGCAATGGTAAAATCTTAGCGCTCAAAATCTAAGAAATCCAGAAAAAAATAAATTCAAACAATTTCGTCAGTTGAGACAAATCTAGACAACACAATTTTTTTTTTTCAATTTTAATACGAAATGTGGAAATACGAATAACTACCATCGATTGTTGACAATTCCGGAAATTATCAATAATTGCATAAAGGCAGCCGACAACAATCCAGTCAGCAATTAAATATTTACATTCGTCTTCATTACGAACGATTTTTATCTTAACAATAAACTTGAGATGTTGGTATAAAGATTTAAAAAGTAAACCCCAGAGTTGAAATTTACGGGAAAAAAATGAAAATCGTGTTGCTTATTCAGTAGCAACATAAACAATTAAAAGTCGTTTTTCGGTTATTTTGATTTTTAAGTACGAAATTTAGATTAAGTTACACGAACCGGATTAAAATTCGCACCGATGATTATCGGTTTTTGTCAAATCAAATTTAAAATTGTTCAGATATAGGGTTACGTTGTGAAAACTGGGATATATTTACCCAACTAACTAAAGTGGCATCAATTAAATTTCCTGAAGATTGAGAGGATTTGTGATAAAGTAAGCTTAACGTCTAACATACAAAGGGTCATATAAAAAGGTCGTAATTTTTATACACAACAGTGGCGGATCCAGACTTTGCTGTTGGGAGGGGCGGAAATTTTTTTGATTTGACTTTTTTGTTTGATCAATTTCTGTGTGCATTTAGCTACATAGACTGCACTTAGCAAAAACGGGATCATATTGTTTTCATCTTATTATGGGTCATTCCATCAAGAATCGCCAAAGTTGTGACCTTACCTTTTCCGATTCTTTTGAAAATGTTTCTACTTGAAGAACTAGTAAAAAAAATAAATTTAAGTTTTTGTTTCTATCTCATTTTTAACTAACAAAAACAACAACAATCTTTAAAATAAGCCCTACTTTATTATTCAAGGATAAAAATTACCAGAGATATGAATTTTCAAAGAGGACTCGCCCTTCTTTTTTGGGAAATCTTTAACATACTATAACTAACAAAAAAAATGAGATAGAAACAAAAACTTGAAATCATATTTTTTTTCACTAATTCTTCGAGTACATAAATTTTCAAAAGAATCGGCGATGATAAGGTCACACTCGATTCTTGATTAAATGACCCTTTTTCTATAAAATAATTGAGAACTACTATAATGTTCTTAGATTTTTTTAACACCGATCCCATTGAGATCCCAAGTTCATTTTTTGATATTTTTTGAAAAACAGTATAACCTAAAATATATAAAAAAACCCGTTTTGAGATATTCAAGGATAAAGGACAAAATCATTATCCTTGAAAAAAAATTTCAAGGATAATTTTTATTGCGACAACCTTCCCCTTTAAAATAACCCATATTTTATTATGCAAAGAGGACTCGGACACCATTTTTGCGAAAACTTTAACATACTATAACTAACAAAAAAAATTAGATAGAAACAAAAAATTGAATTTCAATTATTTTTTTCACTAGTTCTTAAAGTACAAAAATTTTCAAAACAATCGCAGATGGTAAGGTCCCAAATTTCGTCATTCTTGGTGGAATGACCCTATTACCTACGCAATATGTTGTCTTGTAGTCTTTTTAATGGTGCGTTTACACTCACCCTTGAGGCTCGCCTCTACCCCATCAGGTCATTGCAAACCGGTTTTCGTCGGCTGTGTTCTTTGCTGTGTTGAAAGCAATTTACACTCAACATGCCTTTGCGGCGCAACTTGACTATAAGTGCGAAACGACAGAAATACGATGAGCTGCGAATTGTGTGGTACCACATGTGTGTACACATATGGAAGCGTGCGTCGGAGAAAAAGTTGAAGAATGTTAGACTCTTGCGACTGCACGAGCCATCTGATTGGTTGATTTTATGGTGGGGATAGAGCCGCGCCTCAAACGTTGAGTGTATGGTAAATCCACCATCATGGTTCTGTTCTGTGCTTTGCATTGCACCGCAGAACTACAGTAAATACTAATTACAGTCCACATTGCAGTGGAGTAAAAAAATCGGAGAACGGTTGAAGTATGTATGTTTAGAAAATTCGGAATTGCTCTTGGGGGGGGGGGGGCGGCCGCCCCCTCCGCCCCCTCCCTGTATCCGCCAATGATACACAATAAATGTAATTATTACATTCAATTTGTGTAATCTTAAAAAATATTACATCAACTGGATGTAAGGAATACATGAAGCTGGTATACTTATACAAAGCATTTACAGAAACTATATTTAGAGTCTCAGCGAACCAGTCGATTCGAAAACGAGTCAACAGCAAATTTCTTATATTCACAAGTAAATTTTCTGGTGGATCGAATGCACGTTCAATAGCAAATAAAATTGCCGATTTATTAACGATTCGCCTAGGCAATTGAAGGGCAAATATATAGAATATGCTACATAATTACTGGTAATGTTACTTTTAAACATTTGGAAAAATTTTCGGCGAAGGAAACATTCAGCTATAATTAACACTATCGAAATCTACCATTTGCCTGCATTTTACTAACATGAAGAAATTTCAGAAATCTGGAAATCTCTAAAAGGCGAAGAAAGAACTGCACCAGAAGCTCGCCTATGAAGAAATTTGCCGCGTGTGACATTCACCGCACTCTTAGATGAAATACAACCTTCAAAACATTTTGGTGAAGGCTCGCCAAGCACGAAGAAAAATCGAATATTGTGATAAAAAAAATTGGGAGCAAAAAAATCTGCCAATGATCTGGGCGAAACTTTATTATTTTTCGGGTCAAAGTTTGGGAGCGGTCAAAGTCGAAGTATATCATCAGTTGTTTCGAGATTTTGACGTTTCTTGGAAATTTAATTTTGTTCTAAAAATAAAAATATTTAAAATATAGACTATTTGAATTTGGTTATATTATGTACACTAAAAGCCCATAGAAGTAAAAAGGAATTTATTGCCTTCTTAGACTTAAGAGATATGACGAATTGTTACAACGTATACGGACCCATTACTTCCACTTGGGGTTTGAATTTCGAAAAAATTTTGAAACAGGTTTTTAGACGATTTCATAAAAAGCAACTTGATATCTCATGAGACAGGAGGGATTTTGAAAAATTTGTGAAAACGTAAGCAAACCCTTCACACCCCCTTGGTTCTGGAAATTCGAAAAATCGTGAATTGGTTGGTCGTAATAATCAATTTTATATCTCATCAGAACTAAGGAATGGCAGAAATTGTGAAAACATATGCAAACCCTTGGGGGGTTGAATATCGAAAAATAGAGAAATGGGTTTGTAGGCGATTATATAAAAAGTCTGTGGAAGTGAAAAGCGATCTAATATCTCATCGAACCTAAGAAACATGTCGAAGCTTTGAAAAGCATACAACCCCCTTACACCCATTAGGATTGAATATCTAAAATTCTGAAATTGACATTTGGCTTTTTTATATAGGAAACCTTAGGAAGTAAAAATGAAGTCGATATATCATCAGATATGAAACCTAATTCCACCCACTTGGGGGTTGAATATCCAAAAATCCTGAAAGGAGTTAATAAATAAATATGAAGACAACACGAGAAAGTAGGAACCAATTCAATTTCTTATCACTTATAAAAGAAATGACGGAATTCGTGAAAACGTGTTCAACCGGTTTATACCCTCTTAGGAGCTGAAAAAGGAAAAAACTTAAAAGCAAGTTTTAGGCAATTATTACGCAAGTACGTGAAAGTGAAAAGATATTCGATATCTGATAAGACCTGGGGATATAGTAGAATTCGTGAAAAAGTTTACAACCCCCTTTGCACCACTTTAGGGGTCGAATTTTAAAAAATCCTGAAAATGCTTTCTAGAAGAAGTCGTACAATAAAAATGAATTCAATATTTGGGAAAACCTAACAGATATGACGAAAACCGTGAAAATATATGCATTCCATTTCAACTGATAAGTCTTTTTGCCCCCCCCCCCTCGCCGAACGACAATGGCTAATTGAAATTTGTTTTTATCTAAATTAGTTTTCTAGTTGATTTACATAAACATACCGTGTTTCAACTTTCTAGCATAAGCCGTTCTATAGATAGGAAAAACACCACCCATTCCCGTACCATACTGCCCCTATAAAAAATTATATTTTTCCAACATGCTACTATATAGCTCTATCTAAATACCAAGTTTCAGCTTTACATCATTATATGTTGTCGAGATATAAAAATCGGAACTTTTTGCTTTTCACCCTCCCCCACCCTCACCCTCTACACCCACACTTCCACCCACACTTGTTTTCTGCTAGGGGTCTATTAGGCCTACTTCTGGTAAAAACTTTAAGCATCTATCTTACACCGTTTTTGAGATATGAGACGTGATTTTTTTAAAAAATTATTATCCCCTCCACTTTCATGCTCCACCGCCCCCTTAAAAAATTTTACTTTCAGCAAACTTCATTTGTCAACCTTTATACCCAAACCAAATTTTATTTGTCTAGTGCAATAGGTTCGTGAGATATCGTAATCTAAAGTTGTTCACCCCCCACCCCCGTTCGCCATGCCCCTACTCAAAAATTTGTTTCCGATCTATTCTCCTAGTATACCTACAGATATTCATTAAGTTTCAATTCTGTGACATTAACCGTTTAGGAGATATGGATTTTAGAATGTGTCGATCTCGCCTTTTTTGCGTTTCGGACGCATTATTTTTCCCACAACTCCCAAACCCCTCCACCTATATCGGCAAATGGGTCCACTATCAAAGCTCTATATAGGTTCCAAATTTCAGCCTCCTAGCATAAGCGGTTGCTGAGATCTAGAAACCAAAATTTTTTGTCTAAAACGCTTCCCCCTCCTCCCCCCTCACACTCCCACCCATCAGAATTTGTTCACATCAAGGGGCCTACCCAGTCTATTCATAAAAAAAAATCAATTTAATGGCTCAAAGGGTTTGGGTGCTACTAGCCTTCAAACGATTTTGCGTACAGCGGTCGACGTACGGTGTACGGCGGACAGACGGACTGACACTTTTTTTTGCTTTTTTCGTATCTACTAGTCATGAAACGTCAAAATTTGAGGGTAGCAAATTTTTTTTTTAAAAATCAATAACAATACTGCATTATTGAAATAATAAAGTAAAATCTGCCAACAGTCTGGGCGCAACTTTACTATTTTTGGGTAGAAGTTCGGAATGCGGTCACATAGTCACCTACACCGCATCTCAGAATTAAACGCGTTCCGAACTTCTACTCAAAAAATAATGAAGTTGCTCCCAGACTGTTGGCAGATTTTTTTTTGTAATCAGTGGTCTAAGAAAAGTCCTCATCCCACGGAAAACTCTTCGCAGATAAAAGTATGCATGGAACCCTAAAATATAAATTTAATTACTAAATAGAACAACATACAAATTTTATGTAAATTGTACTGTAGCCGCCGAGCAGAGCCGTGTTGGCCAGCCAATCCAACCATATTTGTCGTTCAGGATAATAGCAAAAATTTTGGAAGGATCTAAACAATTCCAAACAATTTTTTTATTGTTTTTATTTTACATTATTTATATCTCTGAAATGGTTTAAATCAGAAAATTGAAACTTTGCATATACGAGTATATCTATCTAAATTGTGCAACCAGTCTAAAGAGGAAATAGATCGAATAATATGATACAAGCAATAAAGTTAAAAATATTTCTAAAAGTGCTCAAAACATAAGAATTCTTCTCGAGATATTAAATTCCGTAGTTCACAGTTGATGGGCATACATATATTGATAAGAATTGAGTTCAGTTCGAGCACTAATAGTAATAATTCATAAATTGTGTTGTAATCTAAATGACAACATACACAATTTTCCAAAAAAAAACAATTATTTAAATTTTTAAAAATTTTTCGGGGATTCCCGAAATATCACAAAGTTCTTTCACACATACCACTTGCTAATAATGTTGTTATCAACGCTAATCTGCTCGAGGATTGTGTACACATTTGCTCGTTCTGAAATTATTCCGAATGCATGTACGACTAGACCGTATTATGGTCGTGATAAGCGAGGCTTAGTGAACTTTATTGCATTCAAAGCAATTACTATTCAAAGTAGAATGGATAGAAATATTGCTAACGAATGAATCAAGTCTCGGTTTGTACAATTGATACAACATCTGGCTATTCGCGTGCATCACACACTAGTGTTAGCTCAGCTAGCATTATTCCAAGCTGATAAATAAGTTTCTTGATAGTACCGGCCTTCAGGGCATTAACCGATAAAAGATTTATTTTTATGTACACATGTTACTAATTATGAATTACTACGCAATTTATTATAACTTCCAAATGTATGCTAGTGACCCTGAAGTACATGTGAATCGGAGATAATATTGTTTTACTCAATTACTTAATATAATAATAAACCTATCACGGCCGAAAAAAATCACAGAAAAAATTTTTTTTTCAAATCTATTTCTCTCTATGATGTTGTATTCCCACGTTTCAGAGCTTTGTGATCCGCATATCGCGTGAACGTCTTATGCTGGAAAGTTGAAACTTAATAGGCGTATTGTAAAAAATAAATTTGTAAAGATGGGAGTAGCAATAAGAAGTATTAAGTGGTGTAATGCATGTATACATTCAAATTAGGATACTGCGAATTTTGCTTAGGAGCTAAATATTGGGTCTTAAGAAGGACTTAAGACGCAGTTGCAGTTACAGTTACTTACTGCAGTTGCAGTCGCAGTCGCTAGAGTGTATTTTAATAGTGTTATTCACTAGGGACATAACAGTTTTGTATTTAAATAAAACACAGAATAATTGAGATAATTTCCAAACGTTGCTCGTTCGTGAACTTCACCATGATAAAAATATAAACCTTGACTGCTGTTTTGACATTGACAGCCCGGCAAAAAAGTTTAAGGCTGCGTTTGTATTGAAATACAAAATTGTTATGTACCTATTGAATAACCCTTTACATACCTTACATTTTTACTTTATTATTTTTTTAATAACAAAGTACCTATTGTGATCGACCTTAAATTTTAAAAAAGAATTCCTACCCCGAAATTTTGTATTTTTACGTTGTAAGACTAGTAAACCCCAAAAATGCAAAAAAAAGTCCGTCTGTCCGCCGTACGCAAAAGCGTTTGAAGGCGCGTAACTCACAAACCCGATGAGGTATTGGGTTGAAATAAGTATAGTGGGTAGATTGGGTGAACCCTTACGAGTGGTATCTTTCGTGAAGATTGGGGTGTAAGGGGGAGGAGGGGGAGTGTTTTAGATGATAAATTTTGGTTTCTAGATCTCAGGAACCGTTTATGCTAGAAGGATGAAACTTGGAATTTATGTAGAACTATGATAGTGGACCCATTTGCAAATGGTCGATAGTTGTTGGGGGTGTAGGAATGGGAGAAAAAATTATGTGTCCGAAGTCCTTGAAAGCTGGGATTGAAACATTCAAAATCCACATCTCCTGAACGATTAATGTCAGAAGGTTGGAACTTTGTATATTTGTCCTCCGGGATAATGGGACATTAGAAAAGGGCTAAAAATTGTAAGGAGGGTGGTAGGGTGTAGAGGTGGGCGGTATAAAACCTTGGATTACAATATCTTCCGAACGACTTGTACCAGGAAGATAAAATTTTGCTTGTGTTTATAGGTCTACAAGTGAAATCCATTGAATATGAAATGTTTGAGGGGGATGGTGGAGCACGATAGTGGGGGGATAGCCATTTTTCCAAAAAAAAAATTTTATATCTTAAGAACCGTAGCAGATATGATCTTAGAAATTTTACAGGAGTTAGGCTCACTAAACTTCTAGTAGGAAAAAAAATTTGAAGTGCCGGTCAAGGGGGTGGCAACAAAATAATTCTGATTTTTTTTTTTCTAAAACTGTAAATCATAAAAAGGAAAATATTTACGTTATAGCCACTACAGAGGTATCCTAGAAAAATAAAATTTTTGATAGGAGGAGGATAGCTTCGCCATAGACTTGGGCGAATTCGCAACCATTAAGCTGGACAAGCTGCTGTAGTTTGTCAGGCTGGCGGGGTGGTTTATCTAAGATGTTGTCTTGGGCACACGGGTACCTCTTCCCGTGCATGTGGGACCCATTGGCGGTATATGTGCTTGGCCGCGAAGCGACTACTCACCTTACCTAACCTAACCCAAGGTGCGAAGGTGGGGGAGTATCTCAGAAACGGCTTATGCTAGAAAGTTGAAACTTAGTACGTATATGTAGATGTGCTACTAGAGTAATTAAAACGAAAAAAAGTTTCATTGGCGTACAGTTCAGAGGTGGAGTAAAAAATTTCCGTAAAATTATTTTTTTCACATTTTTACGAATTTCGTTATACCTTTTAGACATGTCGAGTTAACAAATTAATTTGACCTCTTATATAAGCGCCTAGAAACGTTTTTCCAAATTTTTCGTTATCCAGCCCCTATGGGAGTGGTTGTATACATTTTCACGAATTCCGATATATTTCTTAGGTCCAATGATAAATCGAATTGACTTTCACTTCTAAAGGCTTTAAATATACTCGGGGGGAAATCGGATTCAAGCATTTTCGACATTAAACACTGGGGGAGTTTGGTATTGCTCTAGTTTTCACGAATTCCGACAAATCTATTAGGTTTAATCAGGATTCTAATTTCTACGGGCTTTGTATATAATGACCTAAAAATTAATTTCAAAGAAGTTAATTTTATACTCAAATCTGAAGAGGGGTTGTGCACGTTTTTACGAATTGCAACATATTACTTAGGCCTGATAAGATATCGAAATGTGTTTTAAAAAATCTGCCAACGGTCTGGTGAAACTTTATTATTTTTTAGGTCAAAGTTCGGGAGCGGTCAAAGTCAGAGTATATCATCAGTTGTTTCGAGATTATGACGTTTCTCGGAAAGTTAATTTTGTTCTTAAAATAAAAATATTTAAAATAAAGAGTTTTAGCCGATTAAACATTGAAGTAAAAATGAATTCGATATATCATCAGATCTAAGCAATATGTAAGAATCTGTGAAAACATATGCAACCTCCTTACACACGCTTGGGGGTTGAATATCCAAAAATCCTGAAAGGAGTTAATAAATAAATATGAAGACAGCACGAGAAAGTAAAAATCAAATTAATGTCTTATTACTTCTAAAAGAAATCACGGAATTTGTGAAAAAGTGTTCAACCCTTTTATACCCTCTTAGGGGTTGAAAAAGGAAAAATCTTAAAAACAAGTTTTAGGCGATTATTACAAGCCCATGAAAGTGAAAAGATATTCGATATCGATCGGACCTGGGGGGATACGACAGAATTCGTGAAAATGTATACATCCCCTTTACACCCTCTAAGGAGTCGAATTTAAAAAAATCCTGAAAACACTTTCTAGGTATTTATATGAAGAAGCCGCAGAATAAAAATGAATTCAATATTTGGGAAAACCTACTAGATATGACGAAAATCGTGAAAATATATACACTTCATTTTCACTGATAATTTTTTTTAACCCCCTTCCGAACGCCAATGGATATTTGAAATTATTTTTTATTTATTTTCTAGTTGATTTTTAAATACCGAGTTTCAACATTGTAGCATAAGCCGTTCTATAGACAAGAAAAACACCCCCCACCTCCGTACCATACTAACCCTATAAAAAATTATATTTTTCTAACATACTATATACTACATGTCTATCCAAATACCAAGTTTCAGTTCTATATCATTATAGGTTCTCGAGATATAAAAATCGGAACTTTTATTTTAAACGTTTCCCCACCCTCTCCCACTACACCAACAACCTCAAACTTTCTTTTTCTACTAGGGGTCTGTTAGGCCTACTTTTGGTAAAAATTCTAAGCATCTATCTTAGACTGTTCTTGAGATATGAGACGTGATTTTTTTAAAAAAAATTTATCCCCTCCACTTCCATGCTCCACCTCCCTTTTAAAAAATGTTATTTTCATCAAACGTTATTTGTCAACCTTTATACATAAACCGAATTTTATTTGTCTAGTGTAATTGGTTCGTGAGATATCGTAATCTAAAGTTTTTCACCCCCCACCCCCGTACGCCACTGTCCCCACTAAAAAATTTATTCCCGATATATTCTCCTAGTATATCTAGAGATTTTTCTTAAGTTTTAACTTCGTGACAGTAACCGTTTAGGAGATATGAATTTTAGAATGTCTCGATCTCGGTTTTTTTGCGTCTCGGACGCATTATTTTCCCCACCACTCCTTCACCCATATCGGCAAATGGGTCTACCATTGAAGCTCTATATAAATTCCAAGTTTCAACTTCCTAGCATAAGCGGTTGCTGAGATCTAGAAACCAAAATTTTCTGTCTAAAACGCTTCCCCCACCTCCTCCTTCACACCCCCACCACACAAAAGGTGTCTACTTAAAGGGGTATACCCAGTCTATCCAAGAAAAAAAAATAGCTCAAAGGGTTTGGGTGCTACGAGCTTTCAAATAATTTTGCGTACACCGGTCGACGTACGGAGCAGCGTATGGCCGGCGGACAGACGGACTGAAATTTTTTTTTACATTTTTCATGTCTACTAGTCATGAAACGTGAAAAATGGACTATATCGATATTTTATCCCCTTTGTTTTTATTGAAATTGAAAAATAAAATACATAAATAAATAAAAAACAAATCGGCAAACAGTCTGTGCGCAACGTTATTATTTTTTGGGTATGAGTCCGGAACGCGTTTAATGCTGAGATCCGGACTTCTACCCGAAAAATAATGAAGTTGCGCCCAGACTTTTGGTAGAATTTTTCATTGTAATGAAGAATATGTTCATGTTGATCTACGTAGCTTTTTGGTTCAGTACGGTCATAACATTATTCCTAGCTATTACCAGGAATACTTGCCCTGGGTCGCATTAGGGAATCAATCTGGTTCTTTACAAAACCATCTTTAGATCATCTAGTTTTTTCTGAATAGTTAAGTCCAACTTCGTTCATCTGAGAAATTTTTTCAACTATTTCTTAGGAAGAAGAAAATCTCAAAGCGTAGAATTAAGTTTGCTGATCCTAGATTTTATAGTAGGAAGTAGTTGATCCGATTCTTGTGTGCTATAGTGGACTCTGTCCACTTCGGCTTTCCTGACGATTTCTAAATCTTCCAATGACAGACTTAAGCCCTTCACAATTTAATCTTTAGTTACTTAATAATAAAATTAACAAATTTTGATGAATTTTTTTAATCGCTATTATTTCAGCTTGCCGGAAGGATGAGTTCCATAAAATACTATTTTTATTTACGTGATTACAAGGTTATGTCCAGCATAATCTGTCGACTATATACAATATTTTCAGCACCAGCTTGAAGTAAAGACGCATGTCTAAGAATAGATCATAATACAGAATAAATCCGATGATCTATTAACCTTTGCCATAATCAGCGCCTAGACCGAAGCTATCAGTTTTTGCGAGGAGCGTTCTATAGTAGCTCGGGGACTTCAGTTAAGTTTTGTCAGCCAGCTAAAATGGTACGTTTTTTAAATTCGTTTTATAATTAAGTAGAAAAATGTTCAAAAAATTTTATTGTTCTTTTCCAATATTTTTTTGGTAGAAATTCTGGCAAATCCTGGGAGGATTACTGCTTCCGTGCATTATTCAAGGGCAAAACAATGCACCGTGTTACACAAGTAATTGCGGAGGCTATACAGATATTACAGTTCCGGTACCAGTCCCAGTTTGCCAAAGTGTAAGCGTTAAGTCCACTCTACACGATCGAATTTCTCATCGAATTTTCCATCCAATATGAAAAGCTTAACAAAAGTCTTTCGATGAAAATTACTGATCCATAAATTTAGACTAGAGGAAAAATCCGATAAGAAATTCTGATCATATAAAATGGGTTCGAACCTTGCAAATTCCAAATAGAGGACCGTTTTTAAAAACCGGTTCATGTGGACCGGTCTTAAAATTAATCGGTGCTCTCAAAAATTTGAATTTTGTCTGATACGAGTCTTTCATTTTGACAGTGTGCCACCACTACAACTGTGGACAGAACCGAATTAAAATGTGAGCCAGGATATATCCTTGTGAATAACGTATGCGAACGTTCGGAACGAATTATGTGTCCGACCGGAACCCGTCAAGTTGGCAACACCTGTGTTCGGGAATATCGCGAGGATGTCAAATGTCCAATCGGTAGTGAACTTCGAAATGGAATTTGTGTTCGAGTTTTTGATCCTGTCTGCTCGTACGGTTATAGGATGTTGAATGGAGAGTGTGTTCGTGAAGAAATCGTGCCGATCGAATGTCCACCCGGTTCGTTCCTCAAAAATAACGAATGCGTACGAGTCACATGTCCTTCAGGCCATATACTGCAAAATGGATGGTGCATTCGCAAGGAAACACCTCGAATAACAGACAGTTGTACATACAATTGCCCCACAGGTAAATATTGCATGACACTGATTCGGAAATAACAGACCAAACTTTGATACTTGTATGGTAGCTACAAAAGGAACTTGATTTTTTGATTTGAAAAATTATAGTGTGTAAAATTTTGCGTTTCAAACTTTTCATTATTTTGTCGTGAAATAACTGTAACCACGTATTTTAAGGAGTTTTGAATAGAAGTTACTTAAAGGACTCAAACATACTTCGAAATGTTCAAATTATTCACTTTATTGGCCATCAGCGAAATTAAAAGAATTGTGGCAGCAAAACGGTGCTATCTAAGGTGTACAAAATTGTAAATTCTTGACTGGAAACACAGACAACGTAATACGCATATGATGAATGACACACAAGAAACGTGTAACTGGCAAACGTTTGTCAGCTAGCGAGCCTTGGGTAAGCGATGGTATGAAGCTAGAATAAAACTTTCATTCGATGGTATGAAGCTAGAATAAAACTTTCAAATGCAGCATCGAAATTTTTTCAAAATTAAATTAATCTAGAACTGTCAACCTTATTTTCGAATGCATATATAAAATGTATCTCTGCAGAAGTTAAAGCCAATTTGATATGTCATAGAGATAGATAAAATTGTCAAAACGTATGCAACCCCCTTACACTCGTTTGGGGGTTGAATATTTAAAAATCCTGATTTTAGTTTTTAGATAAGTATAAAGAAAGCCCGAGGAAGTAAAAACCAATTTAATGTCTTATCAGTACTAAGAAGTATGACAGAATTCGTGAAAACTTGTTCAACCCTTTTATACCCTCTTAGGGGTTAAAAAGGGAAAAACCTTAAAAACGTGTTTTACGCGATCATAAATCCAGCCCGTGGAAGTGAAAAGTTATTCGATATCCAATCAGATCTGAAGGACATTGGTGAATTCGTGAAAATTTACACAACTCCTTTACACCCCTTAGGGGTTGAATTAAAAAAATCCCGAAAACACTTTCTAGGCATTTATGTGCTGAACCTATAGAATAAAAATTAATTCAATATCTTAGAAGACCTAAGAGATATGACGAAATTCGTGAAAATAAAGGGTTATTCAATAGGTACATAACAATTTTGTATTTTAATACGTCTCAATGGTAGTTCCAGTCAAGATCCATGACCTAAAATACTAAAAAATGCAATTCTTTAAAACGTGACTGTAGAAAAGAAAAATAATTTTTCCAGCACATATTTTCGGAAATTTTGATTTTAAATCCCGAATTCTCCTCCAATTCTAAAGCTATGTTGGTAATAAAACTTAAGTCAAAAATATATTTAAATGTGTCCAGGTAATTTTTGTTGGAAGCTCAATTACTTCGGCCGAAAAATTATTCAATTCATCTACAACTCGATTCAGAAGAAAATTCCACCAAAAATTTGTTCCTAAACTGGATACGGTGTTAAAGCATCGCAATATCCGGGACGACTAGGTTTATTTGTAGTTTTTTACCACTTGAGTTTATTGTTTATATCGGTTTGATGAATGTCATTATTCATAATTTCCAAAAATTTTATGTCATTGGCTAACAATCAACTTTTGGGCTGGATTATTGAGGTTAATGGATAATATTCTTCTACTCCCTCGGGTACCTTCCGTACAATGGTCCTTGAAACACGTATTCGCGATTATTGGTCGAATTCTTCAAGCTAGGATCTTAAAATTTTGGACACGTAAACTTTTCAATGTTTAAACCGTAAATTCAGAATATAATGCAAATCGAATTAGTCCTTCGTGTAGCGGCCAACAAAAGTCCTTCAAAAATGTATACAAGTTACAGAATCCACTATAACTTAAGATCGCGTTAAAGTAGGAAGTAAACAATTTCAGGAATAACGTTTAAGTAAGACAGACCTCTATCCGCAACACCCTTACAGCAGCTAGTATTGCTGAAGATTTCTCTACTTGTACGATACAGAAACGAAATTCATTTCCGCGAATTATAATATTGTTGCGAGCTAGGGGTTCGCCGGGATTTCAAGTGAAACACAATTCGGTTAAAATAAAAATAAGTGATTATTTATTAATCGCACTTTAAATTCTATTCGCACAATAATTCGCACTGTATAGCAATACCGCCCGCTTATACCATATATCGCTTGACTCGTTCACTTTCGTTCTCTATCAACACGCTGGCTGTCACAGTCGACGTAATAAAAATTACTATCCCCCTCGCTGAAAGCGTCACCTGCTTTTATATTATCCGGTTGCAGTCTAGGATGTACTTGAAAGTTCGCTCAGTGAGGAATCTTCTCGAAAGCTTTAGAGCTTTCGATTTCGATCTTCGTTCAGTGGTGTATGCAAAGGGTTCTAGTATATTGGAGAGCAATCGCTAAGAAGGGAGATACAATCGTGTTGTTTCGCCTTATCTTCAGCTAGGTTTCTGATTGGGTTATTTTGCAACTAGGTATTCGGTTGTTGTTGTTTTCATTATGTGAAACGATCGAGTTGCACGGTTGCGCGGTTGCCAGGTTTACATGTAACAATATAATCTAGTAAAAATTGTCATAAACACAAAATCAAAACCCAGTCAGGAGAATGGGATTTTTCCATGTTAACGCTACCATAGAAGATAATTTTAAGAATTTTTTCTTGTTTTCATTATTTTCTTAATTGTATTAATTTGTTCTTCATATTTACAGGCTACATTTATGAAAATGGAGTTTGCATGCCGACTATACAACCGCCACCAACTGTTATACCCCCGCCAACGGTAACTTGTCCCCAACCGCCACCACCAGTACCACGAGTAATCGTCGAACCTCCACCTATTCAAACCTGTAGTAATGGCTATACACTACGCGGAAATCAATGTCAAACAGAGGTAGTCACCTGTCCGGAGGGATACGTTCAACGAAGTGATAAATGCGAGAAAATTTCATGTCCGACAGCTTCAACCTGGAACGGAGAGCGTTGTTCTCAGATCTACGTGCAAGGAAGTAACACTACGAATTTAGTGAATAACACACACATAGTTCACAACTTCAACAATGTTTCACATGATACAAACGTTAATGTTAATAACGTCAACAATGTGTACATTTACAAGGGGGGCGAAGTCGTTCATGTTTCGAACGGCACACAGCCACCCATTGTTATCGAGCGGACCGAACGACCTGACACGGAACTAGTTGATCTGAAGTCTGAACGCTGTTGTGACGTAGTGACGCCACGCCTGTGTAAGAACGTAAATTCAAAATGGCGCTGCTACAACCGGAAATATCATCGATGCGGTTCGTTCTGTACGCAACCGAAAATTCAGTTGCGGCCGCTTCAACCGATTTATCGAGAACAAACGCTTGTAATGCCACCAGGACCGGTTGTTCATTCCGGTTCGTGTGGACCTGCCGGTTGTTCCGAAGGTAAGTTTATCGATGTTTGTTCATTTTATTCTTCAGCCATTTTGTTTTATACAACGATATCCCGATTCTGAATTTACATCGAACACATTCGGCGTGACTTTCGCCCCACAAGGTCATCACAAATCGGTTTTTCGTCCGAAACGTTGAGCACTGTTGGGCTTTTTTCGTCGCCTGATTGGTTGATGTTTATGGCGGGGATAAAGTCGCGCCGCAACGTGTTTGGTGTAAATCCGCCAACATGGTGGATTAACACCGAACCTTTTAGGCGTGCCTGTACCCCCACCATAAAATCAACGGATCAGATGGCTCGTGGAGTCGCAGAAGTCCAACAGTTCTCGACTTTTTCTTCGACGCAGGCTTCAATTCATATACACACATACAATGAACTCTGGCAACACACAATTCGCAACTCATGGTATTTTTGTATTTTTGTCGTTACGCACTTATAGGAAAGTCGCGCCGCAGACACATGTATGCTGTAAGTTGCTGTCAACACATCAAAGATTACAGTCGACGAAAACCGGATTGTAATGGCCTCTCGGGGGTAAAGGCGCGCCTCAGTGTGTTCAGTGTAAATCCAGCATAAATCTGTTCAATAGCTTGTACTTCTACGCACGCGTATAATACAGTACAGTCCAGTACTGTGCTGTACTAGCAAATAGATCCAAATCTAAAGGCCGGTATCCATTTGTTGCATTTTTGCGTGTCGTATTCTCGTTCCGTATCAGTAGATACGACAACCGTATCTTTGTTCCGTATCACAATATGATACAAAGATACGGTCATTTGGCGGTTTTTTTGCCGATATATCAACGGAATGATACGATACGCGGTGGAGTCATGTTTGAACATGTTGCGTTTAAAAATATTTGTGTAGTGTCTACATTGTCCGTTCAGTGAATGATGCGTATCATGGTGATAAGATTCGCAGAAATGCAACAAGTGCAACCGGGGCTTAAGTGCGCGACATCGAGTTCCATTCTCATGATTCTATTCACTTAATTAAATTAACTTAATCCACTCTGTTATACAGGGTGTTTGGCACTCTGTCCGCCACCTTGTAAGGGGTTATTCCTTGATATATTTTTTAAAAAAAAAAATGTCAATTTTCAATATCAATGGAGATACAGAGTGGTTAAGAAAAGTGTTTTTAACCGGTACCCTCATTCACATAAAACGTTATATCTGGAAAACGAATAATCACAAGGCAAAGTGTTATAACTCGTTTGTTAGGGAATCGAATTACCTTTCATTTGATGTAACAGTCTAAATTGTAACTGCACCCAATCTTAAGATACTTTCTCGAAAACACAAATTTTTGCTACGTCAACCCTAAAAATTCAGTGATCAATGTAGTTTTTCTCAGAAAACCCCATTATAAAAATATCATCTTAATTTTATTTTTTTATGAACCGTATTATTACCTACAAAAGCTGCATACATATGTATGAGTTACGATTAACATTTTGGAAGTAAAAGTCAGTGCCATAAAGTGGACCTCGTCTAAGAACCTGTTTCATTTGTCGGTAGTACTGAAGTATTTTTATTGCACATTTATTACTATTTAAAGTATGAAGGAAATGTAAGTGAGTTTCAACATATTTGATGCTTTTACCTGGATGTGGTAGGTAATTCTGGGTGCGGTAATGATTTTATATAGTCGTCAATTTTTAGCTTTCTATCCTTTGCGGTTTCGAGAAATAAAAATCAGAATTCTTTTCGTTCCACCTCCTCCTACCATCACCCCCTTCGCCAGTGTGGTGGTGCAGTTTACATTTGTTTGGTTGGTTTTAAGATTAGAAATTCACTGTAACATTGATCAATAAATTATTGAGAGTACTTGATTTCTATATTATTGAATAGAGATCAAGTACTCGGTTGTTTTGATAAAAATAAATAATGAAATATGGAATATGAAAAAGTCAGTTCTAAAAAATCCTTTGAACGAATAAGATAATTTGCTATCAAATTAATTCAGATATAATCCTGTTAATAAATAATTTAGTCTATTAAATATATATCATTATTAAATAGTTAATAAATAATTTCAATGCATTGTTGATAATTAATAACTAATGATTAATTCAGTGAATATTGTAATATCTACTAAATAATATTTTTAATGTAAAATTGCATTTATAAATTGAAATAATTAAATGTTTAGTTAATTGATTAAATCAATGTATTCAATTATCTAACAATTGGTGACCCCGACAACTACGCAGACATTAAATCAACAAATTTAGTCGTGTAACGACGAAAAATTTGAAAAAGAAATTGCAAGAAAAATTTTAAGTCATGTAACGCCGAAGAATTGGAAAAGTTTAAGTCGTGTGACGCCGAAGTATTCAAGAATCTGGAGTCATTTTATGACGAAAATTTGTAACAAGGAGCAAACAGATCTATCGAAACTAATCGAACAAGAAAAGCAAAGAACTTAGATGTTTTTCTGGGGGAATTGTAACACGGAAGAAACAAATTTATTGACATAAATCAATCAAAATTTAAGTATCATTAGTATTAATTATTTTATTTAACTATATTTAATTTCAATGATATATTTGGTCAAACATTTATAACATGTTCAATGTATAATTATTTTTTTTCTCGAACTTGCACTTTCGTAAATTCCATATATACATTTTATTTTATCAATCAAATATTAACAAATATAACTTTATTCATAGATGGCCACAGAAATCTTTGACTAATTAATTTAACTGTTGCTTTTATAAAATTACGCCCTTCTAACATATAACGGAAATGTTTGATGGTAGCATAAATTGCTAAGAGCTCTCTATCATAAGCACTATAGTTACGTTGTGCTGAAGATAATTTTCGTGAATAAAAAGCTAAAGGCTGCCAAGATCCTTTAATTTTTTGTTGTAAAACCGCTCCATTTGCTGAATCTAATGCATCAGTAACAATAGAAAGAATAGCATGAGAATTTGGGTAAGCTAACACTGTAGCTTCAACTAAATGTTTTTTACAAATTTCAAAAGCTCTATTTGATTTGTCAGTCCAATTTACAGGAGTTTTATCCTTTTTCTTCTTACTTCCTTTTGTTAAATCATCTAAGACTGACTATGCAACTGCTGCTTTCGGAATAAATCTTCTATAAAAATTAATCATTCCTAAAAACCTGCGTAGTTCCAAGATATTGGATGGTTGTGGAAAATTTACTATTGCTTCAACCTTTGCTGTAATAGGCTGAATACCAAATTCATCCAAGCTATGTCCTAAAAATTAAATTTTTTTCTGAAGAAAACGACACTTGTTTAGATTTAATATCAGACCATTTAATGCTAGACGTTCTAAAACTGTATTAATATGAATTAAATGTTGTGCTTCATTTTCTGATGCTATTAATATATCATCTATGTAGACAAAACAAAATTCTAGATCTTTAAAAATAGAAAATATGAATCTTTGAAATGATTGAGCTGCATTGCGCAGTCCAAAAGTCATTCTCAAAAATTCATATGAACCAAATGGAGTAGTAATTGCTGTTTTGGGAATGTCCTCTTCATTCATTGGTATCTGATGATACGCCTTTTCTAAATCTAATGTTGAAAAAATTTTACACCCATATAATTGTTGTGAAAAATCTTGAATGTGAGGAATTGGATATTTATCTGGCAGAGTATTAGCGTTCAAAGTTCTATAATCCCCACACCAGCACCATCAAATCGTGCTAGAAGTCCACTGGGCCTAAATTCTGTAAAATTTCTAAGATCATATCTTGAGATATAAAAATTTAATTTTTTGAAAAATGGTTATCCCCCCCCCCCACTTTCGTACTCCACCTCCCCTCTCAAAATTTTTACATTCAGTAGACTCCACTTGTGATCTCATATACATTCCTGGTACAATTGGTTCGGCAGATATTGCAATATAAAGATTTTTACCCCCCACCTATACATCGCACTCTCCCTCTTAAAAATCTTAGTCCTTATCTAATCTCCTAGTATCCCTTAAAATAACTACAAAGTTTCACCCTGCTGAAATGAACGGTTCAGTAGATATGGATTTTAGAATGCTTCAATCCCAGCTTTCAAACGTTTCGGACACATTGTTTTTCCCCCACTCCCACACCCCACAACCCTTATCGACCAATTTTTTGCAAACGGGTCCACTATCATAGTACTACATTAATTCCAAGTTTCAGCATCCTACCATAAGCAGTTCCTGAGATCTAGAAACCAAAATTTTTCATCTAAGACGCTACCCCCCTCCTCCCCCTCACAACCGCATTCCACAAAAAGATACCAATCGTAGGGGTTCATCCAATCTACTCACCATAAAAATTTCAACTTAATATCTCAAGGAGTTTATGAGCTATGCGCCTTCAAACGGTTTTGCGTATGGCGTACGGCGGACAGACGGACATTTTTTTTTTTCCTTTTTTGGTGTAGTCCTAAAACGTGAAAATACAATATTTCAGGGTAGCAAATTTTTTGGAAATTTCAGGTCGATCACTATACTTTATTATTAAAAAATAATAAAGTAAAATTAACATCTTTTTATGTCAAAACCCGTCACATAAATTTCAAAACGGAAATCCGTGATTCGTGAAGTTTCAGGCACAGTAGTAAAATTCCGTTTAATGAATCGAATCACAGTCGACGTTAATAAAAACAATTCGAAGTTCTTGTTAGTTAAATGGCTAGGAAATGTTAACAAAGACGTGGTATACAAAACGTGCCATACACAATATTTTGAAGTTATTACAGTCGCTTTTTTTCTACCTGTGATAATAAAAAGCAATAGAAGGTGAAAAAAACACAAAAAACTGCCCGTTTTGGCACTTTGTCGTTAAAACAAATTTGTCAACCAACTTTCAGCTTGTCAAAATCTGGCCCAAACTGAGCTCGAACCCGAGATGCAACTACCTTTTTTGATATTGAGTTTGAACTAATTACAAGTACTGACTAATTGTTCGAGAAATATTCTCATAGGTAGAAACTTAAACAATTTTAAAAACTCATTTGTGTCCTGAAAACATCTTTCTTAGTTGTAACAAATTTATAAAATGTAATATCGGACCCGTCACTCACTGCAGAATTAAAGAATATATTCGGTTACACAAGTAGCAATTTTATAACTAAGACGGTTGTAGTGTAATACAAATTTTCTTAGCCCAGTCTTATCTCACAAACATCATCAATCTTATTTCAGAAACATTGTATAGCATTTTACTATAAAATTCTGACCTATTGAATTTATTTAGGCCAGCATACTACACAGCTCAATTTGTTATTAATAAACTTAATGTTCTAATTACCAACAGGTCAATTGAACTGTTCGGGCTGCACAAGCAGCGGTGATTGCTCGCCAAGCTGTTATCGATATTCGTGCGAAAGCAACAATTGCAATTATCAGGATCAACAGTCATTTTGTCAGGAATATGCCGGACCTGGTTGCGGACAAGAAGATGGTTGCTATTATTAATTCAATTATAATTTTTTTATAAACACAAATTTAAAATTTAATAAAAATTTATTAGTTTTAAAATGTCATGTATTAAAGAGTCGTAACTAGAAAAGAATTAGACAATTTAAATAAAAGCAAACAGAATGGAATTCAATGCATCTAAAATTCAATACGTCTGCGCATCTAAGTCAATTATGGAATTTTTCTGTTGCGTAAAAACTTCATTAGTTGCAGTGATATATTTTTAATATATATCACAATGTTTTAGATTGGAAAAACAATGTGCAATTTTCGGTATAGAATTTTGAGGCAGAAATTACAGAATCATTTTCATGTTTGATAGCATAACATTTTATTGTGTATTTATAATCACGGTTTTAATATATTAAAGTTCCACGCAATTAACATAAACTTGGAAGCGGTTGGTTGCGCTACTTGTCAGTTATACAACTTAAATATACAACTTCAGAATAGTGTTAGTATAATACTCAGTATTAATGACTAGAGAAGTACTACGAAGTAGGTACTAGGTTAAATTTAGAAGTATGCAAATTACATTGCCCTTCTTCTTAATATTAACTGGTATTTCTACAATAATTTCGTCACAAAGGGTATACATTTTATAACCAATTGAATTAAAATAAATTACTACAATAAATCTTGTTATGATCTGAAATTATTGAACGCAACAACAATTAATACGGAAGAATACATGGAAATTAAGATAACACTCTTGAAGGAACTTAAGGCTGACGTTCTAATAAAAGCTGATATATTGCAGCTCATTTGGAAATTAGAAGTCTACGCCCTGGATCGAAAAAAACTGATATCCTTCCTAAATATTACCGTGAACTTTTGTGAACTTCCGAAATATAAAGGAGATAATCCGATAACATCAAAAAGAGATGTCCTCTAGAAAAAGGATCTTACCGTATAAGAAACATGACATTTAGTAGGAACATGTTACCGTTACAATTGCTTTATAAACCAAACAGTTGTGTGCCTTAGTAAAAATCGAAGACGCGGAAATCTGAACTGACTCTCAAATGAAAACGAACCACTTGCGTTCCGGAGTGTGGCTATTCTTAACGCCCTTAAATTTCACAAAATGTAAAACAGTCAGCTAAACTTACGTTAAATTACTTTTGTTCAGATTTTTCCAAAAATTACAGTAGCAAATATAACAAATGTTGCATTTTTTCAATATTAAGTGTTGAAACTTCACGAAACGTTTAATTTGTTTGTCTGGCTCGCCTTTGTGATCATCTATTTCGCTGGTCACAATTTTCTGATGTTTTTCTGAAACGTAAAAATTGTGACTTATGCTAGAATATGAAAAGTCACAGTTTGAATAAAATTGTAACTTTCCGCTAAAATTGTGACTTGTGATTGTACACAGAATAGACCAGGTAGTCGGATACATATACAGGGTGGGCCAAATACAAGTTTCTTTTTAAAAATACAATAAAATTAACAAAATTAAATTTTTTTCCATGTATTATGGCTTTATTAGTAAGAGTAAACATTCCCATTAATAATGGAACACAACTTCGTTCAAGTGGCTGCCTCGGCTGGCTGCGCAGTAGCGCATTCTGTCACTCCAATTTTCCAAGACCTTGTTGGTGATTTCGGGCTGTAGCTCACGGATTGCTTGCATGATATTCGCCTTAACTACTTGAATCGTTTCTGGATTGTTGGCATAACATCGGTCCTTTACGGTTCCCCACAAAAAAAAATCCAAAGGAGTCAAATCGCAGCTCCGAGGTGGCCAATTGACATCGGCAAGACGGCTGATAACACGATTTGGGAATTTGGTGCGTAAAATATCGATTGTGGCATGGGCTGTGTGGCATGGCGCGCCATCCTGCATGAACCAGAGGTCGTCCAAATCCATGTCTTCAATTTCAGTAAAAAAAAAGTCGGATAACATGGCGCTGTAACGTTCACCGTTGACCGAAACGTTGTTCTGCCTCATTTTCGAAGAAAAATGGTCCAATGATGCCACCACTCCACAATCCGCACCAAACTGTCACTCTCTGTGGATGCATTGGCTTCTCGACAATAACGTGCGGGTTTTCCGAACCCCAGATGCGGCAATTTTGTTTGTTAACGTAGCCGCCGAGATGAAAATGCGCCTCGTCAGAAAAGATGAATTTTCGCCCAAAATCGTTGTCCAATTCAAGCTGCTCTAAGGCCCAAATTGCGAAGCGGATGGTCGTGCGCCTTCAATTGCTGAGTCAATTGGACCTTGTAAGCGAATAATCCGAGATCTTTGTGTAGAATTTTCCTCAGGCTAGTGCGTGAAATGTTGAGCTGTTGAGATCGACGGCGAGTTGATGTTCGTGGAGTGAGTCTCACACTCTCGGCTACAGCAGCCACATTCTCGTCTGTGCGCACCGTACGACGACGGGCGCCATGAGTGTTGTCCACTAGCATGCCAGTCTCACGAACTTTTTGCACAAACTTGCGTACAGCAGGCGCGGTGGGTGCTTCATTTCGACCAAAACTTCTTTTCCAAAAACGCACTGTTTCGGCTACACAGCACTCACTTTGGAAATAAGTTTTCAATATTTCCCATCGTTGTTCAAGCGTAAAGCGACTCATTTCGTTCCGCGGATTTATGATACTGACTTTCTGTCAAGATTTCAAGCGGGAAACAGCTTTCGGTGTCAAAATAATCTATGATTTAAAAAGAAACCACTAGATGGCCCACCCTGTATATAGGATTACAAGTGGAGCCCATTGAATGTAAAAATTTTGAGGTGGGAGGTGGAGCACAAAAGTAGGGCGTGGTAGCCATTTTTAAAAAAATTTCATTTTTATATCTCTAGAACCGTACCATATATGATCTTAGAAATTTTGCAGGAGTTAGGCCCAGTAGACTTCTAACAGGGAAAAAATATTGGAGGCACTGGTGAAGGGTTTGTTTTCCAGGTTCTGTGTTTCATGTTTTCTTGTGTTTCGTATCACAGTTGCTTGTAATTCAATGTTCTTAGTTCTAAGTTCCAATTTGTGATGTATTTGTAATTCAATGTTCTTAGCTCTAAGTTTTAGCTTGTGTTGTCTTTGTAATTCAATGTTCTTAGTTCAAAGTTTTAATTCAATGTTTGTGTGTGGAAATTTCACATGGAAATTTCCGTCCTCACACCAATTGCTTCTCCTTGTTGAATTATCACGCCACGCCACTGAGCTTTAGGCGTACCGATGTTATTGGTCAATATTCTTGAACACATGATTTAAGGACATTTTGTATGGCAGCTGCCCAAAGGAGTAGGACGATTTTGCCCGTTAACGAATTTAGCCTTTCAAAGTCGACCAAACAGCCGCATTCAAAATTTCAAGATCATAGGTCATGGCGTTCTTGAGTTATCGTGGTAACGGACAGACAGACGGACGGACGAACGTCAAGCGGATTTGGAGTTTTTGGCCACAAATACACACAAAATAATATATAAAAATTTTTCGGCCGAGGCTCGGTTCTATGCGTTACAAACTTTTAGGCTGGATTAAACTTATAATACTCTATATGATTTCATCTAGATTATAAAAAGCCATTGGTACATTGGTTGGTTAAATTAAAATTATAAACTTTTTCTTAATTCTAAATCCATTATGGTGAAATAAAAGTAATTGAGATGGTTCTCTCGTTTAGACAGAAGCTTTCCTGCTCGTTGCTCTCTCTCTATTTAGGGCCATACATAAAACATGACGGGGACATCACACATCATGGCCTAGCTTAGGTGGACCATTTCAACAGCACCGGTTGAGTCCAGAGGTGGAAATTTCTCGGTCTTTCATGAATTATTCCCGACTAGGAATCTTATCCCAATATTTACACCCGGGTAAGTGGGAGTGAAATATGTGTTGTTCAGGTCATGGATTTATGTTCTAGATTGGGGACAACCCACAGCCGTAGACAGCCCGCAATTCAGTAAGCCAGCAATTCGAACATAGACGAAACTGTTTCCTACTCTCCAAACTATCCTTCGGTTATTTTGACTTCTTGAAGTCGAAGTAAACACTCCAAAGCCTCCATTCATAACACTATCATGATCAGGGCCATATATTTATTAGGTAAGGTGAACATTAAACGAACGCATCGATAACTTCAATTTTCTATTCATTCATTTACTTTATTGCTATATATTAAATTAACAATAAAATAGGGGGCAGTTCTTGCTGTCTCTGTTTACAAAAAAAAATTATAATATTATCGTTTAAATGTAATCTACCTCTATTCGTCATAAACTACTTGTACTTTCCTCTTATTATTCGCTGCATTTCGTTTCCGATGTGTTCTCCGTGGTGGACGGACATAACTTTCGTCGGACATGTAATCGTCATAGATGAAATCCTGTCTAGGATTTGGATAACGATAATGTTGCCCTAAATCGCGCTTCCTATAAGCAGGACGCGCCCCACTTGAGTATGGACTTAATTCATTGCCAACATCGTAGTCAGGACTCTCATTTGATTTTGGCGGATAGTAAGGATAATCTGAAGGTGATCCTGCAAAAGGATTGTTCTCCAGCTCATCGGTAGTGCAGTTCCGTAACTCGGTTGCACCATTGTCTCCAACAACCTTACATTTGTATGTTTGCACGCCCCATGATTCACTTACTTCGCCCTCATCAGCTGTTCGATTACCGCCGCTACTGTTGCCTTCGATTTCATTGGTGTAGACGAACTCGTCATCGAATGATTCACTGTCATTTGGATAGTATGGCGTGCGCCCTGAATAACCGAAAGCAGGATCAACATATTCGTGGCCGTAGCAGCCGTAGTAGTCGCACATTGGCATACATGTGCCGGTCAAATAACATGGCGGCTGGTGGTAGCTAAATGGCTGCAAGACTGGACCGCGACGGTATAACGGTCCCGTTTCGAAAGCATCGTCATAGCACCCGCTACAATGTCTAGGATACCGCCCGCCACTGTAGTAATTTGACGCACCGTAACCGTAATGATCGTAACATCCATCGCACGTTTGCTGGTACTGTCCTCCGCATGATACATGCGGCCATTGCGAAGTGTAAACGCAACGCGGTTCACGCGCTTGCGGTACGTATCCAACACGTTGCTGACAACCGTTACTGCGAGTACATCTCTGCCGTGACTGCACATGCATTATCCTTGAAGTGCATTGCTGGCCACAAGTCTTATGACGCTTATGATGACACTTCAATCCTGTCGAAGATGCCGAACAAGTTTTCGGCTGTACAACGTAACAACACGATCCACTTTTGTCATATCCTAATCCAAAATGGCCGCCAGTGTCGGACGTTTCGTTGCTGTAGATATGAATGTTATTAATATTTGTCGAGTTTATATTCGTCGGAATATCGACAATGTTGGTGTTGTTGATGATGTTGGTGAGTCGAATTATTGTAGTGATATTTTGTCCTCCCATTATGGGCATTTCGTACTTATAGGAATTGTTCTCACCTTCGACAATAAGCTTCCTTTGACCTTCGACGAAATGCATTGTCGGACAGACAGGACACTGTTCGATATTACACGCGGGCTTTACAGCTTTTCTACACGTGGTCAGACAATTTTTACGTGTTGATGTACACGCCTCCAAATCACCGATTGTAATAATCTCGCGTTTCTTTAGCTTTTCCTTGTAAGTATCGATACAAGTTAAGTAAATTGATATATCGGATTGTTCGCATATTGGTTTCATTTCTCCTAAATCGATTTCCACAGGATCCAATGAATTCGACTCAGCATTCACATGTTGTGGAATTATTGTGGTGGTCAGGACTATCAGGCAGATTACCGAGTTTCGTAGTATTCTCGGCAAGAGTCTCATCTGAAAGACATAAAAAAAATAATCAATTGATTTTTTTTTAAATGAACTTTAATAAAAAAAAATATATAATTCCTAGAAGATGAATCACCATATGCCTTGCAGAATTCGACTCAATTTGAAAAAACTTATTGGACCACTTAGGGGTTGAATATCTATAAATCATGTGAACGGTTTCTATCAATCTGGTGTTTCCATATATCGGATTTCTCATCAAACCAAGGAGATATAGCAAAATTCGTAAAAATGTATTCAAAACCTTAACACTAACTTAGGGGTTTAATATCAAAAAATCCAAAAATCCATTGTTAGGCATTTTTAGGCTAAAACCAATTCGTTCATGAAACATTTACCACCTGTCATCTAAAACTGGCAACAGCGCGAGAAGAAGGGTAGAAGTTCATCCCCACTCCAAAGCTCATCGCGGACGACGGGTAGAAATACTCGAGACAATTCCGAGAAAGGGCAGCTTGAGCACTTCAGTGTTTCATTACTGATCGCATTTATTGTAAACATTTGACAATATATCCAATAAATATATTTCTAGACAGTATTACACACTTATTTATACCCCCTTCAGGGTTCAATATCAATAAATTGTCGGAATTCGTGAAAACATACACAGCAGCCACCTTACATCTGCACGGGTTCGAAATTGAAAAATCCAGAGATAGATTGTTTGGCGACTAGACAGAAAGACTGTGAATGTAAAACTAAATTTTATATCTGATCAGAGCTAAGATACATGGCGATATTCGTGACGCAACCCACCCATACACGAAAATATCGAAAATTGTCGGAATTCGTGAAAACATACTATTACCGTTTTACAACCCCAGCACAAAAATGGGGCGAATGGGCCTTGTCCGGCCAACCCAGAGAAGGGTCGTGTGCGTCAGTGATCCTTTTTTTAAGGGCCCCGTTCTCGACCTTTTCCCCGACCAAGTCACCAACTCGGGGAAGAGTTTCGCGCGTAAACACTACGAAAAGCACAAAGGAAGGCGAACTGAAACACGCCACAAACTCAGGAAGAGCACTTAACCTGTAGAAAACAATTCGGACTTTCGTTCCAAGTAATGAATTTTATTCAATATCGTACCTCGCAAATCTCCTAGTACACTACTCTACCTGACCCTATCCTCTTCTAAGCTTAAAATTAGGGCGCCCTTGGTGCGTGGTCCCACGAAGACTTCTACGATGATCTTTCTTGTTTTGCCGCAACACTCCATACAAAGCCGCTGCCGACGTTGAAAGTTCACAACTCCTTCGTCCTCCACTACCCTCGGAAGTTACCGACTCGTAATATTCCGAATCCACACCTTAGACTTATCTCTTCTCTCGTGGCCACTTCCTACCAATCACTCCCGATAATTTTTCCGCTTTCCAAATTCGGCTTCTGTACGCGATAATCCTTTTCTTCGGTCTTACAAAAATACTTTTGTTCCACACTCTAGCTAGCACTTGATCCAAGAGACCGTTCTTCAGTCCAGCACCTCCTGCGAAAACTCGGGTCAGCTTTTTTTTCGGTTAATCCCCGTTTACCTGGGTCAACGACCGCTTGCTCCAGGTCATTCACTCAAGTCTATTCACTTTCTCTTAATTCGCTAGCTTTCACTCTCGGTTGATTCGGTGTCCACTTTATATTCTCCATCCGACTTTTCATCATGGACCCAAACCTCGCTGATCTATCTTATCGACTTGCAATTCGCGCAGTATAAGTCCGCCATGTTTGCACTGCAAATTCGACCATGACATTTCTCCGTCCTCAATGAAGTTTATGTAACAATGTTTACGTTTGTGTTGTTTTTGTTTACGTTTTCAGTGATGTGATTTCGTGTTCAGTGATGTGATTTGTCCTCAGTGATGTGATCTGTCCTAAATGATGTAATTCGTGATTCGATGTTGCGTGTTATGTGTTAATTTCCAATTGTTGTTAAATTTGCGTTAATGTTTTGTTCCAATTGTTCCTAATCCTACCCTAATATTACTAAATCCTAATCCTTGCAGTATTTCACGTTCCTAATCCTAATTAAAACTAATTCTAAATTTAACGTACTATTAACCATCTTCCAGCTCCTCTTCCGTGCTTTATTTTTAATTAATTAATAACGATTTAACTAATTCCCTCATTTGTGCTGATATCTTTTTAGGCTGGTTCGGGTTCCTGCGCGAGGAGTAGTTGTTCAACAAGGATACGAGGAGTGATCTTTTTTGGTACGTTTTTTTTTAATATTTTATCGCGGTATTGAAAACTAACAATTCTCTTCTTTCCTTGCAGGACGACAATAACTACCCGCAACAATACACAACAGCCACCTTACATCTGCACGGGTTCGAAATTGAAAAATCCAGAGATTGATTGTTTGGCGACTAGACAGATGGACTGTGGCAGTAAAAATAAATTTTATATCTGATCAGACCTAAGATATATCGCGATATTCGTGAAGCAACCCCCCGATACACCTTATCACTCAAAAGCGACCACTTTAAGGTGTATAAATCAACACGAACTTGCCAGTATGAAAAACTTAACTTCTGTTTGGAAACCATCTTCTCTAACTTAATAGATTTACATACATCAATTTTTATACTCTAGATGAAATCATATAGAGTATTATAAGTTTAATCCAGCCCAAAAGTTTGTAACGCATAGAACCAAGTCTCGGACGAAAAAAAGTTATATATTATTTTTTGTTTATTTGTGGCCAAAAACCTCAAATCCGCTTGACGTCCGTCCGTCCGTCTGTCCGTTAGCACGATAACTCAAGAACGCCTTCACCTAGGATCTTGAAATTTTGAATCTGGATGTTTGGTTGAATTTGTAAGGCTAAGTTCGTTAACGGGCAAAATCGTCCTACTCCTTCGGGTAGCTGCCATACAAAATGTCTTAAAACATGTGTTCAAGAATATTGGTCGATAACTTTAGAAGGGTTTAAGCTACGTCTTTGAAATTTTGTATGTGTTATTTTTCCAATAGTTGGAGCTAAATGTATGATTATGAAGAAAATCCTGTTACTCCTTCGTGTAGCTGCCATACAAATATCCTGTCAAAATGTATTCACTTAATTTACGAAACTCACTATAACTCAAGTAATCTTTTAGCTACGAATTCGAAATTTTGTACAAATTAGTTTTGAGTGAAAACAAAGTTTGGGTTTACTAATCAGCGAAATCCTTTTACTACTTCTGGTAGGTGCCATACCAAATGTCCTTAAGACACGTGTTCAACAATATTTTTCGATAACTTTTGAACGCTTGAAGCTAAGAATTTGAAATTTTGTACACGTTCTTTTTTAAATGGTTCCAAGGAAAAGGATAAATATGTAAGAAATCGAGTGAGTCCTTTCTGCACCTTCCATGTGAAAGTCCTTCAAAAAGGACATTTTTTTCGATGACTTACCCAGTTCAAGATATGAAATTAAACACAGAATATTGTCTTTTAGTTTTGAGTAGCAATCTAATGGCAGTCCTTAATAAAGGACATACAACATGCACACACGTAATTCTACTTTATCCCAAACTACAATATAAATCGGAGTTCAGTATTCATCTAGAGTATTATACGATTGGCTTGCAGCCGATCGTGACTGCAGTATGTTCTAATGATAATTTTAACACATACGTAAATTTAACTAGCTATATTTTTTATAATATTGAAGAACACGTGTTGCTTCAAGTTAGAAAAAAAATTAAAATTTTACAATGATTGGTTGACTGAATCACTCGATTAAAAAACTCTCTAATTAAAATATCCAATAAAATTGCATTAAACTATGGTCATTCCAAGAATTTTCAATATTTCCCATAGGTTTTCATATATAAAATAAAAAAAATATAAAATCAAATGAGATTTAACCGCATTAATAAATCAAGTATATTAGCCCACTATAAAATTATATCAACAATAGATTGAATTTATTGCTTGACGTATTGTTCGATAATAATTTTATGTGTTATGAGAGGTTAAATATAATTAATTTTTCCACGGGTTTTAATTCTTAGTTGCCGTTTTACTTAATAGTAAAATATTTAAATAAACCTTCAATGTTCAAAGTTAAGTAAAGTTAACAACCGTTTAATGTTTTCGATTTAGGCTAAGAGAAGAATAAAAACATGACCAGGTTGTTTGGACTTAGTGTTAGTGCTGCACATTTGGTCTTGGTCTTGCCATAAAGTGTGAGCTTAGTGTCGGCCTTTCATATTCAATTTTTGGATTTACAGAGTCGAGGCTTGGGTATTTTTCTAGTTCATGCATTTTTGTCGATTCTTAAACGAAAATTCATTTTCAATGAAAGTTTACGGCATAGGTGAAACCAATTTTCACAGTTCCTTCAGAAACAAGGGCATTCGTCAATTTCAGGTGACTGAATATGATGAAATTATTTTATAAGCGACTTGGTCTTGCTTCAAGCGAAGCGTTCTTATAAACTTAAAAAAAAACTTTATTTGAAGGCTGATTTTCTATGCCAGTAGGGTGTTTCTGAGTTTTTGAATTGAAGTCGATTTACTTGCTTCCGCGTCGTTATCACCTGCTCTTTAAAACACGGAATTCCTCATTTCTTACTTAAAAAACCAAAACAAGTAAGACGACAACTTTTTCCTGTATTATATTGATCATAAATAATATTAGTAAATAATAACGAGAGGTACTCAGACAAACATTTACTTTCTTGCACTATCTAAGATAACGAGGTGGGCTTATCGTCCGATAGCATGTTTCAATTGGATTCGCGCGTCATCTAGTTGACATTATCTAATTGGAGTGCACACTTTTCATAATTTCTCGTTAAATTTCCTCAAATGGAGTACCCTGATTGTGAACTCAAGCGACTTCCTTAAAATAAAACTCATTCTCCTTACGTCCAATTTACTGAAATTCGTGAAATCAATTATTTCAAAAGCTACCATACAAAAGTTATTGCGAAATTCTGTGGTATGCATGAAACAGAAAAAAAGTTGGAATGTTGTTGAAAATCAGTAAGATCCTTAAGGATCTTAAAATGAAACATGTGTTTACGTCTATTATGTTGCAACTGGAGATTGGGTTACAGTTTTTTCCAACCAAAGTCAAAGCACCCATACAAAAGTAATAAGAAATTTCTAGTAGATACCATACAAATTTCATTAAAAAGTTCGTATACTAATTCGGCCGAAAGCACTACAACACAAAGACACGTAGAACTATGAAGGTAAAAATTTAACTACATCGGAACCACACATTGGGGTCCCATTTACTTGAGTAGTTTCTTTTGAATGTTCTTAAAACATAAAATAATTTTAAAGCTTAAAACGTTATGTGCAAAACCCGTTTACAGCTTTTCATAGTGACCTTATTACCTAACTTTTGGGCAATAAGTCGAAAATTTTGCAATATGGATTTAATAGCGAATAAAAACACTAAAATGGTTTAACTTTTTAAAGTCGCTTCCATACAAATAAAGTGAAAAATTAAGGTTAGTATAATATCTCCAATTTTTCAAGATGGATTCATCGACTTCCTTCTCGATTCAATTGCAGAGTCAGTTTAGAGATGTTTCATTGCCACTTGTCAACCAATCTTCTATTACTTTCATCTTTGAATTTGAATTCCACTCCTGGACTTTTCAATCGTCCTCCAAAGATTGTCGAAGGAGATAGCGAGTGACAGAATATCCAAAATACACAATATGCGCCGACGATATTTGCCTAATTCATTTAAAATGGCAATTGCCCATCACTTCCCAATGCACACCTTCCGCAATACTATCCTTACTTTCATTACTCCTAAGCTACGAATTAAATTCGAGTTCAGAAACCGCCTAGAAATGGCTCTCGTAAGAAATTACAATTTAATATAAAACATCAAATCTAATCTAATGAAATCGAATATAATCTGGTCTAACAAGAAAGTATTTTTCATGGAACTGTTACGTCCAGAACGATACTCTGGCAAGTGCTAACAAAGGTGAAACTGAGACATTGTGGATATGACAAGTGAAAAACTTAACTTAAAGGCCTTGAAAACTGTGTTTGACTTTTGTCAAAAAAAATTGGCTCGTATGTCGTGCGTATTTAACTCATCAGAGGACGAATCAAACTAATAATCAAATCGAGTCTTAATGGTGCTGAACTCTACAAAATAGAATTTCCTGTAAAGAATGTCAGACTGTTTCACAATGATCCGTCTGCTCCGAACAGATAAATTCTGATTTCCAGCCAAATTGATTTTCAGAATTGGTATTTTCAACGTACTCAGGGTGATCATTTCAAGCAACGTCGTTCTCTTCAAACTAACACTAATTTCTTCGAAATGGATAAAAATATTTGCCACCAAATCCACTCTGTCATATACGGACCGATCGATCGATAGATAATCCAATCAAAATCCAAAAAAACATGCCATACATATCCGTTACGGTAGTTACTCGTATATTTCCGATTATCATTTAATTATTAGGCCACTGGTGATAAGATAGATGGCCTTCTTGCAAATATAATTTTGATCACAAAAAAATAACCGAAAAAATTATCAAATAGTAAGAAGTAGAATAGAAGAAGCGTGGTAAACAGGGGCATCCCCTAAAAAAGACACTTACTCAATGTATCAATGATCTTCGTACGATGGCGGTATTAAGATCTTATAGTTTAATAAGAACAAACATTGAACCCCAAAGAAAGCCCTTCTCACCTCAAAAATGGGTAAAAATTGGTCAGCATCTCAGAAATTCAAGAAAACTGTATAATTTCTAGGGTGATGTTCAAAATCACCAACTATCTGCTCAAATGCACGATAATTCGAGACTCCAATTTTTTATCCACATGTCCACGAATATTGTCCGATATCTCCACAACATTTCAGGTTAGAAATTCACCATAAATCACATAGTTCCAATAGTTTCACATTAAATAACGAATATGAAATCTCTCGTCTAGCCGCCATACAAAAGTTCTTGAAAAATTTATTTGGTCATTCTTCTTCCGGTACCCACTATAACTCTAGCTTTCAGTTAAAAATCCAACATTTTTACACGAATTGTTTTTTTATTTTTTTTTAAGGATACCGAACTGGACTCAGGAGGTTAGCCTTTAATACTTTGTAGTACAGTCCAGTCAGTTTAGGGATGGGAGGTCTGAAATCGGGACGGGTATGGCAGTGTACTAGTAGGTGTTAATAAATTTTTTTAGTGCTGATTGGCTGCGATATGATCTACCAGAACAGCAATGTTGCCTATAACAAATCAACTACTGTCTGGTAGTTCTGATGGTGTTTGTGAATATGATAAGAATGTAAAAAGAACTCATCTGCTCAGTGTTAAATCCTTTAGTAGTGACCCTATTAAACATTATATTCACTATTTATATTAATATTTCGAAGCCAATAGCAACTGAAAAATTCTTATAAATAATTTATGCGTTGAGTAGGAATTGAACCCACGACATCGCAGAAGCAATGTTTTCAAGACCTAGTACAGTACTACTGGACTACACCCGGCCCTAAAGATGAAAACAATGTCGGTTTTATTACTCTACTCTTTTCGGTAGCTCACATACAAAAGTCTTTAATTAACATGTACCTATTGCGAAGTACTCTTTATCGGTTTTTTGTGCAGAACCATTTTATAGTATAAGTGAATATTAACTGGTTAAATCAGAGTACTCTTTCGAGTATCTTCCATTCCGTCCTTGAAAACTATGTCCTTGAATACGCCCAAACTCGCGAAACTTGAAAATTCAGCTATAACATTAAAGTCTTATTTGGTTAAGCTTAATGCAAAAAGAAAAATTGGTCAATCAACTCGTGAGGGTAGCTTCCATTTAAAATTTCTCCAGATATGTGACCAAACAATTTGAGCAATAACTTCAAAAGATGTTATAAAAGTATTTTATGAAAAATTAAGCACGAATTTGTAACATTTCCTTAAAATTTTAGTGAGAAAAAAAATAGGAATTATTGTTCACCTCCGTTAAATAGCTACCGTACAATAGTCCTTACGTCTTATAAAAATGACCACACTATACATTGTCTCCTTGTTTTCTTTTTTAACTTTTTTATTTGGTTAATTTGCTGCATTAAAAATTACACACTCTGAAAGGGAATACCAAATCCAGTTTTAATCCTACTTCGATCATAGACCCGGTTTACACCCAGTATTTAGGCCGCGACCTATACCTTAAATTTGACCTAAATTTAGGATGCCTGCTGTAAACACTTCGTAGGCGACCTGACCTAGTGTCAGGTCGGGGACCGTTCATTTTGTACCTGACCTAAAATAGGTCGTTTGATTTTTGGGTGTAAACGTGTGATTCGCCCTAAATGGTTTTTTTTCGCATTTTAATAAATCAATGATACGCAAAATATACAACAATTTGTCAAGGCATGTGTGGAATGCGTTCTGACATAAGATGCCACTGCAGATATTTAGTATTAGTTCCTGAATTTATTGATGAAATATTTTGATAGACTAAATTCGACCAACCGAATTTTAGGCCTTTATCGGTGTAAACAGTTGGCGATTGGGCCTACTTTAGGTTACGATATAGGTCAGGGCGCGATCAGGTCTCTGAGTGTTGTAAACTGGCTCAATAGCTTTATATTAATCTAATTAAAGTAAACGTCTATTTTTGCAATTTGAAAGTAACACAAAATTATAGTTCTTAATCGCTGCAGAAACTTAGGGGAGTTCCCTCTATGGTCCAATTACTTATGGTCTTATCTTCAGAAGGGTCGACAAACGTGGTAATTAAATTCGAAGTTTTGAGGGAAAACTAATGTTCCACAATTTCGCAAATTCTGTGGTGGCATTTTTTTGGATCGATTGAATTCAAAAACTATCGTTTTTAAATTTTAACTATATATCGGTTTTTTTTCACCACACTATTTAACATTATAAATCCAAATGTTTTTGTTCTGTAATCAATAAATTTTAAATTTTACATTTTCATCACTCAGTGGTCGGCCTTTTACAACATCTAATAGCTGCTACAGGTAGGCCTAGTGTATGAAACAATAAAACCGCTTAATAAAGAGTGCAATAAAGTTAATCACATTTTCACTTAGTAACAATATTTCGCCCGTTTAACAATTAATATTATATAATCCGCTTTGCCACATTTTTATTAATAATTAATTTTAAAAACTCCGAATTTTTTTTTTTTTGTTTTATTTTGCCCCCTTTCAAGAATTTAAAACATTACAGAAATTTTTTCAATAAATTCACCTTGTAATTTCGTTCTCTTTTGATCGGATTTTATTCACACTGCTTACAGCTCAATATCCACCTGAAAACTAATATCACATTTCTATGTTGCGATTGAACTGAACTACAAAGCTTCTCCTGCATTGGTGTTTCCACAGACGGGGAAAAAATCTTTATCAATTTCGAAATTATTTGCGAAAGAATGTGCAAAAGGTGCTGGTCACAGATAGGCAAAGAAGTAATATAGTTATAAAAAAAAAAATTAAATGTGCCTCTATCGTAATCGTTATCAGAATATCAGATACTATCGCTTCTAGCGCAACAGCAAAAAAAACCGCACCAAATTATTCGAGGAATACGCATGACACACATTCGATAATTTCAAGATAATATTAATATCTGATACTAGGAACTCACACACAAATAACAAAAAATAAAATCAAATGGGGACCGCGATGATTACTTGATTATGGGGTATTTGATTTTCGCGCCAATCTTGCCGGAAGAAACTCTCAAGAGAAATGAAAACTTGCAATTTTGACAATATTAATTAAATATGCATTAATAATAAAACCTTGCAATTTGCCTGCGCGTGTCGACCATCAATAATATCCATTTTTGCATACTCAAATTAAGTTCAAATAGGGCAAATAGCACTTTTTCATCTTTGGGTTCAAATGGTATTATTGTCGGCGGCACCACATTAAGGTGATGCCTTTGCAAATTAGATTGTTGTTTCACATTAACTATATTTCGTATATTATACTTTACTTTATTTCTATCCTAGACACACTCCTAATGCCTATTTATCATTAATGCCCATTTTAGTTCAGTGTGTCATGTAACCTTTTAGTTAATGGCCTAAATATCAACCTTTAGGCTTTTGGCTAAGTTCGTGAACTACTCATCCCATGACACTCCATAGTTCCATTAGCGGACCAAATAGAACTATTGTTTTCAGTTCCTGTCCGTTCTACCTAGTGTTTGGCGGATATGTCTAATTCTGTCGATTCTGTACTAGAAATTTGTAATTTAACCTAAAAAGCCCCCTGTTTGTGTTCACCTGTTTTTTCTACTATTTAACCTTGCTATAAAATTGCGTTTTTGAACTGGGTTAGTGCGAATGTGAAAAGAGTCGGTTCTTTTCCACAACTCAAGTACTTCTTTTTCTTTGGTATGCAAGTGCGCGTAATTGTGGTATTCAATAGTAAATATCCGTATTTCTTTCATTTCTTTTATAGAAATTTACAATTTTACAAGAGCGAAATTCCATAAACATGAAAAAAATTTAAATTTACTAATTTTACACCTTGATACAATTCCGACAAACCCCTCTTAAAGGCTGTTTTGAGGTGAGACCATATACAGTAACCCTACTGTCCATCCTACTGTGGTATGAACAAAGAATGGGGACCGAGAGGGAGGCAGAAGTGCTCATTCACAAGACGTCTTTTAGCATCCCCACCCCAGAACAATTTCACTTCTTGTGAACTTTGGAAGTTAGGTTAGGTTTTTGACTTGACTAAAAGTTAGCCGAGACAAATACCGCCGTTGGGTCCTGTACATTACAAACTGATCTACGGTCATACGGGACTCTCTGACTACATATTTTCAACGAGTTAAATGAACTATCGAACAACTCAGTTCTACGGCCTTACGACTTTTCCTACAGGGATGGTTCCGTTCAATGTTCAAATCCAAGGAGAACGCAAAAATCCTGCGTTCCCAGTATTACTATACTCCTTGGATTTGAACATTGAACGGAACCATCCCTGTAGGAAAAGTCGTAAGGCCTGATTTAAGTAATACCAAAATCAGGCCTGATTTCGGCCTATCGATAGGCCCAAAACGCAAGGTATGACGTTCGCTGGACATATATGATATGAATCATACCACTTTGGATGGAAAATTAAACGGTATGATTTCAATCACTCCAAAATCAGATCTGATTTTGACCTATCGATAAGTCCGAAATGCATGGTCTGATTATTCACCATGTGCGTATGATATGAATCACATCATGATCTAGTGAAAGTCTTAAGGCCTGATTTTAGTCACACTAATCAGACCTGAGTTTGGCCTATTCGTTAGGTCCGAAATGAAAGCTATGACATTTAATGTACGCGTATGATATGATTCATACCTTTCTGATGGAAAAGTTGAAGGGTCTGATTTTAATACACCAAAATCAGACCTAATTTTGGACTATAGATAAGACCGAAACGTCCAATAGAATGTTGATCATCACAAATGACTTACGGCATCTTTCAGTTGTGATAACCGAATGTGTGTTCCGCCAACCGAATGTATGTTGCGGTAACTTCCCAGCAGCGAAATGAGCAAGGAATTACCGATATAAGTCATTCTCTAACTAGTTACCGAGCAATCATATACATAGATAACAACATGAAATATATAACATATATGTTGGATTCCGCACCAGTTAATGAATCAGAAAAACCGCAAATGAGTATGCATTACCAATCTATTTCCAAATTGGAAAAATGTAATGCAATCGGTAATGTGTTAATCGTTCAATGGTGTCGATAAACAGAGACAGAAGTTGTATTTTACATTCAATTGTTTCTTTTCTGATTTTCAGTCATCTGTGGATTTAAAGCGTGTTGGTTCGTTTAGCAAATGGTGAGAAAAGTGAAGTTTTCGTGAAAATATTAAAATTAAAAAATGTATGTTTAATTTTATGAAAAAGCTTTATTTTTTATTTTATAAATAGAAATATGATTTTTTTTGTTACTTAGAAATTAAGAAAAGAAAAAGAAGTCTCATTAAAAATATAATTTGTTTATTATTTAAAATTTATGCTTTTTATTTTTCTGTTGGGTGTATCCTTCTTAGTAAGTAATCATTGCAATGTCGCTTGTGACTAAAAACGTGCCGAATTTGTACCATTAATTTGTTCCGGAACAAATAACTTACTTTGAAGTGGTTCCGGAACAGATTAGTGGCAAAAATTCCTTCAGAAATATGTGCATAATAAATGCTGACACAACGAATTACATCTACCCATTCCGTAATAACTTCATTGTAACTAGTTCTATATCGTATTTCAGTAATTTAATCTATAACAACTTCTAAGGAATGTGTTCTAGAATTATTTATATGTAATGCAGAAGGTAATCATTCGCCTACTGCCTATGACATCGCTGTGTAAATGTAAGGCATTCTTAACATGAGGTGTAAGCTTGATTGTAAGCAATTCCCATTACCGAGAAGTAATTACATTATTGATTCTGTAATGCCTTTTTTCGCTGCTGGGTTATAGTTAATCCACAGTAAGTTAAGTTGCACATAAGGAAATGAAAACGAAAGGTCTTCTGTGGCGCAGTAGTTACGCGCGCTAATCCAAAAACATTCAACACCGGATTCGATTCCTACATATAGCCATAGGTTTTATTAAGTCAGTAAGTGAGAAATAATATTTGAAGTAGGAAAAATAGTATCTTAGAAGAGTCCTCTACCTCCCTCCTAGGTAATAAAAAAAAATTCAGTGTAGGATTAAACACAAAACTCAATTTTTTTTTTAGATATAACTAATATGGTAAGAGTCAGACCAAAATGTCAGGTCTGATATTTCATACTGGTTGGGTGTGCATATCGTGAATAAAATCATGGAACGGTCAGGCACAAATCAGCTGTGATTTATATAGTAATCGTAAGATATGACACAGATATTACTACCAATACCTGATTGTGATTTTATGTGTCAGATCTGAAATTTGACTATATCGATAAGGTGTGATTCATGAAGGACTCGCAAGCTATGACTTAGGTATGATTAGTATGGTAAGAGTCAGACCAAAATGTCAGGTCTGATAGTTCATACTGGTTGGGTGTGCATATCGTGAATAAAATCATGGAACGGTCAGGTAAAAATCAAAGCTATGATGGCATTGCGAAACAATAGCTGATTCAGATCTGAATCATGCCTATTTTTCCTGCAGGGATGAACTTTTAATTTTTTCTACATATAAAGAATATTTTAACGAGAGTTTAGGCTTTTAGGAATGGATGTGCCCAGAAACAGTTTTAGAAATTTTAATTTATTTTTATATCGCATCGCAAAGCCCAATGAGAAACGTGTTTAATTAAAAATTGAAATAAATCGATTATTCAATTCGAAAAAGATTTCAAGACTTATTACTTTAAAGGGAAGTACTCCTTGATTGTGCGTACGATGGTGTTTACACTACACATCACAGCACCGACTAACATGCCTATATGTGTGCAGTGGAAAAAAAAACCTAATCCTATTTCTTAATATTAACAAATCAAAAAATTTAATTAAATGTAATATTAATATATTTATTATGAAATTAATCAAATTGATTTTTTAATCAAAAAATAAATTTTCATAAATAAAATTACATGTTCAAAATTTTGTGTTTTGCCGTATTCGTTATTGTCGTATTCCGATATTTTTAAATATATTTATAATACATAGACCACAAAAGTTAAAAAAAAGGTCCGTCTGTCCGCCGTATATGCCGTCTACCGTATGCCAATTTGTTTAAAGGCTCCTAGCTCACAAGCCGATTGAGCTATTAACTTCAAATTTCAAATTTTTTTTAGTGGGTCGACTGGTTGGATTTTTTTAAATTACCATATTTTGGGTAGTGTAGACAAAAGGGAGTGGGGGAGTGTCTTACACAGAAAGTAATTGTATTCCTATATCTCAGGAACCGCTTAAGATCGGAAGTTGAAACTTGAAATTTGTGTAGAGCTATGATCAAGGAGTCATTTGCAACAGGGGTGAGAGGGTTGAGGGCGTCCAAAACTGATGACAAAATATAAGCGAAACGATAAGCCTAATTAAAAAAAAATGGTCAAAAATCAAAACTACATACCTCACCGCTATATTTGCAATTTTAAATTTTGGCAATCAAATTCACATTAACAAAAACATGGTAATATCTCGAATTACAAAATCCAAAATTTAGGATTATCAGAATTTTTTTTATGTTGAATTTTTTCAGGATAACGAAGATATTAATTTTACCAAATTTTCGAATTACGGTAGAACCTGAAGAAGTGATCACCCTCCTATCTTGACCACTTACCTGAATTTGCCATTTTTTTACGGTCCCCATGTAAATCAGAAACGGATTTTATATATTAAATTATTTTTATAATCTGACCAATCGAATAAAGTGACCAATTTTGCACAGTCCCTTGGGTGGTTATAGAGGTTCTACTGTAGTTTCATGTCGTTTAAAGAATTTGACGGAAAAATTTGTTAAAAATTACTGAAAAGGCAAAATACGGCCTCTGTCTTCCCATAGATCAAAGAGTATATCAGTCGCAAAATATCACCCACTGAATCGCTGCATCAAATGCGAGCCTAACTTTTACCCAAAAAATAATAAAGTTGTGCCTAGACTGTTGGCATTAATTTTTTTTATTATTATTTTTTTCAATTTCAATAATAGCATAGGGGATTAAATATTATAAATAAAAAATAAAGCGCGTTGAATTAAAAGCGAATTCGATATCTATTAAACCTAGAATATTTGACAGAATTCGTGAAAGCTTACCTAAGAGTGTGTACGGGGGACTATTTGAGGGAGGGGGGGGGGGCTCAACATCATAAACTGATTAAATTAGTTTTTTGGAAATTATATTTAAAGCCCTTAGAAGTCAAAGGGAATTCATATATCATTAAACCTAAGAAATATATCGGAATTCGAGAAATCCTATACAACAATTTTACACCCTCTGAGAGGTTAAATATCACAAAATCTGGAAAATAGTCTTTCCCCCAACTCCAAAATTCCAAGTTAGTATCTCGTCGAGCTTGTGTGCTATGTGCCTTCAAATGCTTTTACGTACGGTGGACAGACGGACATTTATTTTTTTTTGTTTTTTTTTTAGTTTTTAGTAATGTAATATCTACTAGGGATATTAGCATTTTCACAGACAGCCAAGCGGCAATAAAATCCTTAGAATCGGCCTCGACAACATCAAAGGTCGCCGCAGAATGTTGATCATCTCTTAAGGAGATGGCTGAACAGTTCAATATTCTCCTGTGCTGGGTGCCAGGATACAGGGATATTCCAGGGAACTGCATGGCTGACGAACTCGCTCGGCGCGGTACTACCCTTCAGATTATGCCGGAACACCGGAATCTGGGTGTGCCTCTCTCTACATGTAAACTGCTACTGGGATTGGACTCAATTGAGAAAACCAACTCAAGATGGGCAAACGGTGTTACATGTCACACTGCGAGACAGATCTGGCCGGAGCTGGATCTAAAACGCTCTAAACAGCTGACTTTGCTCAAAAGGGCGAATATCAGCACCACAGTCGGTGTCCTGACCGGACATTGTCTTATAGGTCGACATGCTAAAAGACTCGGTCTCTTCTCAAACGACTTCTGTAGAAGCTGCCTGGATTAGGAGGAGGAGGAGACAGTCCTTCACCTTCTCTGTACCTGTCCAGCTCTATCAGCCAGAAGGAAAGCTCATCTTGGAGCTTACTTCTTCAACTGTCTCGGTGACCTTGCTTCAATGGAGGTCGCGAGAATCCAACGCTTCATTGCAAGCTCTAAATGGTTCGACGAGTAGGACCGGATCCGATGATCCTGTGGTAACACAACGGACCTTTTAGGTCTAAGTGTGTCCGTGTTCTCACGGGCAGCCACGCGTACCTACCTACCTACCTAGTCCTGGAACGTGAGAGTATAAAATTTCACACCACTTTATTATTAAAAAATAATAAAGTAAAATCATTAGTCTTTGTTGAATTACTAAAATCACTAGATTCATAATTCAAAAACTGGTGTATAGTTTTGCAGCTGCAGTTTCTTTAAAACATTCCAAAAATTTAATAAGCTAAACTGATAAAGGTAAATTGGAATAAAACCACGAGTCAACAGTTTTATTAAGTAGGTAAAGTAAATATGCAAATATTCAAATTTTTTCAAATGTGTACTTCTTTAGTTAATCATCTAATGCTCTAAATAAATATCGATATTTCCTCAAAATAAATCAATATGATATCAAGCATTTATATTATTTGCACAATTCGCACAATGTTTAATTCTTCATATGTCTGCAAGCTTGATAGCATAACTACTTATTTGATATGATAAAAAAATTAGCTTTAGATAAAATAAATATAGTGATAAGGTGAAGTTACTAGTTTGATATAAATTAAAATAAAAACGAAACGTGTTCTGTAATATCAATATTTTTTTAAAAACACTGTTTTTACCCTCGTGATAAGTTCATCAGTTGGTGAAGAAAATATATTTCTTTTCCAGATTTTAAGAAAAATACAAAAAGTACATTGGCGTTCTGAACCTAGAATCGACTGAAAGGAAGACGAGCTATATGAGATGCTACTAAGAATTATAGAACTGCCCATCGAGATTACAGAAATTAGAAAAGCTGGATGAGAAGTTCCCCAAGGCTGTACATATGTATATAATTCTAAAATTTACCACAAGATTATTAGACATAAAGGGCATTAAAGATACGAGTAGATACTGCCAGCGTACCACCTAACACGGCTCAGCTCGCTGGCAATCAGATGGGAAATTGGTGACCCCGAAAACGATGATGAGGTATAAACATTCCCAAAATGCTGTTTAATGATCATTTCAAATAATAATAATGCAGTATCTTATAGAGCAGCTTCTCCAGTGACTGTTGTATATGAATCATATTCCTGCACAAAGTTGCAGTTTTCCAGCATAAGCAATTCCTGAAATTTTCTATCTTAAGCCATTTGTGAAATTTGATGTTCAAAATCCGGTACATTAAACCCACAAGTACGGCAGGAACCTTTTTTGCACCTTCCTTCCTGTGATCCCACTTTTGAAACATTTTGTAAAATTTTCTGTACTAGAAGCTACTTCCCAATTTCAGTTTTCATAACACTCAGCAATATTGCTATTTTTTTCAGATTGATTGTAAGAATGGGCGGCATAGGTAATTTAGAAGAGGCTTGGGGGTACTGTTTCCCAACCCCAACAAAAATACCCCTGTAATGCACCCATCCAGTCTAGCTTGACAAAAATTTGATAAGTTATATTTCAAAAGATTCTCAAGGTATGATCCGCAATATAAGTGCTTGTGTAGCGATTCATAGTTGAACCAATAAAGTAGCAGAGTAAATACGAAAAAAAACCATTTTCGGAGTAGCAATTTTACATTATAATTTCACCGCTTCCTAAAAAAACCAAGAAATTTACTCGACTATAAACCTAAAAGCTGATTAGAAATTATCATTATAATAAAACTGTTCGGTTATCAAACTTACCGATCATTATTTATACAAAATGTATGCCTATCAAAAAAGAGGTTATAAATTCCGAACTTCTATTTTTATACAATGTACACTAAATTGCTCCAGTAAATGAACAATATTTTGACAAGATATCGATGGAACTATAACGTAAAATACCCTACTATAGATCAAGGCCCTAACAAACAAAACTATGCTTCCTAGTTCAAGTTTAATAACTTTGCGCGATAAGTTGATTTACGGCATCAGTAGATCATAGTTGATAGTGATGTAATTTTTAGTACACGGCCTTAATTAATTAATTAATTAAAATATGTAATAAAAGTAAAACGACTGAAGCAATCAATAGATTCCACAGAATTTAGATACTGTTGATTTCTATATAAATTTTATTAAAGAGTGAGGTGTTTAGAGGGTAAAAAACAGGAATTCTTAATTTTTAATTACGGCGGCAAAACCAAAAAAAAAAAGTATTATTCCATCTAGATACAGTAAATATTTAGTAAATATTTTAATTATTCACCACCATTGTTCAAAAAAAAAAACAGTGAACCAAGACGACAAAATTATTCACGAAAATTTCGACGAGAAGATCAATTGTAGTGATATAGGAAATTCGGTTCTATTTTAACAATTTTGAACCATCGGCTTACCATCCATTAAAAACTCAGAGGAGTAATAATTTCTCTAAAAATACGATTATCACGAAGACCATATCACGAATTGGAATGGAACACCATAGAAGAAGAATTCGAACTAAACAAGATCAGTTGAAAAAATCTGCCAACAGTCGGGGCGAAACTTTATTATTTTTCGGGTCAAAGTTCGGGAAGCGGTTAAAATGGGGTCGCGCTAAAACGATTACGCCACTGTCACATATAACACATGAATTTCGTAATTAGGTCATACTTCGGGATGCGGTCAAAGCCGTAGTATAACATCAGTTGTTTCAAGATTAAGAAGTCTTTTGGAAAGTAAATGTTGTCCTTAGAACAGAGAGAGATTTTAAGCCGATTAAACATATAAAAAGGCCGTGTAGACGACTCGAGTATATTATTTACACAAAAAGCCCATGGAAGTAAGAACCAATTTGCTGCCTCATCAGACTTAAGAGATATGACGAATTTCGTAAAACACACCCCTGTGGGGGTTGCATATCAGAAAAACCTAAAATTACTTTGTAGGCGATTCTGAAAAAAACTCTGATTAAGTAAAAGCCAATTTGATATCATATCAAACCTAAGAGATATGACCAAAATTATGAAAAAGTATGCAACCCCTTACACTGACTTAGGGCTTGAATATACAAAAATCCTGAAAGTAATTTTTAGATAAATATAAAGAAAGGCCGAGGAAGTAAAAACCAATTTGATCTCTTACCACTCCAAAGAGATATGACGGAGTTCGTGAAAACCTGTTAAACCCTTTAATATCTTCTTAGGGGGTTGAAAAAGGAATAAAAATTTAAAGTAGGTTTTAAGGTATTATAAAACAAGGCAGTGGAAGTGAAAAGTTATTCGATATCTAATCAGACGTGAGGGATATGGCTGAATTCGTGAAAATGTATACAAGACAAACCCCTTCGAATTTCAAAAAAACCTGAAAATATTTTGAAGGCATTTATAGGAAGAATCCCTAGAGTAAAAAAAATATTCAATATTTTAGAGGACTTAAGATATATGCCGAAATTCGTGAAAATACACGCATAAGCTAATGGATATTTGAAAATTTTTATTGTCTAAATTACTTTTCTAGTATATCTACATCTACTCACCAAGTTTCAAGTTTCTAGCACAAGCCGTTCTATAGGTAGGCAAGAAACCCCCGCACTACCACTATAAAAAATATTTTCAACATGCCACTACTGTAGCTCTATCTAAATACCAAGTTTCAGCTATCCATCAATATGGGTTCTCGAGATATAAAAATCTGAACTTTTCTTTTCTCACTCCCCCACCCTCATCCCTCACATCCAAACTACGCTAGGGGTTATTAGGCCTACTTTTCGAGAAACCGTTCTTGAGTGATGATTTGTCATTTTTTAGAAAAACTCTTATCCCTCCACTTCCATGCTTCACTACTCCCTTTCAAATTTTATTTTCATAAACCCAATTTTATTTTTGTAGCGCAATTGGTTCGTGATATATCGTAATCTAAAGTTTTTCACCCCCACCCCCGCACTCCAATGCCCCCTTAAAAAAATTTTTTCAGGTCAATTCTGCTAGTATACCTATAGACAATCATCAAGCTTAAATTTTGTGACATTGACTGTTTAGGAGATATGGATTCCAGAATATCTCGATCTCAGGTTTCGAGCGTTTCTAACGCATTCCCCCCCTTCCCCACTCTAATACCCCTCCAACCAATTATTACTGAAATAATAAAGTAATACGTTATGTATTTATATTCAGATTTGTAAATAATCAAAAAGGTAGCTATATGAAATTTTCGCGAGCATCGAATATTGCACCGCTTTATACAACTCGTCGCCAATTGTTAACACGAGTCATGGAAAAGTCTAAATATTGGAAAAGTATTTTCACTGCATTGATTGTTGTTAGTGGTCCTCAATTCGAGTTACATAAAAAGATTGACAAGGCACATGTACATTGTTTTTCACCGCTTAACCGGCAAGTAATCGGTCATTTCCATGGCACTATTGAATTAAAAATTTTATATTTCTGATTTTTTAGACGAGCTAGTATCTACCTACTGGGCAAAGTGCCGTCACCATAGCCTTTATACACTTCAAAAATGACAATATTAAAGGTCTTAGGCGATAGGTGTGCAGTATACTCCCATAGTCCGTCAAGCTATTCTCACACTAAAACTTCTTCGAAATTATTAAATCAAAAACATTTGTTAATAAATATATTTCTTAATTAACACAATTTCTTAATTTCTATTTGAATCGAATAACGAGCTGCCAAATACAACGATTTATTCGATAACTTCTTATAGTACTTACTTTCCAATTCGAACGAAGTGCCTTCCTTGTAAAACATTCGCAGCGGTAATAGTTGATTAGGAAATGAGTAATTGCGAGCAAAGTACAATCCGGCCGGAAAAGGGCATTTCATTTCATAATCCAAAAATCGAAAAGTAGCCCGCCAAATTGAACTCCTTTTGAAGAATCGACCGTCCTTAACAATTTGACAAAAATCAAAAGTTCTATTGAACATTAGGGTTTTTCGATTGCGATTAATCTGATAGATTTCGGCTCTGGAAAATGGTTTCAAAACAGTTTCATAAAGATCGAAGTCGATATCAAAAAGTGTTCCATTTCTCAGTATAATGCTGATGTTTGTGATATTTTTATTGAAATCGTAATTTATTTCGGAATAACGCATCTCATAACATTCCTAATAATTTTTTTTTTCAATTATTATTAATTGTTGTATTAAAACAATTGCCCTGAACAAGACTGTAAGAAAATGCCTAAATTTCGGTGTTGTAATCAATTTTAGATGTTATGGTAATAAACTCAGTTATATAACACGTTTTCAAGATCAATTCATTCTCCTGAAGTAAAGCTAGCGCTGCATTTAATACTTCGAATTCAAAAATTTAGACTTTTAAAAAATTGACTTAAAACTGCATTACACTTCTTAAGTGACATGAAAACCACCGAAGATAGACTTATATTGAATAAAATCAAATTTATGGAAAATTAAATTTTGCTATTAAAAACTCAGCTTCCAATAATGTGGAATCATAACGACGTATTATATTTTAGTAGATTTCTGTAAAACAAACTTTATGGCCGAACAAAATTATTCTATTTATTTAGATATTTTGCCACAATTATAACAGCGTCTATTTTTCATTTCAGGTAATGAAAATTGACTGAAATGTTAAGGCTATTTCAAATTACAGTCTGTTTAGGGAAATACAAACAAATTATACACTACCTTAGTTTTACTAACAACACTTTGGAATAGAGCAATTATAAATAATAGCATAAATAGTTCGATTTTATTCATGTTTTAAACAGGATCACAATTTCAAATAACTTACAGTCGACTTGAAAACTTTCTGCGCGATAAGTGAATTGAGCCGTAACAATGCCTTTATATAATATGGTACCGTAAAAGTAATTCATAAATAATAGATGATAATTACGCTATGAGTTATCCTGATAAACATCAATTAATTACAGTTAATGTATTTCAAACTACATACATATACGTAGATCAATGTCAGCTTAAATTTTTCAATTTTAATTACTAGAATACAAATTTTGGCTTAAAAGTAATGTTTTGCTCATTAAACTTGGTTACATAAATAAAAATCTGCCAATAGTCTGGGCGAAACTTTATTATTTTTAGGGTCAAAGTTCGGGAGCGGTAAAAGTCGGAGTGTAACATGAGTTGCTTCGAGATTTTTAGATTTCTTATGGAAAATTAATTTTGTTCTTAATATAAAAATATTTAAAATAGAGATTTTTAGCCGATTAAACATTGAAAAAGTCCGTGTAGACTATTCGAATTTCAGTATATTATGTACACTAAAAGCCCATAGAAGTAAAAACGAATTTGTTGCCTTATCAGAATTAAGAGACATGACGAATTGTTAAAACCTATACAAACCCATTACTTCCAGTTGGGGTTTGAATTTCGAAAAAATTGTGAAACAGGTTTTTAGACGATTTCATAAGAAGCAACCTGATATCTCATGAGACAAGACGGATTTTGAAAAATTTCTGAAATCGTAAGCAAACCCTTCACATCTCCTTTGTTCTGGAAATTCGAAAAATCGTGAATTGGTTGGCCGTAATAATTAATTTTACATCTCATCAGAACTAAGGGATGGCAAAAATTGTGAAAACATATACAAACCCTGGGGGTTGAATATCGAAAAATTGAGAAATAGGTTTTGTAGGCGATTATATAAAAAGTCTGTGGAAGTGAAAAACGATCTAATATCTCATCGAGCCAAAGAAATATGTCGAAGCTTTAAAAAGCATACAACCCCCTTACACCCATTAGGATTGAATATCTAAAATACTGAAATTGATTTTTTGTCTTTTTTATATAGGAAACCTTGGGAAGTAAAAGTGAATTCGATATATCACCAAATATGCAACCTCCTTGCACCCACTTGGGGGTTGAATATCCAAAAATTCTGAAAGGAATTAATAAATAAATATGAAGACGGCACGAGAAAGTAGGAACCAATTCAATTTCTTATCACTTCTAAAAGAAATGACGGAACTCATGAAAACGTGTTCAACCCTTTTATACCCTCTTAGGGGCTGAAAAAGGAAAAAACTTAAAAACAAGTTTTAAGCGATTATTTCGCAAGCACGTGAAAGTGAAAAGATATTCGATATCTGATAAGACCTGGGGATATAGTAGAATTTGTGAAAAAGTTTACAACCCACTTTGCATCCCCTTAGGGGTCGAATTTTAAAAAATCCTGAAAACACTTTCTAGGTATTTATATGAAGAAACCGTAGAATAAAAATGAATTTAATATTTGGGAAGACCTAATAGATATGACGAAAATCGTGAAAATATATGCATTCCATTTCCACCGATAATTTTTTTTGCCCCCCCTCCAAACGCCAATGGATATTTGAAATTTTTTTTCATCTAAATTAGTTTTCTAGTTGATTTACATAAACGTACCGAGTTTCAACTTTGCAGCATAAGCCGTTCTAAATATAGGAAAAACTCCCCCCACCCCCGTACCATACTACCCCTATAAAAAATTATATTTTTCCAAGATGCTACTAATATAGCTCTATCTAAATATCAAGTTTCAGCTTTATATCATTATAGGTTGTCGAGATATTAAAATCGGAACCTTTTCCTTTCCACCCTCCCCCACCCTCACCCTCTACACCCTTATTTCCAAAATTTTGTTTTCTGCTAGGGGTCTATTAGGTCTACTTCTGGTAAAAATTTTAAGCATCTATCTTACACGGTTCTTGAGATATGAGACGTGATTTTTTAGAAAAATTCTTATCCCCTCCACTTTCATGCTCCACCGCCCCCTTAAAAAATTTTGCCTTCAGCAAACTTCATTTGTTAACCTTTATACACAAACCAAATTTTATTTGTCTAGTGCAATTGGTTCGTGAGATATCGTAATCTAAAGTTTTTCACCCCCCACCCCCGCACGCCACTGCTTCCACTCAAATTTTTGTTTCCGATCTATTCTCCTAGTATACCTACAGATATTTATTAAGTTTCCATTATGTGACATTAACCGTTTAGGAGATATGGATTTTAGAAAGTGTCAATCTCACCTTTTTTGCGTTTCGGACGCATTATTTTTCCCCCCACTCCCAAACCCCTTCACCTATATCGGCAATTTTTTTGCAAATGGGTCCACTACCGAAGCTCTATATAAATTCAAAATTTCAGCCTCCTAGCATAAGCGGTTGCTGAGATCTAGAAACCAAAATTTTCCGTCTAAAACACTTCCCCCTCCTCCCCCCTCACACCCCCATCCCTCCAAATTTGGCCACTTTAAGGGGACTGCCCACTCTACCCACGAAAAAAAATTCAACTAAATAGCTCAAAGGGTTTGGGTGCTACGAGCCTTCAAACAATTTTGCGTACACCGGTAGACGTACGGCGTACGGCGTACGGCGTACGGCGTACGGCGGACAGACGGACTGAAATTTTTTTTTGCTTTTTTCGTGTCTACTCGTTATGAAACGTAAAAAAAAAAATTTTGAGGGTAGCAAATTTTTTTTTTTTAAAAATCGATAACAATACTGTATTATTGAAATAATAAAGTAAAATTTAATTATTGTGATACATATACAGGGTGGGCCATCTAGTGGTTTCTTTTTAAATCATAGGTTATTTTGACACTGAAAGCTGTTTCCCGCTCGAAATCTTGACAGAAAGTCAGTATCATACCTCCGCGGAACGAAATGAGTCGCTTTACGCTTGAACAACGTTGGGAAATATTGAAAACTTATTTCCAAAGTGAGTGCTGTGTAGCACAAACAGTGCGTTTTTTGAAAAGAAATTTGGCCGAAATGAAGCACCCACCGCGCCTGCTGTACGCAAGTTTATGCAAAAAGTTCGTGAGACTGGCATGCTAGTGGACAACACTCATGGCCCCCGTCGTCGTACGGTGCGCACAGACGAGAATGTGGCTGCTGTAGCCGAGAGTGTGAGACTCACTCCACGAACATCAACTCGCCGTCGATCTCAACAGCTCAACATTTCACGCACTAGCCTGAGGAGAATTCTGCACAAAGATCTCGGATTATTCGCTTACAAGGTCCAATTGACTCAGCAATTGAAGGCGCACGACCATCCGCTTCGTTATCGCTTCGCAATTTGGGCCTTAGAGCAGCTTGAATTGGACAACGATTTTGGGCGAAAAATCATCTTTTCTGACGAGGCGCATTTTCATCTCGGCGGCTACGTTAACAAACAAAATTGCCGCATCTGGGGCTCGGAAAACCCGCACGTTATTGTCGAGAGGCCAATGCATCCAGAGAGTGACAGTTTGGTGCGGATTGTGGAGTGGTGGCATCATTGGACCATTTTTCTTCGAAAATGAGACTGGGAACAACGTTTCGGTCAACGGTGAACGTTACAGCGCCATGTTATCCGAATTTTTTTTTACTGAAATTGAAGACATGGATTTGGACGACCTCTGGTTCATGCAGGATGGCGCGCCATGCCACACAGCCCATGCCACAATCGATCTTTTACGCACCAAATTCCCAAATCGTGTTATCAGCCGTCTTGGCGATGTCAATTGGCCGCCTCGGAGCTGCGATTTGACCCCTTTGGATTTATTTTTGTGGGGAACCGTGAAGGACCGATGTTATGCCAACAATCCAGAAACGATTGAAGCACTTAAGGCCAATATCATCCAAGCAATCCTTGAGTTACAGCCTGAAACCATCAACAAGGTCTTGGAAAATTGGAGTGACAGAATACGCTACTGTGCAGCCAGCCGAGGCAGCCACTTGAACGAAGTTGTGTTCCATCATTAATGGGAATGTTTACTCTTACTAATAAATAATGCATGGAAAAAAATTTAATTTTGTTCATTTTATTGCATTTTTAAAAAGAAACTTGTATTTGGCCCACCCTGTATATAAAATCCGGAATCTTCAATCCGGACCTGTTTTTTCAGAACGATTATTGCCGTTAACTGTCGGTTAGCTCCTTTAGCTCATGTTACCCTTATCGATTTTAGTTTTTTCTCCTTGGTGCTGACGGCATCCATCTATCGTTCTATAGCGTAACTCTGTGGCAATTCATCTTCTTCTTCCATTTCGATATTCATTAATTACCTACTGCTATTCCATTATAAGGAAGTATCTACTCGTATCTTTATGAGACTGGTAAGCAGTAAAGATAAGGATCATGTAATTTTGTTGGTTGTAAAGTATGACACTTGAATTCATGATAACATTGCCTGATTGATTAACAATACTTCCAGAAATTTCAATGCCCATTTCGTTCGTAATACTTTTAGAGGACATTACATGCGGGCAAACCGACTGGGAGTCTGAAAAGACTACAAATATTTACAATTTCCTACATTGTACTTTAAATTACCTTATCCAAATCAAGGAATATCATCGTCAATGAAATTGGCTCCTCTTTTAGAGGATACCACTAGTACAGTATGCTTCTAGTGCTCTACCTCTCAGACTTAAGCACGTTCGGGACTTCTACCCAATAAAAATTAAGTTGCGCCCAGACTGTTGGGAGATTTTTTTTTATTTATTAACGTATTTTTTTCAATTGCAATAAAAACATTGGGGATAAAATATCGACATTGATCTTCAGGTGTTGAATATCAAAAAATTGTGAAACCGATTTTTAGGTGATATCTCATCCGACTTAAGTGAGTGTTGGAACGAAACGTTGAACGTTGTAACGAACACAATCATTTTACACCGTCTTAGGTAAAGCCTGAAATTAATTTTTAGATCATTATTTATAGAGCCCATAGAAGTAAAAGCGATTTCGATCAAATTAAGCCTAAAAGATTTGTCGGAATTCGTGAAAACTTAAACAATACCTTACACCCACAGGTGGTTTTAATATAAACAATTTTTAAATCGCTTTTTTCCCCGATTATATCGCGGGAAAGTGAAAGTGAATTCAATATCTCATCACGAATTCCGATATATTTCTTACGTCTAATGTATCGGAATTCGTGAAAAAGAACACAACCACTTTACACCCCCTTCGGGGTTGGATATCTAAAAATTGGAGAAACCGTTTCTAGATGCTTATATTAAGAGCGCGCAGAAGCCAAATTAATTTGATTACTTGACATGCCAAAAAGATATAACGGAATTCGTGAAAATATGGAAAAAACCTTTTCACAGACATTGACTTACTCCATCTTTGACATTTTTTTACTCCATGTTTTTCATCTACAACGCAACGTCGCAACGGTGGACAGACGGACATTTTTTTGTTTTCTGCTTTTTGGGGTTTTCTAGTCCTTAAACATGATAATACAAAATTTTGGGGCAGGAAATTTTTTGGAAGTTTCAGGTCGATCACAATACTTTATTATTTAAGAAATAATAAAGTGAAATAAATATAAAGTTGATCATTTACTTACAAATTACAAATGAGTACAGAGCTCAATATCCGAGAGTTTTTGTTGCTTTTATATATATATATATATATATTATAACACAAACAACAGTGTGAAACGAAAAATTTATAGTGTGAAATTCATCAAAATGATTTACAAAATAAATCAGACCGGTTTATTTCATCTAATTGTAAAATTTTATCACCATTCCGGTAGAGAGAGTTAGTCAACAATCGTAATATTGTCGAGATAAATGCACTTGCAATGTTTTATTATCGCACTTTTTTTTTTTTGTTAATAAAAAAGCACTGATTACTCTTTCTTCAAGTTTATTAACCCCCCGCAAAAAAGTGGTAGTAATTTCACTACAATGTTTTTTCTATACTAAACATTTCGCGTCTTATCGGCGTTTCAACTTTCGCTACGGATTGAACAAATTAAAATTATCAAATAAATTTTAATCTAATCGCAAAATAAATTTCATGTCGTCAAATAGAATACACCCGATGAGGCTGGAAGTTTTCGGCGGAAGACTTTGGCACTATGTTTTCTAAAACTTGATAAACTTTATTTAAATATTCGAAAAAAATTAAAATTATAATTTAATTAACCCCTTTTTGAATGTTATGCAGCAATTACTAACGGCCGTGCTTACAAGGTACCTGCTGTTTTACACCTGCATAATTTTTCTACCGCATGAAATAATTCAATTGGAATTCAAACCCAGAAACCTTGAATTAGTGGACTAGCATCAGTCACAGGGATACTAAAACAAACATTTCCTTTTTCGTTTCCCAAATATTTAAGTTGGCACGAAAATTCTCGTCATTTGGGCTTTAATAAAAGTTTATGAAACCGATTTAGCGGTTAATGAAATTACGGTCGATACTCGGATCAATTGTTGTCGGGAAATTGGTCCGCTTAATTTTTAAAGAATTAGTGATCCGATTTAAAGATGTGGACCACTAGTGACCAAAAAAATAATATAAAAGTTTTATATGTACATAAAAAAATAAACTATTGCATCTAAAAAAAAATAAATTCGTTGCTGAGGCTTAACATAATTTTCCGAGCCCCCGATGACTTACAGATTGATATTTTGAAAATTAAATCTCAAAAATCAAAATATAGACCGATACCTACTTCAAGAGTTAACTCAAATTTAAGTTTTTTAATAGATTGACTTCGTTTTACTTTATCTTAAAAAAATATGTGTCTCCGTGAGATTTCTCTTTGTTACCAGCTAACCTCTCCTTGGCTTCTCCCTCCGAATTTTGAAGCAGTCCAAATAACAACAAATAGACAAAGTGTTTAAAATTCGAACATTTTAGTTTTTAAACAAACAATAAAAATATTTAATCTTTATTTGCAATTGACTAAACGCTAACTGTCCAGATAAAAACATTTTGGCATAAATATTGTTACGTGTAAGCCTGGCCACCGCGCGACTCGATCGATTATGAATAGGGAAATAGCAACAACCGAATACCTAAGCTGCAAAGTAACCCAATCAAAAGCCTAGTTCAGTAAATAAGGAGATCGGAGCAACACGATTATACCCCACTTCTTATCAAATGTGCTCAAATGCGCTCGAATGTATTAGAACAGCGTAGAGGGTCAAATGGAAAGATCTCAAGCTTTCGGGTATCATCTACACACACCACTGAACGAAGATTCAAGAACAGTCTCGACTACAGGCAACTGGTATAAAATTAGATAAAGCTTTCAGCGAGGACACAGTAATTTTGATTACGTCGACTGCGACAGCCAGCGTGTATACGCGACCGTGTTGAGAGAGAACGAAAGTGAACGAGTAAAGCGATATATGGTATAAGCGGGCGGTATTGCCATACAGTGCGAATTATTGTGCGAATAGAATTTAAAGTGCGATTAATAAATAATCACTTATTTTTATTTTAACCGAATTTTGTTTTACTTGAAATCCCGGCGAACCCCTAGCTAGCAACAATATTTTTTCTATTTTTTTCTGATTTTTAAATATTTGCTCCATAATTTCAGCACAACCGACTTTTAAAAATGGCTTTAAAAATGTAACTTTTTGGTATTGCAAAAAATAGCATTTTAAAAATGATTGAATCGGAAAATTTTAATTTAAAAGAAAACAATATTTTTGAACGTTTTTGACATAAACATTTTTATATTTACATTACATTTTGTTGTTTTTGTTCTAATTCGTAAATAATTGCGCACAAAATTCTGAATAATGACGTTTTACTTCATTATTTCAATAACACAGTATTTAATTGACTTTTATAAAAAAGAACCCCAATTTTTTTGTAAATTTTAAAACTGGAAGACCTTAAAACTGCCAAAAAAAAATTTTGTCCGTTTGTCCGCCGTACGCAAATTCGTTTGAAGACTCGAATCTCTCAAACCATTTCAATTATTTAATTCAAATTTTTATTTGTTAGCTTTTTAGACGAGAAATTTTTGTATCCTCATCTCGGGAACCGCTTAGGCTAGGAAGCTGAAATTTGCAAATTATATAGTGAATCCAAAGTGGTGATAGTGAATCCAAAGCAAAAAAAATGGTTGCTATGGGTGAAGGGATGTGGCAGTAGGCGGGAAAAAATGTGTCCGAAACGCTTCAAATGGGATTGGGATTGAAACATTCTAAAATCCATATCTCCTAAACGCTTGATGTCAGAAGGCTGAAACTTTTTGGTTATCTTAAGGAATACCAGGAGCCTAGACAGGAACTAACATTTTTAAGGGCGGACGTGGGTTGTAAAAACTTACTTTGTATGGTCACCAGTTCTTTAAGCTGAGAAAGTGTACCCGAATGAGGAATTTCTCACAGACTTTTCGAGTTGGTAAGGAACTGCCCTTTTTGCATGAAGGGATTAAATCATTTGTTATTATCAAAAAAAAAAAATTTAGGAGGGAAGTGGAGCTTGAAAGTGAAGGTATAGCCAGTTATAAAAAAAATTAATTTTAATATCTCAAGAACCGTACCAGATCTTAAAAATTTAGGGTTGCAGGTAGGTGGCGTGGAAAGAAAAAATTCCGATGTTTAATTCTCGAAAATCGCATTTAAAACAAGGCTAAAAGTTGACGACTCTATAGAGCCACTATTCCAGAAAATTAAAATTTTTGATAGGGGTAGCAAGAAACGGGGTTTGGGGGTAGTTCTTATATCTCAGAAACGGCTTATTGTAAAATGTTGAAACTTTTATGCGTATATGTAGATATACTACAGGAGTGATTAAAGCAAAAAAAATGCAGATTTTCGTTGGCGTACAAGGGTGGAGTAAAAAAAATATTCGTGAGAAAGGTGTTTTCCATATTTTCACGAATTTCGTTATATCTTTTATGCTAACGAGATGAAATACATGCACATCTTAGTTATTAAAGTAATTTCAGTTCTTCAGGTTCTTTCTAGAGCTCTAGGCTCTATATCTCGGTTAGAAACATTTTTCCAAATTTGTCGATATCCAACCCCTAAGGGGGTGTAAAATGGTTGAATGCATTTTCATGAATTCCGACATATTTCCTAGGTCTAATGAGATATCGAATTTACTTTCGCTTCTAAACGCCTAAATATAATCAGGGAAAACCCCGATTTAAGAATTTTTCGATATTAAACCCCCTGGGGTGTAAGGTATTGTTCAAGTTTTCACGAATTTCGAAAATCTTTTGTGTTTAATTAGAACGAATTCGCTTTTGCTTCTACTGAATCTTCAATTGAGCAAAAAATACGTAAGTAAATAAAAAAAAATCCCTCAACAGTCTGGGCGCAACTTTATTATTTTTTGGCTAGAAGTCCGGAAGACGTTGTAACGACTCGAATTTCCGGGGTAGGCTCATCGGGTGCCGGGATCCGTTACAAAACATTTATTTGATATTAGGACTTCACTTTATTCTCTAACTATAATATATTTTCTACTTTAAACCAACGTTTCAATAATTCTTACTCGTTGCGTCATTCAACTCCGCTCCTGGTTTCCTTCTTGTTCGCCTCCGCGCGTCTGCTCTACTCGCCTTGACTCGCTACTGATCGCCGCCTCTGCTCAACATGCCCATTATGCTGTTCTGTTTGTCGCTGCTAGGGTGGCTTCGTTGCTTGATTTGCTGCTACCTGGCTCAACGTCGCGTGGTCCTTCGCTGCTTGGCTCATCACTGGTCGGTCTGCTCTGTTGCTCGGATTGTCACTACCGGGCCCAACATCGCGTCGTCCTTCGCTGCTTGGCTTTTCTCTGCATGGTATGTCGCTGCGTGGCTTGCTTCGCCGTTTTAGCCTGTCACTGCTTGGCTTTACTCCGCTGCTTCGTTCATCGCCGCTTGGTTCGCTCCGTTGCTGGGATTGTCGCTACCTCGCTCAACGTCGCGTAGTTCCTTGTGGCTGGACTTACTCCGCTGCTCGGCGTGGCTTGCTTGCGTGGCTTACTTGCGTGGCTCGCTCTGCTTGTCGTGGCTTGTTCTGCTCTGCTCGTCGTGGCTCGCTACGTATCGCTGCGTTGCTCCTCTTGGCTTCCTGCGTGGCTTGCTTCGCCGTTTTGGCCTGTCACTGCTTGGCTTTACTCCGCTGCTTCGTTCATCGCCGCTTGGTTCGCTCCGTTGCTGGGATTGTCGCTACCTCGCTCAACGTCGCGTAGTTCCTTGTGGCTGGACTTACTCCGCTGCTCGGCGTGGCTTGCTTGCGTGGCTTACTTGCGTGGCTCGCTCTGCTTGTCGTGGCTTGTTCTGCTCTGCTCGTCGTGGCTCGCTACGTATCGCTGCGTTGCTCCTCTTGGCTTCCTGCGTGGCTTGCTTCGCCGTTTTGGCCTGTCACTGCTTGGCTTTACTCCGCTGCTTCGTTCATCGCCGCTTGGTTCGCTCCGTTGCTGGGATTGTCGCTACCTCGCTCAACGTCGCGTAGTTCCTTGTGGCTGGACTTACTCCGCTGCTCGGCGTGGCTTGCTTGCGTGGCTTGGCTTCCTGCTGCTACTGCGTCCTGCTGTGTTGGCTTGCGCTGTCTGCGTTGCTTTGACGTCGTCGTCTCTCGGCTTCCTGCTGCTACTGCGTCCTGCTGCGTTGGCTTGCGCTGACTGCGTTGGTTTGACGTCGTCTCCTCTTGGCTTCCAGCTGCTACTGCGTCCTGCGGCGCTGGCTTGCGCTGACTGCGTTGCTTTGACGTTGTCTCCTCTTGGCCTCCTGCTGCTACTGCGTCCTGCTGCGTTGGCTTGCGCTGACTGCGTTGCTTCGGCGTCGTGGTCTCTTGGCTTCCTGCGCTGACTGCGTTGCTTCGGCGTCGTGGTCACTTGGCTTCCTGCACTGCTACGCCTGGCTGCGTTGACTTGCGCTGCTTCGTCGTCGTCGTCTTCCTTGCTCAGTTCTTCGTTCGATTCAGACTTGCTTATTGATGGAAGTACAACTCCACAAGAGCAATAGCACAAGTTGAATCGATCGAGCTCAGCTTCTCAATACTGTTTCAAAGAAAGGAAGTACAACTCCACTATCTTCGTCACAGCATGAGTACTGCCGACTGACTCCCCGACCGACTGACCACTGATCGATTCGTTCTCGTATATATTTAGTGACAAACATTCGCTATCCATGAATTATGTTATAGAATAAATTTCGTATGGGAGAAATTTTGCCTTTTTATAATTCGCGGCCGGTGTATGCTTATCTCGGTATATAGCCCCGCTGGGATTTCGTATACTTGTCGGCGGGTTTTCTGTCGCATCGCGTCGCCTGGGACGCTTTTGTGACCCCGCTGACCTTTTTCCAGGTAGATCCCCAATTCTTGGTGCTGTGTTTCAGCTTTGTTTGTGTTTTATGTCCTTTGTTTTAATGTATTTCGGGTTCTATGTTCTCTGTTACGTGTTTTTATGTAACCCCGAGTCTTTAATTTGTGTACCTAATCCTATGTTCTTGGCAATTCATGATGTTCCGTAATCCTAAGTTATACTTCATGTACTTAATCCTATGTTGTTTAATTCTCCTTGTACTTGTTCCTTAGGCGATTGGTGTGGATGGAAATTTCAAAAAGTTTCCGTCCTTACACTTCCTCCTTTCCTTGGTGAAGAGGCCTTATTATGTATACTGCCTGTAGTTCAATTTAAACTATGCTGATTCGGTACGGTCCATCGAATTTTGGGGCTAGTTTTGCTGGTACGGCTGACGCGGTGCCCTTCATATGCTTGGCCTCCAATTCCGAAAGTGTGGGTTCGTGTTCGCTGTATCCTGTTTCCCTGATCCAGGTGACAAATTGTTTTCTGATGTCGTCGACGGTGCCGATGCCGTCGAAGCCGAATTCTTCCGCGTAAATGAGGAGTTCGTCCTTGTGCAAACTGTAGATCCAGTTGGTTTTAACCATGATGCTCGGTTTTCCTGACTCTTTTGGTCACTTTTCTGCACTGACTTGTCACTCACTGTCTGTTCGCGGCAATATTCTTAGTTGTTTCACTGTCTAATTCGTCGTTCACTTCACTGCTATCTGTTAATTGTTTTACTATGTGTTCGCGGGATGATATTTCACTGTTTGTTTGCTCACTGTGTTTTTCAATGTTCGTATATTTACTGTTTATTACTTCACTGCCAGTTTTCCTTGTTTTTAATGGTTATCGTCTGTTCACTAGTTATTCACTATTTATGCACTATTAGTTCACTGCCAGTTTAATGGTTATCGTCTGTTCACTGTCACTTCACTGTTTATGCACTATTCGTTCACTGCCAGTTTTCCTTGTCCTTTATTTTGAGAAGTCCCTGCTCGGGCGCCATTGTAACGACTCGAATTTCCGGGGTAGGCTCATCGGGTGCCGGGATCCGTTACAAAACATTTATTTGATATTAGGACTTCACTTTATTCTCTAACTATAATATATTTTCTACTTTAAACCAACGTTTCAATAATTCTTACTCGTTGCGTCATTCAACTCCGCTCCTGGTTTCCTTCTTGTTCGCCTCCGCGCGTCTGCTCTACTCGCCTTGACTCGCTACTGATCGCCGCCTCTGCTCAACATGCCCATTATGCTGTTCTGTTTGTCGCTGCTAGGGTGGCTTCGTTGCTTGATTTGCTGCTACCTGGCTCAACGTCGCGTGGTCCTTCGCTGCTTGGCTCATCACTGGTCGGTCTGCTCTGTTGCTCGGATTGTCACTACCGGGCCCAACATCGCGTCGTCCTTCGCTGCTTGGCTTTTCTCTGCATGGTATGTCGCTGCGTGGCTTGCTTCGCCGTTTTAGCCTGTCACTGCTTGGCTTTACTCCGCTGCTTCGTTCATCGCCGCTTGGTTCGCTCCGTTGCTGGGATTGTCGCTACCTCGCTCAACGTCGCGTAGTTCCTTGTGGCTGGACTTACTCCGCTGCTCGGCGTGGCTTGCTTGCGTGGCTTACTTGCGTGGCTCGCTCTGCTTGTCGTGGCTTGTTCTGCTCTGCTCGTCGTGGCTCGCTACGTATCGCTGCGTTGCTCCTCTTGGCTTCCTGCGTGGCTTGCTTCGCCGTTTTGGCCTGTCACTGCTTGGCTTTACTCCGCTGCTTCGTTCATCGCCGCTTGGTTCGCTCCGTTGCTGGGATTGTCGCTACCTCGCTCAACGTCGCGTAGTTCCTTGTGGCTGGACTTACTCCGCTGCTCGGCGTGGCTTGCTTGCGTGGCTTACTTGCGTGGCTCGCTCTGCTTGTCGTGGCTTGTTCTGCTCTGCTCGTCGTGGCTCGCTACGTATCGCTGCGTTGCTCCTCTTGGCTTCCTGCGTGGCTTGCTTCGCCGTTTTGGCCTGTCACTGCTTGGCTTTACTCCGCTGCTTCGTTCATCGCCGCTTGGTTCGCTCCGTTGCTGGGATTGTCGCTACCTCGCTCAACGTCGCGTAGTTCCTTGTGGCTGGACTTACTCCGCTGCTCGGCGTGGCTTGCTTGCGTGGCTTGGCTTCCTGCTGCTACTGCGTCCTGCTGTGTTGGCTTGCGCTGTCTGCGTTGCTTTGACGTCGTCGTCTCTCGGCTTCCTGCTGCTACTGCGTCCTGCTGCGTTGGCTTGCGCTGACTGCGTTGGTTTGACGTCGTCTCCTCTTGGCTTCCAGCTGCTACTGCGTCCTGCGGCGCTGGCTTGCGCTGACTGCGTTGCTTTGACGTTGTCTCCTCTTGGCCTCCTGCTGCTACTGCGTCCTGCTGCGTTGGCTTGCGCTGACTGCGTTGCTTCGGCGTCGTGGTCTCTTGGCTTCCTGCGCTGACTGCGTTGCTTCGGCGTCGTGGTCACTTGGCTTCCTGCACTGCTACGCCTGGCTGCGTTGACTTGCGCTGCTTCGTCGTCGTCGTCTTCCTTGCTCAGTTCTTCGTTCGATTCAGACTTGCTTATTGATGGAAGTACAACTCCACAAGAGCAATAGCACAAGTTGAATCGATCGAGCTCAGCTTCTCAATACTGTTTCAAAGAAAGGAAGTACAACTCCACTATCTTCGTCACAGCATGAGTACTGCCGACTGACTCCCCGACCGACTGACCACTGATCGATTCGTTCTCGTATATATTTAGTGACAAACATTCGCTATCCATGAATTATGTTATAGAATAAATTTCGTATGGGAGAAATTTTGCCTTTTTATAATTCGCGGCCGGTGTATGCTTATCTCGGTATATAGCCCCGCTGGGATTTCGTATACTTGTCGGCGGGTTTTCTGTCGCATCGCGTCGCCTGGGACGCTTTTGTGACCCCGCTGACCTTTTTCCAGGTAGATCCCCAATTCTTGGTGCTGTGTTTCAGCTTTGTTTGTGTTTTATGTCCTTTGTTTTAATGTATTTCGGGTTCTATGTTCTCTGTTACGTGTTTTTATGTAACCCCGAGTCTTTAATTTGTGTACCTAATCCTATGTTCTTGGCAATTCATGATGTTCCGTAATCCTAAGTTATACTTCATGTACTTAATCCTATGTTGTTTAATTCTCCTTGTACTTGTTCCTTAGGCGATTGGTGTGGATGGAAATTTCAAAAAGTTTCCGTCCTTACAACGTTTAATGCTGAGATGCGGTGTAGGTTACTATGCGACTGACAACCTAAAGAATAAGCAGGACGTTATTTGGAACGTTGTTTTTTTTACACAACTCCCGTAATGGTGTTGAAAAGTATGACTTGTTGAAAAGTATGACTTGTTGTTCTAGACGTAGTTAAATAAAAATTTTAAAACTGATTGGATCTGACAATTTTTTTTGAGAAAAACCCAGATTTTTAAAATTAAATTGTAAAATTTGGCGTCGAAGCTAAACGCTATTTGGCAAAGATTTGTGAGTAAAACAAGAAAGGATTACCGGCAAACTAAAATGTTTTCCATTATTAGGCTAATTTTAATTTTAATTTTAATTTTTAGGCCATCAAAATTTTATTTTTGGAATCAACATCACGCCAGTCATCAAAGAATAGAAACAAGCAATCTGGATTAATGATGTTAAGTAAAATTTTTTATTTATTTCTCTACTATGCATGATATTAAAATAAAATTGTTTACTAAAATAATTAGTTCATCGTCGGTTATTATTTGTTGAGCCGTTTCATCAAATAAGAGAAGTATTGTGCATGTATTTTGTCTCGTTATCAGTTACTGCGGCAGCTATCGGCTAAGTTTTATATTGTAGCACATATTAGAACCGACCATATTTTGCTACGACAAAATATATAACACCGGTTTGAGCATTTGTAAAAAGTTGGTTGTTATCGCGCAAATGGTAAGTTAATCCGCTGACAATACACCGACTTTGGCGCCGTACTGCGGAAAGAAACGGATTGGAAAAAGTAGTCATAGGGGTAGGGTAAATGTACCTATTATCGGCCAACTATAAAAAAACCTGTTTCTTCTTTAAAACACTCAGAAAACACCCATATACATTTACACAACAGTTTTCGACAGATACAAATTCGTAACAACCGAAATTTTTGTGGTCATCAATTATAATTAATTATTTTTTTAAGCGAGTAAAATTTAATATGATTTTTAGTTCATTATATAGAAAGTCCGTTAAAGTAAAAAACAATTCGATATCTTATCAGACCTAAGTGATATGTCGGAATTCGTAAAATCGTACACAACCCCAATGATTGAATATTGCAAAATCCTGAAATTTATTTTTATGCGAATATGTGCATAAAGACTGCAGAAGTAAGGGCGAATATTTCATTAGACCTTAAAGACCTTAAAGATTTGTCGGAACTTACACAAACACCTTGCATCCTTTTGCGTGTAAATGTCGAAAAATGCTTAAGTAAGTTTTAAGGCTCCTAAGTAAGTTTTAAAGCTCTTAGAGGTCAAAGCTAACTGAATAACTCATTAGACCTAAGAAATATGTCGGATTTCGTGAAAATGTATACAAGTATTGTTCGGACTTCGAACACAATCGCGGTCCGAACAGGGTTGTCCACTTAATCAGACGGCCATTGTACAGACACGTGACCGTACTTTTGTCACGCTGACTGTATCCACTAGGATAAACGGTGTATTGAAGCTCTATATAACCCGTGACAAACCACGGCTCCCCCTCGTTCAAAGATCTCGTTTTGACCAGAAGGTAGGAGTCGATTTAATGAAAAGATTCTGATCAAAGTAAGTAGAACTTGTCAAAACATTCAAAACTTCAAGATATTTTCCACTCACCCTCATTGCATACACCTTCACCACAAAAGTTACTTCGGTGGCCTCACACCGAACTGAGTTATTCGATTCATTGAACTCAGACCTCAATCTTATCTTGGACTGGGGCGAGAAAAATAGAGTAGAGTTCAATGCCTCCAAAACACAGTCCTGTCATCTATCCCTTAAACGAGATGTTCCGACGTCGGTCTCAAATATATCCTTTGGTGGCGTGCAAATTCCCCCTTCTGCTGACTTCAAATTACTAGGCGTAAAATTTAACAACCACCTAAACTGGAGCCAACACATCTTTGATGTCGCAATTGATGCTTCCAAACGCCTTGGAATTCTACGGAAGTGTAAGAAATTCTTTTCGCCTGACTTAGCTACAATCTACAAGGCATATATCAGACCACGTCTTGAGTACAATTCGCATATCTGGGCTGGGGCCCCCAAATCCCATTTAGCCTTGCTCAACCGTGTTCAAAAACATGCGTTCCGACTAATTGGAGACAGCTTCTATAGACTCCCTTGAGCATCGCCGAAATGTCGGAGTACTCAGTATTTACTATCGATATTTTTATGGTAAATGTAGTAAGGAACTAAAAGAACTTATTCCCCCACTCTTAGTGATCCCCCGTAACACTCGCCAAGCTTCACGCGCACACGAGTATACCGTTCAGCCCCATTCGTGGAGAACAGTAAAATTTAGGCAGTCCTTTATCCCCCGAACATCAGTAATGTAGAACGCATTGCCGGCCGATCTGTTTCCTGATAAGTATAACCTTCAGCAGTTCAAAAACAACGTCCACCGACACTTCAGACACTTCCCTCTCGTTCCACCGACCTAAATCCCCTGCCACACCATTTAATCCCCAACCTATGTCGTTTTAGCTGTGCGATCGCATTAAAGGGTGACCCCCTAAGTTATAACGACGGCCGTAAAAAAAAAAAAATCTTTCAAATTAATTGGTTTGGGAGATATCGTAATTCAAACTTGTTCAGCCTCTTCATTTAAAAAGTTTCTTTTAATATGCGCCCTGCCAAGATTTAACCTTCTTACGTGAAGCATTCAGCCCTCATCTCCGCACTATACAACTACATTAAAATTTTATTTTTGGTATTACTTAGAGCACGGATGCACCTATATCTAAGTGGACCTAGTTTTTGCTAATGCATCCAATTTCATAGACCTATACTGCCGACCTAAGCTAAAATGCAGTAAGTCACTTAAGTACGATTTTGAGAAAAACTCTTTTTATCTTCTTTGGGCTGGTCCACCATTAAATATTAGAGTAATACATATTATAATATTTATCCATAGGTCATGTGTCTATATGTACTTTTTTTTTTAGCGTTGTAGACAGTTATTTATTAGTACCAGAAAGATGTACATTCCATCATCTCCAAATGGCCAAAAATTGGAGTTACTGCATTTTAGCTTAGGACGGCAGTATATAAGTTATAAGTTTCAATTTCTTAGCCTCATCGGTTTCTGAGATATGAAGGTGTAAAAAAACACCTGCACCTCAAACCTCTATTTCCGAAAAGTCAATGCTTAAAGGGGCCAATCTACTCACTAAAAAAAATTATCTCAAGTTAATAAAAATGGAAAAATAAACAGCTCCTAGGAGTAAAATCCCACTCGATGTATATGCAAACAAGATATGACAAAATTCGTGGAAACGTATACACTTTACACTATCTTAAGGCTTAAACATTGAAAAAATTCTGAAATTGATTTTTAGACTATTACCAATTCGATATCTCATCTGACCTGAGAGATATGACGAGATATGAGGTAAAAAGAACTATTCAACCTCTTAACTCCTTTTAGGGTTTATTGAAAAATACTGAAACAAATTTTTAGAGTTTAGATGATTATCTAAAAAATCAGTGCACGTAAAAACAGATTCAATATCCCATCAGAACTAATAGATATGACAGAATACTTAAAAATATATGGTTGTGTGTCGAAAAATCTTGATATTAATTTTTATGCGACTACATAGAAAACTGTGGAAGTAAAATGAATTCCATATCTCATCCGACCCAAATTATTCAGCGGAATTCGTGAAACTGTGTCTAGGGATTGAACAACGAAAGTCCTTGCATTACATTTTGCTGAAAAATATTTAAAATGCGTTTTCTAAATCGCGCAGAAAAATCGCGAAAAAAGTCATGTTTCAAACATTTTCTTTGGCACAATAATAAAAGTTCGCAAGAAACTACTCGCGAATATCGCACACAGCCGAATTGGCAACACCACGAAAAAGGCAAGCGAAAGAAACCAAGAAGAAAACACATGAAAGCAATTTGAAAGTTGCATCTATGAGCGTTCATTTCATTCCGTAGTAAACCCACTGTGACGTCACGAAAAAAAATGTTCGTACACGGGCCGGGCCGGTGGATGCAATAAGAAATTTGCTTCCACGGGTAGTAGAACACATTCTTGGCTGCAGCGGAGAAGCTTTCAGCAAGCAGAGATCTGATAAGACAGAAGTGCTACCAGAGTGGGATAGGAATTGAATTCTGAACAAAGCTTGGAATTATATTTAATTTGGTTTTTAGATCTCAGGAACCACTTACGCTAGGATGCTGAAACTTGGAACTTATATAGAACTAAAGGGTTTTCCAATAGGGACTTGACAACTTTGAATTCAATTTGTGAACGCACCCTTTCACTAATCATCGAACTGTCACTGTCAATTTATTCAGTAAACTTAACATTTTTATCATGGTAAAGTACACGAAGGAACAACGTCTGCAAATTATAAAAATTTACTACAGAAATTCGGAGTCGGTGACCGCTACTTTAAGAGCGTTAACTCCGATTTTCGGTCGTAATTCTCGCCCTAGTAGACAGGCAGTAACAAGTTTAGTGCAAAAATTTGAGTCTACATATTCGTTGTGTGATGTTGCCGTGCCAGTGAGACAACGGGTTGGTCGAAGTGTCGAAAATATCGCTGCCGTTGAAACGTCCGTAGCAAATGATCCAAATCAGTCAATTCCACGGCGTTCTCAAGTGTTGGGCATCGCCCAGACCACGTTATGGCGAATTTTGCGTAAGGATCTTGGTTTACACCCATACAAGATCAAGCTGACTCAAGAATTGAAGCCGATGGACCATTTGAAGCGACGTACGTTCTCCGATTGGGCTCTGGAAAAGATGCGCCAAGATGATCAATTTCATCGCAAAATCATCTTCAGTGACGAAGCTCATTTTTGGCTCAGTGGGTTCGTCAATAAGCAAAATATGCGTTATTGTTCCGGTGAAAATCCACATGTGCTTCATGAAAGACCACTTCATCCACAAAAAATAACTGTTTGGTGCGGTTTGCATGCTGGCGGCGTCATAGGGCCATATTTTTTCGTCGACGATAATGATCGTCACGTTACTGTGAATGGTAATCGTTATCGCGCCATGATTACCGATTATTTTTGGCCCGAATTGGAAGATATGGACTTGGACAACATGTGGTTTCAACAGGACGGTGCCACAAGCCACACAGCACACGTTACAATCGATTTATTGAAGAGTAAGTTTGATGAGCGTGTTATCTCAAGAAATGGACCAGTCGATTGGCCGCCTCGTTCGTGCGATTTAACGCCTCTGGACTTTTTTCTTTGGGGCCACGTCAAGTCGTTGGTCTATGCCAACAAGCCGACGACGTTGGAAGAGCTCAGAGCCAACATTGAACACGAAATAGCAGCCATTTCGGCCGAAATGTGGCCGAGTCATCGAAAATTGGGTCCAACGAATCGACCGCTGCAAACGTGCCCGCGGTGGCCATATGAACGAAGTCGAGTTCCATTCATAAATGTTTTGATTGTACTTCAACCCGATAATAAAGTTTTTGAAATATCTCAAATGGTTTGCATTTTATTTTGAAAAAAAGTTGTCAAGTCCTTATTGGAAAACCCTTTATAATAGTTGAGCTATTTGCAAAAAAATTGGAGATTAGGACTGAGGAGTGTGGGAGTGGAGGGGAAACAATGTGTTCGAAGTGCTTAGAAGCTGGGGTTGAAACATTCTAAAATACTTATCTCCTGAACGGTTGATGTCAGAAGATTGAAACTCTGTAGTTGTCTTAAGGGATAATAGGAGATTAATAAAAGGCTAAAATTTTTGAATCGGGTGGTGGTGTGTTGGGATGGGGGTAAAAAACTTTGGATTAGAATATCTTCCGAACCAACTATACCAGGAAGGTAATATTTGGTTTGTGTGTATAGGATTACAAGTGGAGCCCATTGAATTAAAAATAAAATTTTTGGGGTGGGAGGTGGAGCATAAAAGTGGGGCGATAGCCATTTATTAAAAAAATTTAATTTTTATATCTCAATAACCGTACCAGATTTGATCTTAGAAATTTTACAGGGTTTAGGACCAGTAGACTTCTAACAGGGAAAAAAGTGTTGCAGATACTGGTGAAGGGGCTGATGGTGTGAGGGGGTGGAAAGAAAAGAACTTTGATATTTATTTCTCAAAAACCACAAACCATAGAAAGCTAAGAAGTGACTATATAGAGCCAATATAGAGTTATCCTAGAAAAAATATGGTGATTTTTTATATCTCAGAAACGGCTTATGCAAGAAAGTTGAAACTTAGTACGTATATAGTATGTACATATGCTACTGAAGTAATTAAAGGAAACAAATTCGGATTTTTATTGGCATAGAGGTTGGGTAAAACAAATGTCCGCGAAAAGTGATTTTTCCACATTTTTACGATTTTTTTACATATTTTGGACATGCCGAAATAAATTGGACTTCTGCGGGCTCTTTATATAAGCGCCTAGAAATATTTTTTCCCAGTTTTTCAATATCCAACCCCTTAGGGGGTGTAAAGTGGCTGTGTACATTTTCACGAATTTCCATATATTGGGTCTAATGAGATATTCAATTTACTTTTATTTCTAAAGGCTTTAAATTTAATCGAAGAATAATCTGATGCAAGCATTTTTCGATATTAAGCCCCAGGGAGTGTAAAGTATGGTTCAAATTTTCATGAATTCCGAAAATCTTTTAGGATTAATGAGATCGAATTCGGTTTTACTTCTGACTCTTCTATTAGAAAAAAAAATAAGTAAATAAATTAAAAAATCTGCCAACACTCTGGGCGCAACTTTATTAATTTTTTTTTGGTAGAAGTCCGGAACGCGTTTAATGATGAGATGCGGTGTAGGTGACTGGGACTGACAACCTAAAAAATAACAATCCCCGTTCGTGATTGCTGGGTACTTTTATATTAGTAATGTTAAAATTAGCTAATTAATACGCAGTAAATATGTAGAAAGAATATAATACAATAATAAAATTTTGATATTAACCAATTGTTTCCTCTTGTTGAATTATGACGCCACGCCACTGGGACAAAACCCCCCTTTCACTGCCTTAGGGGTAGAATATAAAAACAATTCTAAAAATGGTTGCCATGCCCTTATCTTATCAGTTGAACTCGTGGAAGTAAAATACAAAATTCGTGAAAATATATGAACCCCTTTCCATCAACTATTTTTTTTAAACCCAGTTCCATACGCCATTGCTTAAATTTTCTTTTTCCACTATCACTGATATAAAAATGATCCAAAACTTTGTCTCCTCCAACTTCTCCTCACAACCCAAAAGGTGGCCTCTTAAAAAAAAATTTAACTTAATAACTCAAAAGGTTTAAGAGCTAAGAGTCTTCAAACGTACGTACTGTGCACGGCGGTCAGACGGATAATTTTTTTGATTTTTGAGAGGTGAAAAACTTTGGATTAGAATATATTTCGAAATTTGGTTTGTAAAATTTTTAGTGGGGAAGCTGATCCCAAATTTCGGCAACTATATTAAAGTTTTATGCAATTACTAATTCTTTACTAATACCACTAATTTTGTTGTTCTGTGAAATTTTGGCAATTTTAAGGTAGGTGTCTACCCTTAAACTTAACAATTGTTTTAAAAGAAATCTAGTACAAAATTTAAATTTTAAATTAAATTTAAATCACCTTACACAACTTACGTTGTCCTAACAAGGTTTCTCTGCTGTCGTAGCTTTTCAAATGATAATATTTGGCTATTTGATAGACATTCGCGCAAAGGTATCAAGTTGGGCTGTACACGGCTACTACTATTCTATCCATCTTACTTTCGGATCCTGAACAACATTCCAGTGAAATTTGTCATCTCTTTATACTCTCAAAAATTGTTTTGACACTCACAGAGTAGCGTCCTCACCAGTTGCGGAGGGAACTAAGTACAGTGCTGTTCATAGACTGCTCACGAGTGTTTCTCAAGCGAAAAGGGAAGTATTCAATCTGGTATATATTAAAGATTTCGTTAATTGGAAACCCTTAACCTAACAAAGCAATATCAACAACGAAAACCACGATCAATGAATGGATTGTACCTACTTAAAGTAAGAACTTCGATGCAACATTACCTTTAAGGCCACACAATTTTAAATCGATTCTCCTTTAGGTCCATTTTGAAACTCTCACCATAAGCAGAGCCGGGAGCTGCACGAAACCTTTAAAATGCCCTCGATTGTACTAATTTCGTCCCTCTCAAATGACCAGACGCAAGCGCGGCTTGAGTTCTACAAAGCAACAAAATATTCAAGAAGTTACTGGCCGATTTGTACACAAACCTGTAAGGGAGTCTCAGGTTTCATCCGGGATCCCGCAGTCAAACAGGTCCGATGCAAAAAAAAAAGAAATTTAAAAAATGCGGACAAATAAATTAGACACAGACAAGAAAAAGACAAGACATTGAACTTAATTTGGTTATCGACTGGACAACATTATTCCTTTATATCAATGGAAAAGAAAACACTGCAAAAAAATTCTGCGCAATTTATAAAAATCGGTTTTCAGAAGAAGAAATGCGGTGGAAATTGCCGAGAAAGTGAAAGTTAAATCCAGACTTAAGACGTTTTGCATTTGGTTTAAAAGATGGTTTGTAAGGTAAGGAGCAATCAATTTGTCAGATGATTGAATGTTTCATTAAAAAATAACGTAGCTATATTTTAAGCTTCAGTTCGTTCATTTGTGATTTGTAATTGATTTATTTATTTCTTAACTCCGCCATAGTTGGTCCCAAGCCCGGTTGAGAAAGGAAGAAGGAACATGGAGTTAGCCTGAATGACCAGTAATACTTGTGCGTCTCAGGAAGTAGGCAAAAAATATGACATAGCTGGACTCGCAGCATAGCTGAGAGAACTCCAACAGACCTCAGATTTTCTCAGCTCCAATGACGAAAAACCTCAGACTTTCAAGAACGAGATCCTTTACAAGTTTAAATCTGCAAAAATCTAGTGCACATCGTCCTTAAACTCTCAGAAGTACTAGCTTTTTCTGAAAACATTTGATCAGCTGTGGGTCGTCTTGTACCCATTTTTGAAGCCAAACCTTTGTATTTTCGGTTGAAAATTTTGAAGACATCGGTTCTACTGCAGAACTAAGTTGCTGCAATACTCCAACAACGTGATGGAAGAACAGTGAGATTCATAAAATTGATGGCGGAACCGATCAGTAATGTGTGGCCAATATCTTACACTCCAATATACATAGAGTGAGGGTTTGGGGTTGGTTTGACAAAGCCTCAATTTTTACTAAGTTACTTATAGCTTTTTTTCGATTCCGGCGATGTTGAGAAGCCTGTCGCGCAGTCAGCAATTGGGATGGTTTCATGAAGGCCTAACCGATGTGGCGTTTTATAAGCAGGTTCCTTTTTCGAAAATTCTGCACGAGTTCCTTTAAAGATAGGGAGATTTATCCTTTGACAGTGTTTCTTTGTATGGCAGTGTCCTGCTAGAGCACTCACTAGGGTTCGAGTCCGATAGTCAGATGCTATTTTTTGCAAATGTTCTAGAATATTCTCCCTTTGATTCATACTGTACTCTTGCGACCATATCCAGCTCGAGCATTTGAGCACTGACAGATTACACCCATTACATCAGTGGCGTGGCGTCCATGGAAGCATTGCTTCCCTTACATTTTGCTGAAAAATATTATATCTAAAATGCGTTTTCTAAATCGCGCAGAAAAATCGCGAAAAAAATGCATGTTTCAAACATTTTCTTTGACACAGTCTAAATAAAAGTTTGCAAGAAACTACACGCGAATATCGCACTCAGCCGACTTGGCAACACCACGAAAAAGGGAAGCGATAGGAAACCAAAAAGAAGACACATGGAAGCAATTTGAAAGTTGCATCTATGAGCGTTCATTTCATTCCGTATTAAGCCCACTGTGACGTCATGAAAAAAAAATTTCGTACACGCCACGGTGGAAGCAATACGCTATTTGCTTCCACACATTCCTGACTGCGGCGGTGAAGTTATCGGCAAGCAGAGATCTGATAAGAAATAAGTGCTACCAGAGTAGGATAGGAATTGAATTTTGATCGAAGTTTGGAATTGAATTGTGGTAAATAGTTGAATTATATTTAATTTGGTTTTTAGATCTCAGGAGACTGAAACTTGGAACTAATGTAGAACTATGATAGTGGACCTATTTGCAAAAAAATTGGCGATAAGGATTGAGGAGTGTGGGAGTGGAGGGGAAAGCAATGTGTTTGAAGTGCTTGAAAGGTGGGGTTGAAACATTCTAAAATACGTATCTTCTGAACTGTTGTCAGAAGATTTTAATAAAATTTCATTTGTATACCTCAAGAACCGTACCACATATGATCTTAGAAATTTTGCAGGAGTTAGGCCCAGTAGACTTCTAACAGGGAAAAAATGTTGGAGGTACTGGTGAAGCGGCTGATGGTGGGAGGGGGTGGAAAGAAAATAATATCGATTTTCATTTTTCAAAAACCACAAACCATAGAAAGCTAAAAATGGACTACATAAAGCCATTAAAGAGGTATCCTAGAAACAATTTGTGGTGGTTTTTTAAATCTCAGAAACGGCTTATGGAGAAGAAAGTTGGAACTTAGTAACGTATATGTACGTATAGTACTCAAGAAATTAACGGAAAAACAATTCAGATTTTTATTAGCATAGAGGTTGAGTAAAACAAATGTCCGTGAAAAGGGATTTTTCCACATTTTCACGATATCGTTATATATATTGGACATGCCGAAATAGATTTCACTTCTGCGGGTTCTTTATGTAAGCGCCTAGAAATGTTTTTTTTTCCAATTTTTCAATATCCAATCCCTTAGTGGGTGTAAAGTGGTTATGTACATTTTCACGAATTTCCATATATTGGGTTTAGTGAGATATTCAATTCACTTTTATTTCTAAAGGCTTTAAATTTAATCGAAGAAAAATCTGATGCAAGCATTTTTTGATATTAAACCCCTGGGGGTTTTCACGAATTCCGAAAAACTTTTCGAATTCGGTTTTACTTCTATTGACTCTTCTATTCAAAAAAACACGTAAATAAATAAAAAAAATCTGCCAACACTCTGGGCGAAACTTTATAATTTTTTTTGATAGAAGTCCGGAACGCGTTTAATGATTAGATGCGGTGTAGGTGACTGCGACTGACAATCTTAAAAAATAACGTTCCAAATAGCCTCCTGGTTCCCGTTCGTGATTGCTGGGTGCTTTTATATTAGTAATGTTAAAAGTAGCTAATGGAGGAGGTTCAATTAATACGCAGTAAATTTGTAGGCGGAATAATAATAATAAATTTTGGATATTAACCAATGCTTCCCCTTGTTGAATTATCACGCCACGCCACTGCATTACATTCATAAAGTTTGCCGTTCGTGGCATTGGTTGAAAATGGCTGGGAACACTCACTCTTGTAAGTCCCACTCTTACTTCATCATTCAGCTCAATTTTCTTGACCGTAACTAATAGCGGATAGTATTATAAATTTCTTGTTTTTCTACCTTCCAGATGATGTTTATCGAAGAATGAAGAATTTCTCACGATGCTTCTCTTCTAAACAATTGAAGAACGTTCCAACACCTAAGAGATGAATCCAAATTACGTTGTCGAATTCGTCCGTTGCCAATGAGTCTGCCCTATTCGAATCTTTGTTCCTACTTGGAAAACATTGCTGTTCGTTTCTATAAACTTTTGGGTTATTTTTCGGAGTCTGTGAAGAACTTCACACTTTGTTGTTAGTTTTTATTTCTTCCAATCCCCACCCTGGAGTAGTAGTAATTTCTGTCAAACCTGATATGTTGGGAGTTGCTATACCGCTACGCCTTGTGTCCAACCGTTTAGGAACCAATTTTTAATGATCTGAAAATAATAGGGGTGGTAATGTCGACCCCTGCGGAACACCAGTCTCAATTGATTTCACGATGTCTCCTCATTCATTTTAATACTGAATGGTATAATCAGGGTTCATGGCTGGACCTAAGAGGGATGGTGGTGAATTCACGAGCTCTGGATTACTATTAAAGGCAGGCATCATCTTGAGGCGGGCCGCATCGCAACGGTGCGACGAGCATTTTTTTTTCCACGTACTTCGTTCCGTTGCGAGTCTCGTTCAGTGGACGCACTTCCATAACAATGTATGGCAGGCGGATTTTTGCGATGCGGCCCGGCCCGGCAATGAAATTCATGTTCATTATCATGTCACAGAGTTCGGACCTAAATATTATTTTTTATCTGCGAAGTGTAACCACCCGTACAAGTAAGGCCGGGTGTTGTCTAGTGATAGCGTACTTGGTCTTGAAAACATTGCTTCGGCGATGTCGTGAGTTCAATTGCTACTCGACGCATAATTTATTTATGAGAATTTTCAGTTGCTATTGGTTTCGAAATATTAATATAAATAGTGAACAGTGCGAAATCTTTAATAGGGTCACTACTAAAGGATTTAACACTGAACAGATGAGTTCTGGTTACATTCTTATCAGATTCACAAACACCATCAGAGCTACCAGACAGTATTAGATTTGTTATAGACAACATTGTTGTTCTGGTAGATCATATAACAGCCGACAGCACTAAAAATCATTAACACACACTGCCATACCCGGCTCGAAATCTGTCCTCCCATCCCTAAGCTGACTGTACTGTACACTACTGTGTATTAAAGGTTAACCTCCTAAGTCCAGTTCAGTATTCTTAAAGTTGCAATATTCTTAATTGTTAAGATCTGAAGACGAAATGCTGATCCAACCAAAATCCTTTTTGTATCTTCAAACTTTTGCAGCCTGGATGCGTTTAATTATAGCGGCGAGTCCGAAGAACGAATCCGAAAAATTTTGTTCTAAGATGATCAAATATATAATCATCCAATTTAATGTGGCTCAACTATTTTCGACATACGATATTTCTGGAGGTGATCTTGCTATCCCAAGGAATTTTACATTTCCTTCAACTTGAACACGGCCAATGCAATTCCTTAGTCTTCATGTGAACTAAACGGCTTCTTCTGAGCCAGGCCATAGTTTTACCGCTCCTACAAAAGATTCAATGGTCGTCTTTATTCGACATCTAACCGAAAAATTGATGCCCTATAAAGAAATAAATAATTGCGCTATAAATTTTGTTTTCATACGGTTTTTTGTTTCACTAATAAAGCGACAAAGTAGTCACAACAAAAGAAAAATGGAAATACAGACCACCGTCCTATTGTATGAAAAAAATCCGACTGCTCATTAGAACGTCATCTTTTCATATCACACAATTGTAAACAAACCAGCGCGTCTTTATTCTGTTATTGTTGGGGCGTATGAATGTGATCCGAACTGAACCGTTTCGATAGAACTTCGAAGAAAGAAAGAGCCAGCATCTTGATTGTGCCCGATGTTAGCCGGTTGTTTTTTTTCCGACCCCGGGAAAACTTGGAAAGTGGGTCAAGCCTCAAGCGTGGCTGAGAGATTACGAGCGTTATGTACAGTTAAAACTACATAACAACAGCAAAATGTACATGGTCGGGAAAACTGAAGAGAGAATTTTCCACAGTGGTTTGTTCTCTTTGTTGGGGTAATTGGTGAATTCCGTTGAAGCTAGGTTGGAAAATTGTTGCCAATTGTTGTGGAAAGATGCCGGGTCCTGTGAAAAAGGGATTCTTTAAAATTCTGTTTACTATTCAATTGTCTACCTTTTCCTTTCTGCCACAACTGCACGGGATCTTATAATAGTCCCGTGTCCCGCACTTTTCGAAGTTCTCTTTGTGCCCCTAAGAACCCTATTTACTTAGTGCACTCCGCTTGCCAAGCGTTGTGTTGCGTTACTGCGCAAGATGTAAACAAGTTCCTCTTCTTCTTCTTCCTCTTGTCAACGTAACATAGCTCCGCTCGGTATCATAGCTGAAAAGTGGAAGGGTCGCGTGGCCCGAGTTGCAAGGCAAAACTAACACGCAATAGAGGCCGTGACTTACCTATGGAGTCGAGTGAAAGGCGAAAAGAACAAAGACTGCAATAAAGAATGCGAAAGAACGAGCGGAAAAAACGCTTCCTATGACGACGACGGCGTTTTCGATAGATTCCCACACCCCCCGTTCCCGTTACAATTCCGTTACACAAAATCACACACCATATTCCCTACTACGTAGTAAGGAACATGTACATTGCACGATGTCACCATGTTGCGCATTTAATGGTCAGCACGCGGTTAGGGGCGCGGGAACGGTGTCGAGCGTGATTGCTAACTTGACGCTCGGCTTTGGTGGACAACCTTTGAACCGAAAACGAAGCGAAACAATTCGCGAAACCGTTACCGTACACACAAGCCGACCGGATGAGGATGATGAAACTGACAGAACAGTGTTACCATATCACACGAACGAGGCTGCTCGGCGTGGCACGGCATCTGAATGGAAATGTGCGAACCTGCGATGCGAAGCGAATGAAACGAGGCGCGGTACCAGTGCAACTGCGAAATTTTCTTTGTTTATCGGGTTTTTCTCGACTTAGCGGTTTTTCTTTGTGCTGAAAAACACGCAGCTAGGTATGTAGGTAGGTATATCGATTTGCGAGCGGTTAGGAAAAGCGGCACCACATTTCCTACCGTAAACAATAACAAGAAAAATGGCGGCAATAATAAAAGATAATAAAAACCCGGGACATCTATTGCGCGTTTATTTTTGGTAGCGTCCAGAAGTGGGAATTTAACAACTTTTTTTATATTTTTCAGGATAAGGCGGTAATTAGGAGAGGAGGGCGAACGAAAGTGCGTAGACGATTATTTGTTATTGATAGAAAATTGAACGATGATCAGAAATGGCTGACTTTATTGTTCTTTAATTGTTTAATTATTTTTTAATTCATTTCTTAAATTTCATTAGAAGGTTCTAGTTCAATTGTAGCCACCAGTGTGATTATGTTTACTTTGAATTGCGTTGAAAAGCTTGGTAACTATTTAAAAAAAATAAAATAAAACCCTGTGAGAATTTTCTCCAACTGAAGCAAAGGCGAATATTAATTATACCGATTTTTGATTGCATAAAGCTGAGAAAGAACGATTCGAGTATTGTTCATGCAAACGATGTTTATTGTTTTTATTTACTGAATAAAAATTACTGAAAACGTCTCATGAATTAATCGGGTAAGCAAATTCAATGTTTTGTTTTCTGCGTAGATTTAAAAGTATTCTACAATTTCAGTAGTGTCCGAAGTCCCGAAGGATGTACCACTAGTCTTGAATTTGAATGCAAAAAGTTTTAATTGTAAATTGCCAATTGTAAAACATAGTCAGGTTTGTTCCTTTAATATAAAAAAGAATTGAACAATTCCTGATCCGTCGACCCGGATTTGAACAAACGACCTATATATGGAAGCCAGTAGAAAGCAATAAATTTTTTTAAATTTGACAGCAAATTTAAAATTTGTCGGATTGATGGAGTACAGGTTGAGGCTGGTGTCCCTTCTAGCCACCTCCAAGGGCGCCCTACGCTTAAAATGGGAGCAATGTATGTCGTTCCCAACTAGCAACAAACTTCGCATTTTGATTTTCCAAAGGCTATACCTTTGATAAGGCTTCGGTAAGACTGTTGAGCGCAGGTTGTGGATTTTTAACTTCGATAAGGCTTCGTCAAGAATGTTGAGCGCAGGTTGTGAACTTTTAACTTCGACAAAGCTTCCGTAAGACTTAGGAGCGGAGGCTGAACATTTCAGAAGCTATAGCTTCGGTAATAACCTCTATATGGAAGTAAATACCAACGGCTTTATGGAGGTTTGCAAGCGAGCTTCGCTCAACATGTCTAATTGAAAACATCAAGTGATTCAGCTTCAACCCTATTACGAGAATGTTTCAGATTGGCCTAGTGTGTAGCGTAACGGACTAATGTATGACGGGACCGTGGTTCGAATCCGAGAGTGTGCAAGGTGTAAATAAAATCAATTCGCATTTTTCAAACAAATAATAATAATTTACAGGAAAATTAATTAGTAGTTGGAAGAAAACAAAAGTAAAAATATATTTTTATATATTATTATTTTTGGTTTTTTTTTTCAAGTTTCGTTAAGACCTTACGGAAGCCTCTCATTCGAAGTATTGCTTCCCGTGAAAGTCATAACCTTCGTTTGGAAGCAATGTGAACTTCCGTACGGAAGCAAGAACAGCTTTCGGTAAGGCCTAATACCAACTGTTGGCACTTGGTTGCTGCTTCTATGTAGAAGCAATCTGAACTTCCGTACGGAAGCAAGACCAGCTTCGATAAGGCCTTACACCAACTGTTGGTGCTTGGCTGTTGCTATTGAAACATGAGGAAATGTGCACCAAATTAGTTCGGTAAGACCTTATCGAAGCTTTATCGAGGTAAGGGAATAGTTTCGATAGGCAAAGACGACAGCAGCGACGCACCCGACACAAGCAGCCTAGACGACAACAGCGAAGCCAAGAAGATAGCAGCGAAGCCAAGACGACAGCAACGAAGCCAAGATGACAGCAGCGAAGCCAAGACGAACGCAGCGAAGCCAAGACGAACGCAGTGAAGCCAAGACGACAGCAGCGAAGCCAAGACGACCGCAGCGAAGCCAAGACGACAGCAACGAAGCCAAGACGACAGCAGCGAAGCCAAGACGACAGCAATGAAGCCAAGACGACAGCAGCGAAGCCAAGACGAACGCAGCGAAGCCAAGACTAACGCAGGGAAGCCAAGCCACGACGCGCAGAGCGATGAGCACGGCGAGTCACCACAAGCAGAGCACAAAGCAGCGACAAGCATAGGCAGCGACGACGCCCAGAGCAAAGCAGCGACAAGCACAGAGCGAGCCACGACGAGCGGATCACGCGAGCGAAGACGAGATGACGATCAGAAACAGGGTCAAGTTAAGGAAAGCAGAGTCGTGCCAGGAGTCGGGCTAAAACCAGCTACGACAAGCAACGACGAACTTCGCCAAACCCACGACAAGCAGACAAGGCGCAGCCGAGATGAATAAAGCAGGAGCCACACAGAGAGACGAAGACAGGGAAGGACGAAGACAGGGTAGGACGAAGACAGGGAAAACAAAGCATGGGTCACACGCGGAGACCAGGGACGTCATTTCAGTTTTTTCTAGGGGGGGGGGGGCCAAGATGTTATGTTTGTATATATTTTTACATATAAATATACATGTGTTATATATAATTTATAAAAATATATTATTTAAGGAGGGGGGGACAAATGCCCCCCTGCCCCCTGCCCCCAAACAAATGACGTCCCTGGCGGAGACGAAGACAGGGAAGGACAAAGACAGGAAGAGCAAAGGCCACACAGAGAGACGAAGACAGGGAGAGAGCAGAGCAGAGAGAGTCAAGGCAAGGCGAGTGGAATCGTACCCGCAATCGAATCACGTTGAGCATAGGCGGCGATCAGGAGCAAGTCAAGGCGAGTAGGCAGACGTGCGGAGGCGAGCAAGAAGAAAGCCCAAAGGAAATCAAATAACAATATATACGTCATCAATTAGAGTAATAAAGTGAAGTCAATCAAGTAAATAAATATTTTGTAACGGACACTAGCACCCGATGAGCATACCCCGGAATTTGAGTCGTTACAAGGCCTTATGGAAGTTAGTTTGCTAGTTGGGTTACATCTTTAGAAAGGATACGAAAGATGTAAGGAGGAAAAAGGTTAACAAAAAAGTTGTTTCCAGTTTGTCAATGCTGTAAAAAAGCCTTTCAGGTCATGAATGACACTAGGGTTGTTATCACCCGTTCTCTAAGAAAACTCGAAGACACAGTAAAAGTACCTCATAATAGCACCTTTCTAGCCATATGCCCCACAAAGGGTCATACAAGATTTAAAGAAAAAGAAAGTAAGCGGTTTGGATGACGGGAAGAGTATGTTGCATGCCACACATTTTCATCTAAAAATGGGTAGCCTACTGCCAGCTCCGACACCGACAGCAGCAGCAGATCAAATTTCTTGCCTAGTATGACCTCTACTGGGCGAAAACAGCGCAATTTTTATTGCACTGATGTCTATTCACAATATTTGTTTTTTTGTGCTCCACTGGCAAAGCGAGTTATGAACCCACGCACGGTCTCAGTGTTTAGTAGACATAGCCACTGGGCTACAGAATTAGGCATGTTTACCAGTTTAAGTAAAACTTTTGAATCGGCCTAAAATACCCCTTTCCTTAGGTAGGTACCTACATTTCGGAACACACAAAATAAACTTGATGAAGTCAGCTACCATATCCCTGATAATCGCATGGCTGAAATTATGCACAAATAATTCTCAACGTATACCTGGCTTCGAGGTAAATTAGCGTCGCTTTCGTCTATAGAAAATTACAACAAAACTTACAACATCGCGAAATAGCTCCAGGCGGACAATACGAGTACCTGGAGAGCATAAAAAACACGGCAAACCTGTCGAGGGCTTATTGAGCACTTGTACGACAAGTCTTACTCGTATTATAAGAAAAGAACGGCTACGCATATAAAAGTGTCGATTAAGCCGTGATGAAGGTCTTACCGCGACTTTACAGTTATATTGGCCTATTCCGGTTACTTTTATTACGAAAACCCTTCGATTTACGAGATATCGTTGTGTCGTGATTTGATCGGAGCGCCCGATGCTTAGAGTCGAGTTCAACTTTCCACCGTGTAATTAACTTTCGGCCTGACCCAATTAGCTACAGGTATTTCAAATCGGCCGGTAAATCAACGAAATTTGTGAATTTCCACATTAAATATTTGACGAGTACCGGACTATTAGGGTTTTTCGGTTCAGAAAATGGACAGGCTACTGGCACTATACTTTGAGGCTATTGGGTTTTCTCGAAAACATTTGCAACATTTGCACTTTTATTGCACTTATGTAGGCTACAGGTTCGGCGGTAAAGGTACAGGTACAGGTACGGCTTTCATTGATTAACTTTGCTTAACTTACGCTTCAAACTCTAATGCGTCGCATTCACACCTATCCGTTGTGTGTGATGCTTTTTTATACTACATAATGGCGCGTCGCGAACTTTAGCTCCAATTCAAATCTTCATTGAAACCAGAGATTTTTCCAATGAGTTAGCAATTTGTTTTGATAGGGGTAGTTAGGGGGTAGGGGTTATAGTGTTTTCTTGCTTTTTTCATTCTTCTGTAAGAACATTTCAAATATTTTTCCCCTTCTTTTAATTCTGGTCGTTTTCGGCTTTTACAAGTGTCTATTCTTGGAGGGCTTATTTAATATTTAAACCCCCGAGCAAAAACATTCGTTACACCTTAAAGCAAACTCAGACGACGATTTTACGAAGAACCAAATAATTGAAATAGATTTTACTTTATAATTTTTTAATAATAAAGTATTGTGATCGACCTGAAATTTCAAAAAAATTTGCTACCCTGAAATTTTGTATTTGCACGTTTTAGGACTAGTAGACCGCAAAAAGGCAAAAAAAATGTCCGTCTGTCCGCCGTACGCCGTACGCCGTACGCAAAACAGTTTGAAGCCGCATAGCTCACAAACCCGTTGAGATATTAAGTTAAAATTTTTATGGTGGGTAGATTGGATGAACCCCTACGATTGGTATCTTTTTGGTGGGTGGGGGTGTAAGGGGGGAGGAGGGGGCGCGTTTTAGACGAAAAATTTTGGTTTATAGATCTCAGGAAATGCTTAGGAGGCTGAAATTTGGAAATTATGTAGTACTATGATAGTGGACCTATTTGCAAAAAAAATGGTGATAAGGTTGTGGGATGTGGAGTGGGGGGGGGGGAAACAATGTGTCCGAAACATTAGAAAGCATTCTAAAATCCATATCTCCTGAACCGTTGATCTCAGAAGTGTGAAACCTTGTAGTTATCTTAAGGGATACTAGGAGAGTAGACAAGAGCTAAAATCTTTAAGAGGGGAAGTGGAGTGTAGGGGTGGGGGGTGAAAAACTTTAGATTACAATATCTTCCGAGCCAATTGTACCAGGAAGATGAAATTTGATTTATGTATATAAGATCACAAGTGGAGTCTACTGAATGTAAAAATTTTGAGAGGGGAGGTGGAGTTCGAAACTGAGGGGATAAAAATTTTTCAAAAAATTTAATTTTTTTTATCTCAAGAACCGTACCAGATATGATCTTAAAAGTTTTACAGGAGTTAGGCCCAGTAGACTTCTAGCAGGAAAAAAAATGTTGGTGGTGCTTGCGAAGGGGGTGACGGTGGGAAGGGGTGGAACGAAAAGAATTCTGATTTTTATTTCTCGAAAACCGCAAAGCATAGAAAGCTAAAAGTTGACGAGTATATAGAGTCACTAAAGAGAAATAAAATTTTTGATAGTACTAGCAATGTACGAGGGTGGGGGGTGGTTTTTCATATCTCTGAAACAACGTATGCTAGAAAGTTGGAAATTAGTATGTATATGTAGAAGTACTACAGGAGTAATTAAAGCAAAAAAAAATTCAGAATTGTATTGATGTACAGAGCTGGAGCAATAACCTAACCTGATAACCTAAAGAATAAACAGGAGGCCATTTGGAACGTTATTTTTTAGGTTATCAGTCGCATAGTGACCTACACCGCATCTCAGTATTGAACACGTTTCGGACTTCTACCCAAAAAATAATAAAGTTGCGCCCAGACTGTTGGCAGATTTTTTGTTCTTGTTTGGGGACTGGTGTATCAAAAATTAATCGAATTTCTTTTTTAAAGTTAAATAATTAAATAAAATATTTTAAAAACGCAAGTTTAAAAAAAAACAAAAAACCGGTGTAACATAATGCGACCCTTTCTTCTATTTACTGAATAAACTTAATAGTAAATCGCTGAAATTTTTCAGGCATTTTTATAAAATCGTCAATTTATGTGCAAAATTAACAAATTTATAACCAAACAAAATTTCCCAAAAAAAATTTCCCAGAATGTAATAAAAAAATTATTGTTCTACGTGTTTTGTAATATGATCATTTTACTTTTTTTTTCTTTAATTTATTACTTTATTATTTTTTAATAATAAAATACTGTGATCTAAACGATTTTTTTAAAAAAAAAAATTCTACCCTGAAATTTTATAGTAGACAAAAGGAGGTGGACGGTTTTTGATGAAAAAAAAATTTGTTTCTAAATCTTGAATTTTCCTAAATGAAGCATCACTTTAATTAATAACATAATTTGTCAAGAAATAGAAATACTACACTATACTTGTAAAGACAATAATTTTTTCCCCGTCTGATCTCTACAAAAAATTTATAAACTGTAAATATCTAATAGAATAACTGTAATAATTAAATAAATAAGTAAATAAGTAAGTAAGTAAGTTTCTAGATCTCAGGAACTGCTTATGCTTGGAGGCTGAACTTCATAAGTGGGGAATAGGCATTCTTCATTCCTTTTATTTTTTAAGAATCATACCAGATATGATCTTGAAAATGTTACAGGAGTAAGGAACTGTAAACCTCTATCAGGGCTGGGTGTAGGGGACGATGGTGGTAGGGGTGGAAAGAAAAAATTCTAGTTTTTATTTCTCAAAAACCGCAAATGATGGAAGGCTAAAAAATTTACGACTATACTCGTATAGAGGCGCTACAGAGTTATCCTGAAAAATAATTTTTATTGGTTGTGGTACCAACGTAGGGGGTGGTTTTTTATATCTAAGAAACGGCGAATGCTAGAAAGTTGAAACTTAGTACTAGATGTGCTACGGAAGTACATAGTTAGAGCAAAAAAAAGTTCACATTGTTTTTAGCGTGAAAATGTGGACTAAAAAAAATTAATAATAAATAAATTAATTTTATTTTAACGGTCTCCTTGTAAAAGAACTTAAAACATTTTTCGATATCCAACCCCTAAGGGGGTGTAAAGTGGTTGTGTACATTTCCACGAATTTCGATATATTTCTTAGGTCTAATAAGATATTGAATTCGCATTCACTTCTGAAGGCTTTAAATATAATCGGGGAAAGCTGTTTTCGATGTTAAACCCCTGGGTGGGGTGCAAGGTATTGATCAATTTTTCACGAAATTCCACATTTTTAGGTGTAATGAGATTGAATCCGCTTTTACTTCAACTGCCTTTATATATGAGTATTATGATCGAGCAATTATTTTCGGGATTTTGCGATATTCTTTCCCTAAGAGGGTGTAAAATGAATGCCGATACGTTTTTACGAACTCCGACATATCGCTTGGGTCGTCATAAGATATTGAATAATTTTTTACTTTAACGGGCTTTCTATATAATTGCATAAAAATCGGTTTCAGAATTTTTTGATATTCAACCCTTAAGTAGCTATGTCAATATTTTACCCCTATGTTTTTATTGGAATTAAAAAAAAATAAGTTAATAAATGAAAAATCTGCCAACAGTCTGGTCGCAACTTTACTATTTCCGGAACGCGTTTAACCACGAGGCTATTTGAAACGTTACCTACACCACATCTAAGCAAAAAACACGTTTCGGACTTCTACCCATAAAACAATAATAGTTGCATTGGCCGATTTTTGTATCGCAGATATGGCAAATGCTAGAAAATTGAAATTTGATGCAAAAATGATAAATTTCTGTTCAAAGTCGGTAATAAGTTATGGATTAGGGACAGAAAACGTGGTCTCTACACAGTAAAAAAAATTCATTGAATTTTTTATCTTTTGAATAGTAGGCAATTATGCCACACCTTTTCAAGCAAATTTACATTGGGATGTAATAGTCAATTTGAATGTAATTTTCAATTTTCGGCCACTAAATTTCAATTTGCAATCAGTAAATTCTTCGAAAGCAACAAATTCACTGGATATTCTCCTCAATTTACACTCTAAAGTAAGTGTATAATTAGCACTTTTTAAGATACACTTACCTATTTCTACTTCTAATGTTATTTCTTACTTACTTACTCTTAATAAAACACTTGGCTGTAGGTAGAAATCGAACCCGCGATCAATTCTAGTTTTTGCCGCGTAGATTCGGCGCACATAGCCACTGCGCCACCGAAGACGTTTCATTTTCATTTCAGTAGAAAACAAAATCGAACGAAGCGTTCATATTGTTGCGAGCTAGAGGTTCGCCGGGATTTCAAGTAAAACACAAATCGGTTAAAATAAAAATAAGTGATTATTTATTCTTCGCACTTTAATTCTATTAGCACAATTATTCGCACTATATGGCAATACCGCCCGCTTATCTATATCGCTTGATTCGATCACTTTCGCTCTCTACCAACACGGTCGCGTATACACGCTGGCTGTCACAGTCGACGTAATAAAAATTACTATGTCCCTCGCTGAAAGCTTTATCTGATTTTATACCAGTTGTCTGCAGTCGAGACTGTTCTTGAATCTTCGTTCAGTGGTGTGTGTAGAGGGTTCTAGTGAGCTTGAGATCTTTCCATTTGATCCTCTACGCTGTTCTAGTACATTTGAGCACATTCGAGCACATTCGATAAGAAGTGGGGTATAATAGTGTTGCTCCGCTCTCCTTATTTACTCAACTAGGCTTTTGATTGGGTTACTTTGCAGTTTAGGTATTCGGTTGTTGCTGTTTCCCTTATTCGTAATCGATCGAGTTGCGCGGTGGCCAGGCTTACACGTAACAATATATTACATGTTTTTCGTCGTAAAATTCAAATAGATAAGTAGAATTACACGAAAAAGAACGTAATTTTCAATTCATATGATAATAATAATAATAATTCGTTTATTTCCCAAAATTTTTCTATAATCTTAAGCTCAAGCTAGATATGAAAGAATTGCGTGTTCTGACAGAGTTTAAATTTACAGCTACGGTATAGTAACCATTTAAAGGGTAAAAACATGTTTTTTATTTTTTAATATGCATGGAAAGCTGAATCATTTCAAGAAAAAATGGGTAAAATGTACTAGAAAAGTACTTAAACCTAATATATAGCTAATTAAACAATAAAATTAAAAAGTTGAAAGCTAAACTAAATGAAATGCAAGTAAAAATAAGAATTCAATTAAATTAAATGATAGAAAGAATCAAAGGATTGCTAGAGACAGAACATTTGGCTTTAAATTTAAGCTCTTGGCTATAAGTTTCTGCTTTAACTGGAGGTATATTGGCAATTTGATGCAAAGTACTGGTTGAGAAATGCCAGGGCTTGTCCAGTATAAGTTTAAGACATTTGTTTTGTATATTTGTTGTTTCTTTTTATGAATATTTTCATACTTATTCCACACTGAACAGGCATAGAGTAAAATGAGACGCATCACAACCTTGTAAATTAGAAAACAAACTCGAACGAAGCGTACAACTTCGTGGTTTACAAGAAAATGAACGTAATGTTCAATTCATATATAAATATAGTTAATTTTACACGAAATGTTGCGTAATTTTGTGACCCTCTTCATGTAAATTATACGGTTCAGTTGAAAAGTACACGAATAATTTACTAATACCAGTAATTTCGTGTAAAAGTGATTGAAATGTGTACTTTTACTTGAAAAAATTAAGTATTCTGGAAATTTCAAGTAAAAATTGGATTGAAAATTAATTTTTTTTAAAACAGTGTATCTCCAGTTCCCTTTCAAACATTGCCGGTTAAATTTAAAATAATGATATTTTCGTGAATAGGGGGTTTAAAGATTAGTCCGTCGGATTGCATAGCAAAATACCATACAAAGGTTTTTTCAAATCGATCCTTGAAAGGAATAATGTGCATAAAAAAAATAATTTTAAAATAAGGCCTTAAAAAAAGTTACTGTGAGGACGACAAAATACAATATTCCAAGAATTCTTAGGACTCCAAAATTTCGAAGCTACTGGTCTGCAATCTATCAAGCGTCTCCAATTTGGGTCAGCTGGCTTCCTTAAAAAAAGTTGTAAGATTGCCGGTTCCTACATATTTCCTATATCTCCAAATGTGAAAAATTCTCAAGAGTAATCCAGTGATCATCGCTTCGGCCATATGGAAGACGTTAAATCCATTATTCACAAGTAGCCATCACGCTTCTCCGCAACTAGGTAAACTATAATCGTCCAGAATAAGAGCGTGCATGTGTGATACTACCGAACATCAGATGTGAGCTCAGAAGTTCTTTTAATGCCAAACATATCGATCCGTTTCAGACTCGTTTCGTTGTCTTTTGTTCGATTTTCCCGACAAGATATCCAGCAGATTCATCCGGAAAACTGGTTATGACGAGATGGACGGCTCCGCTCCACACACGCTTCCCAAAGTAACCATACGCATGCACGTGTTTCACACGCAACTATACGCATCGGTGAGGTTATTGTGCTTTTCCGTCCTGCCAACACCATTATACTTGGTCGTTACCATAGACTTAGACTACTTGGTTCCCAGATTGCATAGCAAGATTTACAGCTATTGCCAAAGTATCTAGCACTTCGAGCGTGTATCTATACGTAGCACGTATGACAGCATCAGATAGAAGCTAAGGAACTATAAAATAAGGTAGGCATCTGCCTAGATTCTAGCTGGAGAGATTAAGTGAGACGCGTAAGCCGCAAGTAATGGGACGGTACTGGTACTGTCAGTCAAAATCTAATGGAACAGGTTGTCCATGGAGGAGCCAAGGGCTCTTGGATGGAACTCTTCCGGGGTCGTCATCATCGCACACTCGACTTGGATAAATTTAGATTGGCAGGTTTATTTATTGTGAATGGGGAAAAGTGCTGAGCTCAGTGATGTGTGTATTTATTTGGTATTGCATAAGGGTTTTCAACGATTTTCATTTGTGTTCCAAGCGTCAACTTCACCCACTTCCATGTGTGTAAGACCAAAAATAAAATCCATTTGGATAGCACACCGCCGAGTCTACCGAATACTTGAAGGAAAGTTGCACGCCACTGTACCCCCTCCCCCCCATCAAATCGAATAAATCACTTTCTTGTAAATTTCCTTTTCGTATCCTTCGCGTGTTTATCGGCCTTTCTTCCGCCCCCTAAATACACCCGAAAATACTTCACTACATAGGCAGAAGGGAGCTCAATTTTCCTTCGTGAAAATTAAGAGCCATTACGCAGAGACGTGCGCAAAACTTTCCCATTTCCATGGCACATTTTCGTCCGTATCTGGAAAAGAGAAAATCGGCTTGTTGGAAAAATCAAGTTCAAGTAAATACACTGCAGGCTATCCTCTACTCCACACCAACCAGGATGAGGAAATGAGGTCCCGGATTCTCTGTTTACTTCCTTATTTCGGTGATGGAGTTTCCCTCCCTGAATCAATTTTCCGGGCTTACTATTTTCATTGAAGTAAATAGTAAACGATTTTCGGCGTAACAAAATTCGAATTTGGTGGAAAAAGAACGAGGACTGTACGATTTGTTCGATTTTCTTTGGATCGCAGGACGGTCTGTTTTTCTCCCTCTGTACGTTTCACCCACAAAGAAATGCTTTCTCCGATTTAGCGGTGGCGTAGTCAAGGACATTTCAAAGTTATACGCACTCGTTTGAGGTGTTCTAGTGTTTCACGCTGGATTTGTAGGATGAAATTTGAGTCTAATTTGTAAAGTCGACGAGACGAACAGTGGTTTTATTAAATTTCACAATGGAAAAGTCTATAGTCAACGCTTAAATTGGCCTTAAAAATGGAAATATATGGAATAAGTACTGTATCATATACTAGCAATAAGGATTGAATGAACCACTGTAACTTTGAGCGCTGTATTCAAAAGGTCGCCATCATGTTCTCCAATTTATTGCAGAGCCCCGAGCAAAATAGTCAAATTTCGTAGCAATCCCAAAGAAATTTGGCTATGAACATCAAGGTTTATTGTAACACCCTTTTACTTTATTATTTCAATAATACAGTATTGTTATCGATTTTTAAAAAAAAAAATTTGCTACCCTCAAAATTTTTTTTTTTACGTTTCATAACGAGTAGACACGAAAAAAGCAAAAAAATTTCAGTCCGTCTGTCCGCCGTACGCCGTACGCCGTACGTCTACCGATGTACGCAAAACTGTTTGAAGGCTCGTAGCACCCAAAACCTACAAGCTATTTAGTTGAATTTTTTTTCCTTGGTAGAGTGGGTAGGCCCCCTAAAGTGACCAAATTTGGAGGGGAGGGGGTGTGAGGGGGAGGAGGGGGAAGTGTTTTAGACGGAAAATTTTGGTTTCTAGATCTCAGCAACTGCTTATGGTAGGAGGCTGAAATTTGTAATTTGTATAGAGCTTCGGTAGTGAACTCATTTGCAAAAAAATTGCCGATATACGTGAAGGGGTTCGGGAGTGGGGGGAAAAATAATGCGTCCGAAACGCAAAAAAAGTGAGATCGATACTTTCTAAAATCCATATCTCCTAAACGGTCAATGTCACAAAATTGAAACTTAATGAATATCTGTAGGTATACTAGGAGAATAGATCGATAGAAACAAAAATTTGAGTGAGGGCAGTGGCGTACGAGGGTGGGGGGTAAAAAACTTTAGATTACGATATCTCATGAACCAATTGTACTAGATAAATAGAATTTGGTTTGTGTATAAAGGTTGACAAATTAAGTTTGCTGAAAGTAAAATTTTTTAATGGGGCGGTGGAGCATGAAAGTGGAGGGGATAAGAATTTTTTAAAAAAATCACGTCTCATATCTCAAGAACGGTGTAAGATAGATGCTTAAAATTTTTACCAAAAGTAGGCCTAATAGATCCCTAGCGGAAAACAAAATTTAGGAAGTGTGGGTGTAGAGGGTGAGGGTGGGGGAGGGTGAGAAGGAAAAAGTTCCGATTTTAATATCTCGACAACCTATAATGATATAAAGCTGAAACTTAGTATTTGAATAGAGCTATATTAGTTGCATTTTGGAAAAATATAATTTTTTATAGGGGTAGTATGGTACAGGGGTGGGGGGTGTTTTTCCTATCTATAGAACGGCTTATGCTACAAAGTTGAAACTCAGTACGTTTATTTAAATCAACTAGAAAACTAATTTAAATAAAAAAAAAATTTCAAATTTCCATTGGCGTTCAGAGGGGGGGGGGGGGCAAAATAAATGATCAGTGAAAATGGAATGTATATATTTTCACAGTTTTCGTCATGTCTATTAGGTCTTTCCAAATATTAAATTCATTTTTATTGTACGATTTTTTCATATAAATACCTAGAAAGTGTTTTCAGGATTTTTTTAAATTCGACCCCTAAGGGGGTGCGAAGGGGGTTGTAAACTTTTTCACGAATTCTACTCTATCCCCACGTCTTATCAGATATTGAATATCTTTTCAGTTTCACGTGCTTGCGTAATAATCGCCTAAAACTTGTTTTTAAGTTTTTTCTTTTTTCAGCCCCTAAGCGGGTATAAACGGGTTGAACACGTTTTCACGAGTTCCGTCATTTCTTTTATAAGTGATAAGAAATTGAATTGGTTCCTACTTTCTCGTGCTGTCTTCTAATTTATTTATTAACTCCTTTCAGGATTTTTGGATATTCAACCCCCAAGTGGGTGTAAGGAGGTTGCAATGATATATCGAATTCGTTTTTACTTTCTAAGGTTTCCTATATAAAAAAGCCAAAAAGTCAATTTTAGTATTTTAGATATTCAATCCTAATGGGTTTAAGGGGGTTTTCAAAGTTTCGACATATTTCTTAGGTTCGATGAGATATTAGATCGCTTTTCACTTCCACATACTTTTTATATAATCGCCTACAACCCCATTTCTCAATTTTTGGATATTCAACCCCCAAGGGTTTGTATATGTTTTCACAATTTTTGCCATTCCTTAGTTCTGATGAGATATAAAATTGATTATTACGGCCAACCAATTCACGATTTTTCGAATTTCCAGAACCAAGGGGGTGTGCGGTGTGAACGGTTTGCTTACGTTTTCACGAATTTTTCAAAATCCGTCATGTCTCATGAGATATCAAGTTGCTTCTTATGAAAACGTCTAAAAACGTGTTTCACAATTTTTTCAAAATTCAAACCCCAAGTGGAAGTAATGGGTCTATATACGTTTTAACAATTCGTCATATCTCTTAATTCTGATAAGGCATCAAATTCGTTTTTGCTTCTATAGGCTTTTAGTGTACATAATATACCGAAATTCGAATAGTCTACACGGACTTTTTCAATGTTTAATCGGCTAAAAATCTCTATTTTAAATATTTTTATATTAAGAACAAAAATATTTTTCCAAGAAATCTAATAATCTCGAAGCAGCTCATGATACACTCCGACTTTGACCGCTCCCGAACTTTGACCCGAAAAATAATGAAGTTTCGCCCAGACCATTGGCAGATTTTTTTTAAGGATACCGAACTGAACTTAGGAGGTTAGCCTTTAATACACTGTAGTGTACAGTCCAGTCAGTTTAGGGATGGGAGGTCAGAAATCGGGCGGGTATAGCAGTGTACTAGTAGGTGTTAATAATTTTAGTGCTGATTGGCTGTGATATGATCTACCAGAACAGCAATGTTGCCTATGTTTGTGAATCTGATAAGAATGTAAACAGAACTCATCTGCTCAGTGTTAAATCTTTTAGTATTCAACATTCCGCACTGTTCACAATTTATATTAATATTTCAAAGCCAATAGCAACTGAAAAATTCTTATAAATAATATATGCGTTGAGTGGGAATGAAACTACGACATCGCAGAAGCAATGTTTTCAAGACCTAGTACACTACCACTGGACTACACCCGGCCCTAAAATTATGCGCTCTGGTCCTCCTTCCTATTGAATACACTGGGTTGGCTGCAGTAGCGTAGACGAAATTTTTATGTCCTTGCCTTCGCAAGTGCCATCTTCGATCAAACGGTTGTCCTTGCTGTCGATTTTTCGATTTTTTACATGTTTATCTTAGACCTCGTTAGGGGTTGAATGTCGTACGATCCTCAAATTAGTTCTTAGGTGATTATAATCTGAACTTCATAGAAGTAAAAGCTCTTTAGACGAAAACTGTTTGTCGAATTTTGAGAAAACTTACACACCCAATTGGGGGCTGAAAATTGAAAATTGCTCAAATTGAATTTTGGAAGTCAATGCGAATTCGATAGCTCAATAGACCTACGAAATATTTCGGAATTCGTGAAAACGTATACATCTCATTTACAACCTCTTTGGGGTTGAATATCCGAAAATTTGGAACTCTTTCGAAGCGCTTATATAAGGAGCGCGCGGAAGTATGATAAAATTAGTTTGACACCTCCACAGAGCTTAAAAATACGACCAATTTCGTGTAAATGTAGAAAAAATTCTTTTCACGGACAATTTTTTGGCATTAATGGAAATTTGACTTTTGTTTGCTTAAATTACTTCTGTACTACATCTACATATACATACCAAGTTTCAACTTTTTACCATAAGTCGAACCCCTATAAATTGTTTCCCCTATAAAATTTTTATTTTGCTGGTTTACCCCTACGGTGGCTCTATACAGCCATCAACTTTTAACTTTCTATTCTTAGCGGTTCTCGAGAAATATAAATCGGAATTTTTTGCTTTTCATCATTTTCACCCAATTTCATCACTCTGACATTATTGGGTCGTAAGACATTGTAATCGAAAGTTGTTCACCCTCCACCCTACCGCCCCTTCAAAATGTTGGTCCTTCTATACGTTCTTAGTATGACTAGAAACACTCACAAAGTTTGAACCATTTGAAGTGCTCCGTGCAAGAGATATCAATTTTACAGTGTCTCGATCCCAGCTTTCGGGCGTTTCGGAAGCAATGTTCTTCACCTCGCGCCTACACCCCTTCATCCTGATTGAGCATTATTGCAAATGGGCCCACTTCTAGCATAAGCTGTTCCCGAGATCTAGAATCCATCAATTTTTCGTCCAAAACGATCCTCACACCCCACCATTCCAAAAGTTACTACTCAAAGAGGTTCACCCAATCTACCCACCAAAAAAATTTGAGCTCAATATCTTAACGAGTCTAACAGCTAGGCAACTTCAAACGAGTTTTCGTATGTCGTCAGACGTGGACAGACGGACATATTTTTTTTTGAATTTGTTTGGTCTACTAGGCCTAAAATGTGAGAGTGCAAAATTTTGTGGTAGCAAATTTTTCGAAATCTTAGGTATTTTTAAAACATTATATAATAAATCAAAATTGAAATTAATTTTAGTTACACACAAAAATTGATAAAATCTTTAACTTAAAATATAAACAAAATATAAATATAAATCCAAAACGTAATTAAATTTAATAAAATGGTTATCTAAGAACGTATAATAATAAAATTTATATCTCGAGAACGGCTAACATAATTTCATAATTTTTTTTTCTGTTTATTTGGACTTTAAAGTTTTTTTTCATTACTTTTTGAAGATGATATCGGGTAAGTAGGCTCATTTTACCGCATTTTAAATCGTTTTGGTAAGTTTTCACACTCTTGTCGGATATTCTCTTTGAGAGCTTACAGAGCTGATAGTTCTGATAGACACGTGACTTCAAAAAACCCAAAGAAAGAAGTCTAAAGCGGTCAAATCGGGCGATCTTGCAAATCGCCAGAACGAGACATTATCACCAATGGCGCGACAGTCCAAATCGGGCCCTGGTCCTCTAAAGTCGCCGCTTCCAATCATCTCGATTCAAACGCCGCGTCCTCACTGAAAAAAATGTTGGTGTTGTAATATTGAGAATCAGTAGTTGTTAACCTGAAATCATCATATTTACAAACAAAATTTTCAATATGACAACGGTTTTCATTATATTGTAACGACGTTTTACAACCAAGTTGTCAATATGACGAATACTTGTTTTTCAATGTTTTCGTAGTCAATATGAAAACAACCGTTGTCAATATTGTTACATGTAAACCTGGCAACCGCACAACTCGATCGTTTCGCATCAAGAACCGAATACCTAGCTACAAAGTAACCCAATCAGAAACCTAGTTGAATTAAATAAGAAGAAACAACACGATTGTATCCCTTCTTATCGAATGCTCTGCAATGTACTAGAACCCTATACATACACCACCGAACGAAGATCGAAATGGAAAGCTCTAAAGCTTTCGAGAAGATTCCACTGAGCGAACTTTCAAGTACATCCTAGACTGCAACCGGATAGTATAAAAGCCGGTGAAGCTTTCAGCGAGGCATATAGTAATTTTTAGAACGTCGACTGTGACAGCCAGTGTGTATACGCGACCGTGTTGGTAGAAAGCGAAAGTGATCGAGTCAAGCGATATGTAAGCGGGCGATATTGCCATACAGTGCGGATTATTGTGCGAATAGAATTAAAGTGCGATTAATAAACTATCCCTTATTTTGATTTTAAACGAATTGTGTTTTACTTGAAATCCCGGCGAACCCCAAGCTCGCAACAATATATTCACGGCTTATTGTTCCTGTGCACTTTCTTGAATTTCATTATTGGAAGTATCGAATAATACGTTTTATTTGCTAGCATGATCCGTAGTTTGATTTCGTCCGTTTCGTTGCCGTCTTTTGCTAGATTAGCCCCAAGATATATGAAGTTGTCCACACTCTCCAAATTATACTCCGCAATTATTATATTCTGTCTGATAGGCGTTCTCTTTCTCGAGACATTAGGCGACCCGGAAACGCATCCTTCAAAATGTCTATTCTCGCGCGAGCTGTGTGTACGATTGGACCGTCTTTTTGGAACCACATGACCTCCAGTCCCAATTCATCAATTTGCGGCAATAAAAACTTTTTGCTCATAGTTCTGTATCGATCACCAGTCACATTAACCGCGTTACCCACGGCGTCCGCGAAGAAATGAGGCCCAATGACACCTCCGGTGTAAATGGCACACCATGCAGTGACTTTGAGTAGATGTAATGGCTTTTCGTGAGTGATACGTGGATTCTCAGTGCCCCAGAAGCGCAAAATTTGTTTGTTTACGTATTCGTTCGAATGGAAATGGGCCTCGTCGCTTATAATTAATTTCAACCGAAAATCTCGTGCACTTCGTCGTTGAGGTTCAGGAAAGCGTGAGCGTAGTTTATGGCTTGTCGACGGGTATTCGGCCTCTGTTTACTTCACAAATATCAAAACAAAACTGGCAGTTGCCGCCATTTGCAAAAGTTATAACATCTTCCAATAGGCTGATTGATTGTGTGCCACCCTGTGCAATTTGCGTTGGCCGAATAGTCCAAAAAGCCCTTGAATTGTTCATTAAAATAGGCCAAATCGCGGGAAAATAGCCCAATCTGGTAACCTTGAACAGGACCTTACACGCCGGTCGCCGCACTTCCTGCTCTACTGCCAACCCGGAAGCCGCTTTAGTTCTGGTTTTCGCCACCGATTCAGTCCTTCCATCACTTGGCTCTATCAAAACAGTAAATGACCGCGCTACAAAGTAGCAAGCTTTTCTGAAATGAAAAACTCGAGCCGATCTTCTTCGCTCTTTACCGACATTTTCAAATTACCGCAACTTCAAACCGACCGAATGAAAAATCCTTGGCGTTTTTCCATTTCTTTTTTCATCTCCACTTGCTGCAATCTTATCTCTCAATATTTTCGCGCTATCTCACTTTCGCTCGCGTCGTTCGATCATTTGCCATCTCACCCTTCTTTATATTATCATCGCCCCAACCACGACGGCTATATAACACCGTGACCGCACCGAGTAGCGAGTACATATCAAATCAACGTCCCCACCTCAACTCCCCCTCTTAAAAATGTTCGTTCCATTCTCTCTTTGTCCACGCCATACCCCTAAGAAAAAACTTTGTTTATGTTGATCAGCTGGTTTTGCAATGCGAGCCGAGAGTGAAACGGCACGAAAACAAACGTAGCGCCGTCGCGTTCAATCGCACAGCGCTGGCCATTGATCCGAACTAGGCCACACACAACTACCACCACGCCACAGTACCACACCGAAATTTTCGGACAGCTGATTTACTGCCACCTCCTCTTCACACTGCCAAGAGCGCGATTTTGTAAACAAAGAAAAACTATGTGAAACGAAAGAGAAAAAAGACCGGGTATGGCGCCGTGTTTAAGAGAACGCGTCGCTTAGCGAACAAACGGCGCGATTAAGAGCGCGCTCGATTGCGATTCGCTCAAACAGAAAAGTCGCAAAGAAATTTTTCATCAGTCTTTGATTGTCCGTTTGCGTATAAAGTGATAATTTAAGTTGTGTGGAAACTAATCGGTAGCGAAAAGAAAAGATTTTCTGAAAAATCCCCCCAAAAAAAAGAAGAAACATCCGTCGTTTTTTGGAGTGCGTGCGGGAAAATTTCCGAATTTTTCTTGCCCGATACGAAGAAAAAAGAAACTCTGACCGCGCGAGAAACGGAAATTTCGTTTTTCCATTTGTTTTCGCGTCGTTTTCCCCCCGTTTTTATTTTCGGTTTTTCGTTTCGTTTACGAAAAGTGTACACGCAGTGACAGCGTATAATGCGAAAAGTTCAGTGAAAAGATTCAGTTTTCATTCATAAAAGTTGCGCAAATTTTTGAAAATTTTGCGGCTTCAATTTTTTGTCGTGCAATTCCGATAGAGAGAAGTGCGAGCGGTTCTTTTTCACCGACCAATCGAACGGTTTGGCGCGAAAATCAAGTGAAGTTATTCAAAAAAATTAGTTTTGACAGTGTTCGCCACCCACTCCCACGTTCCGCTAAAAGTGGTGGAAAAAGTCGCGTGTGTGTTTCGATCGTTGCGGTGTTTTCTTCTTGGATGAAATTGAAAAAATCATCCGGAAAATTGAGAGTATGTTAAATTCTAGCATGTGGATAAGTCGCGATACCGGAAATACCCAGAAACATGTTCCGAATTCTGCTAATGTGACAGCAAACGGTCAAATTGTCGAAGCAGTGTCCGCTCCAAGTCCGGTCTTATTGCGTAGTTTGTCGTCATCATCGTTGTCGTTAGTTCGGTCGTTATTCGTGACGTCGTCGGTTCTATCGTTTTTGACATCTTGGGTGCCGCTGCTGTTGCTGTCGCAATCTCAGTCGCCGTCGTTGCATGCTAAGTCATCGGAATTTGTAACGCCGATAAAACGCCAATCGTTGCCGGCTATTGTTGCCTGCTACCGTCGTGTTCCACCGATAAAAGCATTTAACAGCCCTGTAAACGGACAAAGTCGTTTGTAAATGGCAAAATTCAAAATCGCAGTGCTAAAAATATTCAAAATCCGATAAAAGTTACAAAAAAAAAAAAAAGTTAAAAAAAAACAACAGTTTAGTTCAAAAGTTAAAAAAAGTGGTGTCAGTGTTTAAAGCAATTTTTACAACAGTTTGTAGTGCTCTCTGTCTAGTGACCAAGCGCGGTTTTAATTTCCACAAATCACAAAAAAACGTGATCAAAAAGTGCTACTTTTGAACTTTGGAAAATTCGCCTAATCCCGTCCTCCCGCCGTCAAAATCTCTCTGCCTTCACTCACACTATTTCTTCCCGCGTTTTTTTTTTTTTTTTGTTAATTTTCTTTTATTTTCGGACGTTTCTTTTTAATTTTCCTAAACTAAATAATGTCCACTGGTAAGCGATTAGCGAAACGTTCAATTATCGGTACCAGAGTTTGTGCACCCGGTCCAGACGGTCTCTGGTATTCCGGTGTCATACAAGACGTTAAAACACCGGCAAATTCCACAGTCCTAGTGGAAAACAACAATTGCATTAATCTAACGCCGGACACAAAATATTCGGTACGTTTCGATTTTAAAACGCAACAGTCGTACGAAACGGATAACGCAGCGATCATCATGCAGAACATTATTCTAACGAATATGATTTCACCGGCGCAGTCGGTACGCCGTAACGCCATGATCAAGGAGTTTCAGGAGCACGAATTGATCGGACCCGGGTTCCGATCGATTATTGGCGTTCAGCTGCATGCCGGGCAGCGCGTTTTCTTAACGCATAATGGACGCGAAAGTTCGGGCGATGTTCTACATCATGATGCCGAAAAGGACGAGGTTGTTGTGAAGATTGCAGCAATTGGTTCAGAGGTAAGTTGTTTTTTGTTGGAGTTTTAATGGTTTAATCTATGGTTTCAGGTACACGGTGAAGGGTTGCAACAAAAGCCTTTACCTTACAGAACTCAAAAATAGTGTGGGAATGCCAAGAAAAACTATCTAACTACCCTTAGTACCAAAAACAGAGACGGAACTTAGACATTATTTTCCGTTTCTGTGTAGAACCATAGCAGCGTCGAAAAGAGAAGGCATTTTCAAATGGTCCAGTGAGAATTGAACTCCCGACATCGCAGAAGCAATGCTTTAAGACCTAATACACCACCACTGGACTACATCCGGCCTTATACATGCAACCCAAGCGGTAAAAATACCGCTCAATTACGTCAAGAGTAATCTTGACAGGAAGGAAATGGAGCTGACCAATGGCAGATGGTTCAACCTAACTACGTGTGAAACCTCCAGGCAGCTATGGCCAGTAATACATCCTAGAAGGACTGCCGATCTTCTGAAAAGAAGTCGTATAGAGGCCCGTAACATTACGGCAGTCATAACGGGGCTCTGTCTCTTTGGCAGACATGCACAACGCTTAGGCGTTCAATATAATGACTACTGCAGAAGTGAAGAAGAAGAAGACTTTGTGAGTGTCCAGCTGTAGGTTCAGAGCCATGGACAGCTACTTATTCTCCAGACTCGGGGACATGGCTGGAGTACGAATTGATGAACTAGGCAAGTTCATTCGCACCTGTGTCTGGTTCGACTAGCTTTTCCCCTGTAGCAATGCTACGATAACTTCCTATATGGGACTTCATTAAGGTGTCACGGGTGTGGTATCACAATGGACCAACCGAATGGTCTAAGTGAGTCGATCCATAGTTTGGATGGCAGACACTATAACCTAGGTTATTAGGTTAGGTTGAGAAGGGTGGACTGAAGCCCCAGTCCATTACGAGAGATCACTGTGGATCCATTATGGTCCCCTCCACTATAACCTAACATCCGGCCTTATGCATAGGGTGTCCGGTCATAGGTGAGAATAGAAGGGTTCACTCCCCATCCAACTGGGTCAGCTCCTTTCTGTGAAACCAGCTCGATCAATATGGTCATAACATTCTGGGCGGAGCAAAAGAAGAGCCAGTTCCGGACCACACTGGTCAGACCCAAAAAATTCCTACCAAATCACATTCTGTTCTTTTGCGAAGCGATTGTAATTCAGCGCTTCAGACGTCTGAGAAAAGAAGTTATGAAAACAAGTTCTATTGGCAACATACCCAAACCAATTGAAGAAAATTCCCTAAGAAATGGAATTTGGACTAGGATCTCTAAGTTGAAACTGTAGAGAGATCTGGTAGACCCAGACTCCCAGTGCCTGAAGAACTCCCTTTGTTTCCAAGGACATTTAGATTGATGGTGTAAGAAAACCCACAGAACACGACTTCTGATCTCACGGAATATGCGTTCACGGAGCTAATCAAGACATCCGTACAGTGAAGAAAAGAAGACCAAGGTAGGTAGGTAGGTAGGTACGCTCGGCTGCCCGTGAGAACACGGACACACTTAGACCTAAAAAGGTCCGTTGTGTTACCACAGGATCATCGAATCCGGTCCTACTCGTCAAACCATGTAAGTAGAGCTTGCAATGGATCGTTGGATTCTTGCGACCTCCGTTGCGGCAAGGTCACTAAGACTGTTGAAGAAGTAAACTCCAAGATGAGCTTTCCTTCTAGCGGATAGGGCTGGACAAGAACAAAGCAGATGAAGGACTCTCCTCATCCAGGCAGCTTCTTCAGAAGGCGTTCGAAAAGAGGTGGAGTCTTTTAGCATGCCGACCTATAAGACAGTGTCCGGTCAGGACACTGACTGTGGTGCTGATATTCGCCCTTTTGAGCAAAGTCAGCCTTTTATATCGTTTTGGATCCAGCTTCGGCCAGATCTGTCTCTCAGTGCGACATGTAATACCGTCTGCCCATCTTGAGCTAGTTTTCTCAACTGAGTCCAATCCCAGCAGCAGTTTACATGTAGAGAGACACACCCAGATTCCGGTGTTTCGGCATAATTTGAAGGGTAGTACCGCGCCCAGCGAGGTCGTCAGCCATACATCATCATCAATGGCGCGACAGCCCAAGTCGGGCCGCGTCCTCCAGCTGCTAATTTTTAAGATGGCTTTGCTGTCTTCGTCAACCGAGTCTTCCCATCGCTTGCGTGATTTGCCTACTGGCCTGCTACCACTCGCTTTGCTCTTAAGAGCATGCTTGGGGATTCTTCTGTCTTCCATCCGCTCTACATGACCAGCCCACTGCAGCTTACGTAGTTTCATGAATGTTGAAGCTTCTGGCTCCTTGAAGAGTTGATACAGCTCGTGGTTGTATCTTATTCGCCCGTTCCTTCCTTTACGGGTCCAAAAATCAGCCATACAGTTCCCTGGAATATCCCTGTATCCTGGTACCCAGCACAGAAGAATATTGATCTGTTCTGCCATCTCTTTAAGAGATGATCGACATTCTACGACGACCTTTGATGTTGTCGAGGCCGATCCCAAGGATTTTATTGTCGCTTGGCTGTCTGTGAAAATGCGACGATAAAGACGATAAAGTTGATTCCAGTGAAGTGGCCAGGGTCGCCAGACCTTGTTGCAAGAAAGTGAGCTGCAGTGTTGCTGCTAAGTTCAGGTACAATCTGGCTGGTACTACAACTACCAACCTCAACTGCTCACCGCGGCTGCTTTGCACTCACAACCGTCAACTGCCGAGCAGTCGCAAACAGACATAACAGCTTGTTTTTGCCTGAAGCAGTAGTCTACTGTCGGCATTTACTGCTGACCGCGACGGTCGGCAATACCAGCCAGATTGTACCTTTACGTTGGTTGGTACCACAGGGGTCGAAGAAGGTTACATTCACCCCCGATATTGGAGTGCCCTTGTACTTGACGATCCTGGTGACCTGATCGAGTTGCCTGAAGTTTATCTGCAAGAATGCTACTAAGCTACGAAACCCGAGGTTAATATCTGGTAGCACGGAAGTCGGAGAGCCCATGGACTTAAACCCCTCAAAATTGGCATTGGTGGAGCAACATGGTAGTTGTTGGTGTCCGAAAGAAGTGCTGTCTTCAAACCAAGAATGTCCTATCTCCGCACCTTTGAGTGGCTTATAGGCTTGTATGGTGGCTCGTATTGATTAAGGGCTACAACTTAATAGAATTATGCACAGTTGTAGGAACTGTTGCAATTTCCAGACATACAGAGAAGACTAGGTTAGGTTAGATGGGTGAAAACACACATAGACCGCCAATGGGTCTGTTGTGATCCCACATGTACGGGAAGAAGTACCCTTTTGCCGAAGATCACATCTTAGGTAAACCACCCCGCCAACCTGACAAACTGCAGCAGCTTGTCTAGCTTAATGTTTGCGAATTCACCCAAGTCCATGGCGAGGCGCGTACCTAAAGTTCGTGTCCGTCTCAGAGCCCGACTAGGGCATTCGCAAAGCATGTGGAAAATACTTTCCTCGGGATCGGGTTCACTACAGCTGCGGTACAGATCTGCAACGTCCGCAACACCTAGTCTTCTGGCGTGCCGGCCGATCAGGCAATGGTCCGTCAGTACACCAATCAGCATACGAAGAGTATTCCTATCTTCGAGTCTGACAAACTTTGTCCTGCTCGCACTCAGGCCAAAGCTGAGGTACGATGTGAGACCCAGAGAAGACTAAGTAGTATTCTAAGAAGAGAAGACTAAGTAGTATTCAATGAATTCTACACCTACTTTCCCGAGTTGCTTAGGTTGGGTGGGGTGGGTTGCACCCACATGTACGGAAAAGAAGAACCCGTGTGCTCAACATCATCTCAGGTGACAAACTGCAGCAGCGGTGTTGCTTGCGCTAACAATGAACAACATGTTCCCCAAACTGAACTACTAGAAAAGATCACTGTTGGTTTCGACCAGATCGGTCGCCGAAAAATGACCGAACAATTAGACAATTATTGGAGATTCTACAGCTAAGCTAGGAATTCTCTTCAGCCTTCAATACCCATTACCATAGTTGCAACGACATATGCACGAAGGGTCTCGGTAGGTCAGTGTGAGCCTACTTGATTCAGACATTCTGGGTTCAAATGATCTTGCGCTTTTTCCTGACTTTTCAACAACATCCACTTCCAACATCGCAATGTACTGGAAGATAGGCTTGCAATAACACCGGGAAAAACTACCCATAAATTGCGAAACTCCGAAAGAAAACTGAGATCGACCGAAGGGAACAATGTATCAAATTCAATCGATAAATTTAAAGGAGGTCAATACATTTCATTTCACTTTGTTAAAAAAAAAGGATTGCTCAATTGCAAAAATTTATTAGATTAAAGGTGGATAACTTCGAAACTGCTTAAGCTAGAGCAATTAGTTTACACTCGCGTGAAAGATGACAAAATAGGCTTTTCCTTAATTTTTATCTTCACTGCTTCGTAAGATACCACATATAAAGTTTTTCGCACACAGTCTTCATTTTGGGCCTAGTGCTATCTAAGCCTAAGAAGACTTTTTTTCGTTATTCGTGAGATGATGAGCATATGATTACCCGAAGTGGCCAGTCTCTTAATGTTGTAATTGTAATGGCACAATAATGTCAATCGTTGACAACAATTATAAGACCCTGCATACCTTTGAGTGACAATTTATGAAGTATGTCCGGCGCGACTGTGACTTAAGTTCTAATTAGCCCTTAATGCCTCTGTGGAAATACAACAGACCTAAATACTTCGCCAAGAAGCAATTATTCAGGTCAGCTATTGTTTGTCCAGCCACGAAAGAAAAAGGGACAAATCAATGAGTCTAATTCCTCAGACCCCAGGCCAGGCTCACCCTTTTCCGCCAATCTCCTAGCCGCCTAATTGCGTTAATTTGCACTGTGCAAAACAAAGGAGAGTTCGATACTTTTACATTTAGCGCAGTGCAAACTTACTGCAATTACGTTATTACTTTGCCCTTTTAGCTGGATTAACGACGACGTCGTCGTCTAGCTCAATGCCGTGACATTTTGCAGAGTCGCCGCGTTCACAATGGCCGGTTTTTTTTCGTCCCAGGTATGTGCATGCCGTGCAATGTAAGGTGGAAATTATTACCTGGTCAGGTAAAAGGCATTGGCGATTCTATCAATTCATTAGTTCGGCGTGTTTGTGGTCGGTGGTACCAGCGAAATGCTGCGCCACATTTGAAAAAAAAACTGTACTGTGGACATTACGCACAAACGTTGCGAACAGAAGTTGAGCGAGCGTTTTATCTGAAAAGTGAAATGCTCGTCAAGGCTGTTGTATTGGCTGGCAACTCACGAAAATTTGTTCATGCGTTTTTCTTGGCAAACGTCCACACTTTGGACGGACTTGCAGCAATAGCGCACATAATTCGCTTTGACCCAAATTTTACGAGTGTGGCCTACTCCAGTTCTATCCGAAAAACTGAACTTTTTTCTGTTAAACTCGAAGTGTTTTAGATTTCACGATATACTGGAATAAATGGGGCTACAGCGCTACAAATTGTACAGCGCCGATGTGTAGCATTGTCCAGCCAAATGGACTTTTAAATTGGTTTGGTTTCGTTTGTTCGTCTTCTTCTTCGACGAATCGATTGTTATGAATGGCGATGATGTCGAAATGATGTGGCGTAAATTTTTTTCGCGAAAAATTCTTCACTAAACAAATTTTGGAATGCTTTGTACGTACTCGTAGCTCGGATACAAGTGAAAGCTGATTGTGCAGAAATTGAGATTTTAATGAACCGATCGATTGGCGATGATTTCTCAATAAATTGTCTTCTGTCCGGTGACTTTCGTTAGTAGGTCTTCACTAGTGGTTCTCGATCAGAGCAACAGGAAATGCGACTTCCGCTGGACATAAGGACGTTAGAAGTGGTCAGTCAAGCCTTCCAAGCCAGCATAACGAATTTAAAAGGCTAGCAGTCAGTGTTTTTTCTACAATTGCCAATAACAAGTTCAATGACAAAACCATTGTTGCCTTGGGTGACCCCTTATTTTGTTGAGCCACTTTTGGGCCATGTCCAGCAGAATTTTGAACTTGCCTTTGCAGTGAAAGTTTTTAATTTTTTTTGTTTTCAATGGCGTGTCACTTTGATGCTCTGGCGTTCAAGTTGTCTACTACAGACTGGTGTAACGCTGAAAGACAGCCGTATAATAAGGTACGCTTCGACCAGTGCAAAGGCATTCTTGTCCGGGTTATAAATGGAAGGTTAGTTCCACCGCCGACACTGGAGAGGCCCCTTGGGAAGCAACGTGGTGGCTGTGGTTATGCCCAAGCGGGCGGAGTTTCCTTGTGGAATTCGACGTGGAGTTGCATATGAACCGGGTGCCGGGACCCACAGAACGGCAGAGGTTTAGTTAGAATGTAAGGGCTTGCACTCTTACATAGACTGATACCTCTATTATTACGGAAGGGCGCTGATTGTCGGCCCAAAATCAATCCGTCTCCAAAGGAATTAATCCCCCGAGGCAGGAGTTCACGTTACACCACTAGAAGACTTAACTGTTCGGGTTATAAGACTTCCAGAATTCAACTTTTTGGAACCTCGTTTACTTGGTCATGAAGTTCCAACCTACAGGAGTTAGGGGTCGACTCCCACCTAGGTCATGATTTTATCAGTCAGTCTCAAATCGACGTACGTATTAAAGGGCTAAGGCACGAATTAACGTCCAGCCCAAACTGCTGTAGCTAGAAGACTTCAACAGGCTAACTACACAGACGCCTAAAATGTTTTGCTGGATTTTCATCATTAAACCCCCAAGCGGTTGAAAAAGAATTAAGTATGTTTCAGTGAATTCCTCAGTGTCTTTTGGAACCGACGTCGTGTTGGTTTTCAATTCTACTGCCTACTTCCACAAACTTCTATACTAACGGGTTTTCGAGATTTTTCGGCATTCAACCCACAAAGTATGAATAGGGGTTAAACACATTTATATAAATTCCTCAATGTCTCATGAGCCTGATGAGATATTTAATTAGTTTTTACTTCCACAGACTAATTATACGAACACTAAAAAATCAATTTAAAAATTTTTCGATATTCAACCCAAAAGTGACGAAAAGGGGTTGAATATTTTTTATGTATACCCTCAATACCTTACAGGTCGGATAAGATATGAATTTCGTTTTTCCTTCTACTTGTACAATCGTAAAAATGCAATTATCGGATTTTCGATATTCAACCCCTAGGGGGTGAAAAGGGGTTGAATATTGGTTCATGAATACGTCAACTCTCTCAGTTCGGCCAACAATGAATCTAATTTACTGTTTGCAGTACTAGTAGTAGTATCGCTAGGTAGAGGATTCTTAGGAGCTCTTAAAAATGCGGCCCAAAAAATGGCAGATCTTGATAAAAGTTAAGCTCGTTCAAAGTAATTTTCTCTTCAATCCAACACAATTCTCAAACCTGAGTGATTAATTTAAATAAGTTTTCTTATTTTTATTGGGAATTAATTCCTGGAATTTACCTGTGCACCCCAACCCTATCCACACCTCACCACACTTTATCAAAATACTAAAAAAACCTGTCCGTGCTAAAAGCCATCAAAATGAATGCGCTCTTTTCGTTCGTGTCTAGAATAATTTTCCCGGATAAGATCATGGCAACCCTGGAAAATCCGTGCGAATACGTACCCGAATCCATTTCCACATTTCACTCTATTCATTCCCCAAAAAAAACCTATGACCCCAGAACTTTAAGCCCCCCTCTCCCCTATTTCTCGTCTTTGCCAACTAACCGCATGTCTCTATCGTCCTTAAGCCTGCCAATACCGCCACAATTACGCACCCAGCACGGATTTCCCGGGTTTTCCTCGCATTCTACGCACAAACATTGCCGATATTTTACACACAGAGAATAAATACAAGCTCGGTCGACCCCACAACCTCATCCCTTAAAACTATACTTTTCCACCACCGACCCTTTGAACCCAGGACTACGAACGAACTGTCAGGCATTTGTAACTAGCCTGGAGAAGGAGCAGTAGAAGGCCAACTTGAATGAATGAAAACGCACTTATTTCCGTGGAGCGGGAAGGAAAATGTCCTTCGATGGGGATGGGGGTTCACAATTTTCAGGATAACGAACAGATGATTCACCAACACAGAGACATAGTAAATAGAAGATTTCCTTGGGCAAACGAAATGGGTGCGTTGGAAAAGCAATTGCGTAATAGAATTTGGAAGGAAACTACGGAACTTGTAGTAACACAAAGGACATTTAACGCAAGACTGTGATTTAGTGAATGCGTTTCTTCAACCCCCTTACGATGTCGTCCTTTTGAAGCGGGAAATAGTCAATGGGCGAACAGTTCATTGCGTTAATTGGAGACGGGGAAAATGATAAAGAAAACCGGGTGCAATAGCGGAAAAGAAAATCAATTTAACATTGTACTTACGAACGCGAATCCAACTTTTATAGGACCCCTTGACCCGACCCATTTTTCTATGGCGTTGATATTTTGGAAAAGGAAACTCTTTGAATGGTGACAAACCACCAGGATAATGGCCGCTTCAGAAGATTTACTTGAAATTCGAGCGTTGGGATGGAAGGGAGGGTGGACGAAAATGTCGGTGGTTTATGAAAATTGCCTTAGGATATGGTTTCATTTTGATGACACGACAGTGGAAGGGCCCCAAACTTTCTGGGAAATCGGGCAGCAATATTACTCCTGGCCTATACATTCAACCTACTGATTCCTAATTTAGATTCCTCTAGACTCCCAATTAGCAACATAAAATGAGTCTGCCTCCTCCTATTCTAGTCGGAATAAGTTCAAGTATCAAGCCCTACGAGCACCGTTGCCTGTTGACCGGACTTCGTGGTCCTTCGGGGACGACTAGACAGTCCAATGTGTCGGTAGGTCAATAAATACAACATCGACAAATTTTGGGAAAATCAAGCAAACTATCTCCAGATAGATTCAGTTTCTGGACCCTAATGCATCTGGCGGCTACATGACTAACGAAAATAAAACAATCCAGCCAGAAAAGTGTAATACCGCCCAAGTCTGGCGGTACCTAACGTCTACAGCTCATAGTCATTTTCCAAAACCCGGGAGTTTTGTCTCGCTCTTGCACAAAACGGTGCTATAATTAAAATTTGTAACTTGCGCAAATTTTCCGACAAAAAAAACTTTGTTCCCATATCACGCCTCCAAAATGATCGATATTTTAACTCAAAAGCAGATTTGAAACCAAAATATTGCCATCCCTGTTTTGACACCAATTTATTTATAGATCGTCAACTTCGATGTACTGAGGCGAATCGGAAACATTGCGGTCAACAATTTCGACTAGTATTTTTTGTTTCGGTTTCAAACTCCGAGTAGTTTGAATCTTCCTTATTTGTTGAAAAATATTGAAACTTCCATATCCTGGCACAATCCCCTAATCGTATTCACTGTCACCTCTAAAGCTTGCATTGCCAAATAGTTTAAAAAAATTTGTCAAATTGTGTAATAGAAATTTTGTTTGCTTGCCAAATTTTTTAGCTGTCTCGAAAAGTCAGCTCTAAAGCTTGCATTGTCAAATATTTTAAAAACTTTGTCAAATTCTGTTGTAGAAATTTTGTTTGCTTGCCAAAATTTTTAGCTGTCTCGAAAAGTCTTATTTACTTGAAGAATTTGACTGAATATTTTGTTAAAATTTTTTTTTTCAAATATTTTTGACAGCAAGCAAAACAAGTTTTAGGCTCATCGAATTATAATTGAATTATTACTTTGTAAATTTTGTAAAGCAGAAGCCATTCGGGTTGCTTATTCAAAGGCTTATTGACACCAATAAAAAAAGGTTTATTAAAAATTCAAAATGTTCAATCAAATAATCTGTCATTCCGCTCTTCGTATATAAAAACTTCACAAGTCACTTCATTACAAACAAGTAATTTCTCTTTACAAAAAATTACAGCATTTTTGACAGTTTGGTCATTTGTAGCTGTTCAGGAAGGAAGATGTATTTTCTTTAGAACTTTCTGTCAAATTCTCTTCTTTTGAAAAACAAAAATATTTGTAGACTATAAAAATAAAAAAAAAAATATTTTGACAAAATTACGTTATTTAAAAACAATTTGGAAGAAATTCAGCAAATCCTTCTAACGGTCCAGGCTTTTTCGTTGATGGGGTCGTCAAAATCGTCTTAAAAAATTAAAATATTTTAGCAAAATTAGTTCAAAAATACCAAACAATTTTTTGTAATTTGGTGAATGTTTTCACAGTACATCTTGAATTGAAAATACAAGTTTTCCGGGTTCAATACTGTTGTTATTTATTTTTGTGTGACGTTTCGGACTCGACTGAGGTCATATGTTCTGTGCTCTACAAATATTAACTAACTTATTTTTGCTCCAAAGTGTAGTGGAAACGAGATTTAAAAAAAACAGGTGCAATTACTTGGCTAATGATCATTTTACCGGCACAAATTTGACTGAATTTTTTGGTCAAATTTGTTTAGTCAAATGTTTGACAGCAAATCAAATGTTTGAAAGCATGTCAAATGTTTGAAAGAATGTGAAATGTTTGATAATAATAATAATCAATGACACAACAGCCCAAATTGGGCCTAGGCCTTGAAGTAATGCTAGAGTTACATCATTAGTAAACCAACGGAACACTAGGAGGTGAAGTGGTCAGCCACACTCTCGTCCGTGATTTTACCCCGATTTAAACTTAGGTACTCATTTACAGCTGAGTGAACTGGTAGTCCGGCACCCAATCCCATTCTCGAAAATTACTTGTCGCCAAGCAGATTCGAACCTGGTGCTCCGAAGGCAAGTGCTCTAGGCACTAAGTCACCCAGACTATTGTTATTGTGTCAAATGTTTGAAAGGAAGTCAAATATTTGACAGCAAGTCAAAAGTTTGACATCGTATGAAATGTCAAATATTTGATAGAAAGTCAAATGTTTGACAGCGTGTGAAATGTTTGAAGGCATGTCATAAAATCTATTAGAAAATTATCTGAAAATCTCAGATCAGTGCGACGCAAAAAAAAACTGTCGCAACTGAAAAATAAGACGTAAATAAGACGGTTCTTACAATAAAACTGCACTGTACCTCCAAATTTGCTAACGGAACTTGTCAAACTAACTTACGATTTATCTTTTAATCTGTTATACAGTCATACAAACGCTAATCACTAAAGTAAGAACACACAAACCGAAACTATCTTACAATTAATTATACAAAATTTAACAACTTCCTCAAAATTTTAAATTGGAATTTTTAAAAAATTTTTTTTTTGGCAATTTATCTGAGCAGTTGGTAATAAGGTCAGTATGTCAAGATGACGATTCTGTCGGCTGCCATAAGAAATATAGTTGCAAAATCAACTTAAACTAATCAAAGATATAGTTGTGGAGGTACTTTCAAATTACCTCTTGCTAAGTGAAGGTGATTTTGAAACTGTACGTCTTATGTCAGTTGATAGCATTGTCATCACACGCAATCTTTCAAATCATCTTTTGATGAGCGCATACTCGAAAAAGATACATTGCGTGAGAGGCCTTTCCTCAAGGGCAGACGACGCACTTGTAAGATGTTTAAAGTGCGTGATCGCATGAGAGCACTAGTAGAGTACTTAAAATTTTTCTAGAATTTAAAAGCCAAATAGCGAGATGAATAATAAACCTATTTATCAACTGGTTGCGTTGTCTCGTCGTTGAGACACTAAGAGGCAATATGCGATATTGCACAACTTCCGTATTTACACTATGGTAACAACTAGCACGCGTGACGCCTTCAAAGAGACCCAGGTATATGTTTGAAGGTCTTAAAGGTGCCCCGAAAAACGCCGCCGGAAAGGCATTTCGTTCAAAATTGTGAATACCTGGTTCGCATAAGAAGTAGCAATTTTACGGTTATGCCGCTTAAAAATTACAACCACGACTCGGAAAGTCCGAAAGACCTGCCAAAGTACTTTCGTCCAGCCCGTTAAGACGCATACACCAAAATACAATTATTTGGTCAATAACTTTGTGGATTATCAGCAGCAGTAAGCTAGTGTGGGGAAACTCCCAATCTTAGATGTTTCTTTACGTTTTTCTGGATTCGTGTCGGGCATGTACGAGCGATGGACTATGACCCTGCTAATGTACGAGACCTCGAAGCTCGAAGGCATAGATTTTCTTGTTAACAACATTCCGACTCACTTAGGGTTCAGAGTGTATGTGTGCTCTTTTTCTAACGTTCAGCTAGTTAAAGTTAATAAGACGCACCGCAATTGTTGGCCATAGTTGTATCGCTACACCATCGCTAGACTCTATCCTCTATCGCAATCAAAGCGAGCTCCAGTCGAGCTTTTTGGGGCAGTCAAACCCCCCCCCCCCCATCGTCCCCTCCAGCTCCAAAAAACACGTCTAGGCTTCGCTTCTTCTTTAAGATCCAAAACGAAAAATCATAAGAAGTACGTCAGACGTATGGAGAGGCATCAACAAAGAAATTCCAATGCGTAGTGAGAGGGTAGAAAGGCCGCGTACCAAATTTATTTTCTAAATAACAACATCGTACTCACACACACTCGCACATACCGTACCGATTCCGAAATTATATGTATTTCGGAATTTGATGAGGTCATTAGATTTTACGGCTGTGCATAGATGGCATTGGACAAAAAGATACGAGAGAATGAAGAAAAAAAAAAAAAAAATCCAAACATCATTATCAACCCGGAAGCTGAACTGGAATAAAAAAAAAAAAAAATCTCGCTAATACTCGTATAGTCACTGTGAAGTGGATATTATAACGATGACCTCAGTTGTCATTGTCATAGGCGCCGCCAGTATAAACAAATCACAGGCAAAGATTACGGGGTGGCTGGTGACATTGGGCGCCCAATGTGGGGTTCAAGTGTGTATCTGTGTATTTTCGCCGAGGCGGGGTAACTTTTTTACTAGGTCATACGCAGGCCCCTTTGTTCTTTATGCTGTCATGTTTCTGTACGATTTATTCGAATAGAGTCCTTTTTTTTCGTGACGAGTGTGGGCGGTTGAAAGAGGTTAAATGTGGATCGATTGGTGTTGCCAGTGTCGGAAAGTTTTGGCAACAATGAAGACGCAACATTTTTTTTTTTAGATGCGTGTAATGTAGATATAGGGTGTTTTTTTAGGTGCATGAGAACTGTCGATATCGATAACTGTGGTTTGACAGCTGAGAATGTCAAACTGTGTTGACATTTCTGTTCAGTAAGGTTTGGCAAGTCATCATGAATCGTTTAACGCCAGCACAACGCTTCCAAATTGTGGAAATTTACTTTGAAAAAAATAAATCTGTTCGCGAAGTTCATAGAGCACTTCGTCCATTTTACGGTCAACATAATCGCTCTAGTGAGCAAGCAATTCGTGCAGTTATTGATCGTTTTCGCACTAATTTTACTCTTCTCGATTCAAAACCATCAACAAGACAAAGAAATGTGCGGTTTACACGTTGGCGGCATTATCGGTCCTTATTTCTTTCGAAATGAGGAAGGAAGGAAGGAAGCCAGCGCTATCGAGACATGCTGACTGAATTTTTGTTTCCAAAAATTAATCAGCTAAACATCGCCGACAATTGGTTCTAACAAGACGGCGCAACTTGCCATACAGCTTAACAATCGATTTATTGCAAAATCAATTTGGTGACAACTTGATTTCCAGAAGTGGTTCTGTTAACTGGCCTCCTCGTTCGTGCGATTTAACGCCTCTGTATTACTTTTTATGGGGCTATATTAAGTCATGCGTTTATACCGACAAACCAGCAACTCTTGAAGCATTGGAAGCCAATATTCAAGCCACTATTTACGCCATACGGCCAGATTTATTGGAAAAAGAAGTCAAAAATTGGACTGATCGGATGGACCATGTAACTCGTAGCCGCGGCGGACATATGACGGAAATCATATTTAAAAAATAAATGCCATGAAATTATCTACCAGAATATAATAAAAAAATTTCATTCCAACTATATTTCTGTCTTGTATTATAATTTTAAGTTCTCATGCACCTAAAAAAACACCCTATATATGTTGATTTCAATTTTATTTATTTGTTTTTAATAATTCACTATTATTCTCCTTGTAACATAATGGACCGAGTATTTGGAGTACGGACTGCTGTGGTTTCTCCATTGTTTTGATTTGAGAAATGCAATTTAGATTGCTGCACATGTTGGTCACTTACTTCTTCACACTGATCAACTACAAACCAAGAGGCATGAATTTCGTTAAAAATTTATTCTAGTTGTTAATTGTTATTATTTATTTTTTAATTAATTTTATTCTTTATTCTTTCTTGTTTTTAATTTTTTTTAAAAAAATTTTTTTTTAATAGGTATTCTATGTTTTTTCATATTACACTTGTTTTTGTGTTTTTTTTTGTATATTTCTGTTATTTCGTGTATTTCCAATTCATTTCTGTATTTTTTTTTTGAATTTTTGTTTCTTATTTCTTCATGTTAATTTGAAAATTTTTTTTTTTTTAATTTTTTTTAAATTTCGTTTATTTTTACGGCGTGCTGCGTTTTTGTCAAAATTATTCTTGTTTGAGAAAATACTCAGTGACGTCTTCACACCGATGAACTGCAACAGACCAAGTAGTATTACTTTTTTGTAGTAATTTTAGCTAATTGTTAAGTGTTATTAAAATAAAAAAAAAATCTTAGTTTTGATTGTAATTTTTTTTATATTTTTTATTGTGTTTTTACATTTTATTGTGTTTTTTAATTTTCGTATTTATTTGTTTTTGTTTTTACATTTTAATGCGTTTTTTTTTAAATTTTCGTATTCCTGTTTTTTTTAAGTTTTTGGGGTGTTTCTTATTTTTTTTTTAAATATTTTTTATTTTTTAAAATATTTTTTATTTTTTGCGTTTTTGTATGTATTATTCTTGTTTGAGAAAATACTCGAGTCACATCTTCACACCGGTAAACTACAACAGACCAACTAGAGTATAAGGTGGTAATGAAGCCCGTGCTGATATATTGCCCCCCCCCCCCCCCTTTGTATTTCCCACATCACTACCCTATCTGCAGTTTTCTTTAACAAGTTCAGTAGAGCATAGATCAACTACAATTAAAATCCACTAGATGTCTCCACTTGCCAATTCATCTGCCATTGCTCGCGATTCAATGGTGCGTGTAAGTTCAAAACTTTTTAGACGGCCTGAAATTTTCATGACAATTGTTAAAAAAAAAAACAATTTTAGGTAGTCCGTTGTGTGTTCAAATAAATAAAAACTAAATCATATTTTCAATATTTGAAAGGTAAATCCGGGATATTCCGGATTTTTTATTTGTTTTGATTTGTTCTGTAAACAACTCGTAATTTTCAATGTGGCACCCTCTTACTGCATGTATTATGGCCTAGGGGGGCCATATTAAATATATGAAACGAATATCTTTATGTTTTATGTTTATCACTTAGTACATTTGCAGATGCCCCGCTGTAATATAACCTGACCTAGGGATAAAAGAAAAAAAAATGGGATCCAGAGCAAATGAAAAGATCAATTGAATCGGTCAGAAGCAAAATAGTAGTTTGGAAGAAAGCTGTAAAAATGTATTCCATACCTACTTTAGACGTTTTGGATAAAAAAAATTTGGTAGGAAGCATGTAGTGCCACCAATTTTGAAAATTGGTAGAATATCTATTATTTATGGAAGCCAAATATAATGGTTTAACGCGAATAGACGTTAGACGAAAGGCTTATCACCTTGCAGTAAAAACAGCATTTCTAGCCAGTTTAGAAATTAAGTAGCGGGCTGAGCTTAGCTTAATGATTTTCTTAATAGGCATAAGGACAAATTGTCAGTAAGAAAACCGATGGGAACATCATACTCGTATGCACATGTCCATGGGTTTAATCGCGAAGCAGTTAACAAGTTTTTTGACATCTTACTTTTATTATAGCCCCCAGGACATTATCTGAAATTGTTATATTGGAATCTTGATGAAAAATATAATTTATCTCCAAATTTTTTGCCATTTAATTTAATTCAGATTATAACAATTGAAACCAATGAAATGAAGAATCTTTTGATGTATTCTATCCACTTCCAAAGTGAAGTATTTTTTATTGTAAAAAATGAAACTGGGGTGCCACATTACCACCTTTTCCTCTAGCATTATTTTTTTGTAGTTATTTACTATAATTTTGTTTACTACGTTTTGTTATTATTTTAAAAATATTTTTATTTTTTTTTTGTATTTTATCTTCCGTTTTTGATTTTTTTTTGTTTTTTTTTTTTAATTTTCTTTTTCTTATTTATTTTGTTTTTGTATTTTTTTACGAGTCTTTTGTATTTTATTTTAATTTCCATTATTTTTACGGTGTGCTACGTTTTTATCCGTATTATTCTTGTTTGAGAAAATGGACTCACTTCTTCACACCAAACAATAATAGACCAAGGAGCGTGAATCTTCATCAATTATTTATAGCAATTGTTAATTGCTTTTTTTACTTTTTGGTTTTTATTATTTTTTTTTATTTTGTGTATTTTGGTACTTAGTTTTTGTTTCTTGTATTTTTTGAGGTTTTCGAACTTTTTAATATCTTTTATATTTACATTTTGACGTTTTTTCAAATATACCTCCTTTTTTCATGATTTTTATTTTATTTTTTTGGGCGGTGGTTTTGTTTGATGTGCTGAGTTTTTTTCCATAATATTTTTTTTTGAGAAAATACTCACTCACTCCTTTCACCGATCAACTACTCACCATGATACATGATTTTAAATTTTTATATATTTTTCTCAATTTTCTTTATTTTTTCCGTATAATTTATTTTGGAACTATACCGGGTGTAATCTTTTAAAGTTCAGAGCGAGATATAAGCTGTGGTGATATGTTTCGAGAAATCCGTTTTTAATAATTTTTTGCGGTGCTTTTATTTATGTCAACTTTAATTTTAAATATATTTGGAGATACTAAATTACTAGGCAAAGGACGGTGCACTGTGTACTTTCATATTTTTAAATTTTTTATGACTTTAATGTACTTCTTGAGTTGTTGCCAGTTACAGCAACGCAAGCATTCCTTGTACCTTCATTTGATCTTTTCAAATGGTGAACATTTGTAATATTCAAAATTTTAATTTCCCGTAACTTCACACGATGTCTGCAAATCATACAAAAATTGTGTTTTAAGAACTTGTGAATGGGAGCTACCATGATGTATATGACCTTCGGTTATTCATAAGCCCAATCTCATTTTTGTGTAAAAACTTTATTACATAAAATATTAACTTCATTGCGGTATTTTGGGAAAATGTGCTTAATTGCAATTGTTAAAAACCTAACGATTGCAAACAATTACAAAATACACAGCTTATTGCGTTTTAAGGTTATCGTCTTTCAAGGCATGCTGCACGGAAGCTATCGCAATTCAGAATTTTTTAAAGAATATTTGTATTGGGGCTGAAAATAATTTGAGCATTTACCCATTTTTTTGTCCGATTTCACTAGTTTCTATCACTGCAAATACCCATTTTTTGGACGACACTTGTATGACGGCGAGATACTCATAAGAGTATTTTTATTTCGACCTGTTACCAAACTTTCAAATAGAGAATAAGAGGATTGTAAAATTTTTCTTTTATTCCAATATTCTTAGTATGAAAATCTTTTGGGCTGGAATATATAGTGTAGGGGAGAGTGGGGCAAAGTGGACTAGCAAGATAAAGTGAGCCCATTAAAATTTATAGTTTGCAATAGCGCCATCTCTTAGCAAAATAAATTATACGATAAAGCATTGGTTTAGTCACTTTCTTCTTTATAAAAATGGTTTACTATTTTTATACTTTAATAATTTACTCTAATTGTCAATTTATTTTTTTTAATTGTTTTTTTATTTTTGTATTTTGGCGTTTTTGGAATTTCTTTTTAAGTTCTTTAATATTTTTTTTTTGCTTTTTTTCTTAATTTATATTAATTTTTACTTTCATTTTTTTTTTAAATATGTCGTAATTTCATAGGCAAATTTAAATTTTTTTTCAAAATTCTTATTAAAATATGATTTTGATGGCATATCGCACTAATTTTGTATCTTTGGGTGAAATTGAAAAATATCAGAAGTAGTTAAATTATCAAGTAAGATATTATAAAAAATACACACACATTTGATAACAGTTTACTAAAAAGTAAATTTGAAAATTTTCCAGTTTTCAACTAATTTTGGATATTACATACTTGTAACAACTGGGCGTGACAGCACCGATTTATTGAAAGAAAATTAATTTATTTAAAGAAAAAACCTTTCTTTTAAATCGGTGCGCCATAAAGCTACAAATTAGCTACAAATTCGCCGTGCAAAATGTTTAACTATCTTTTTTTAAGTATGTTCCAATTCCTTCATCTCTTGCAAACGAATAAGAGTTTATAAATATAAAACTAAAATTTTCATTGCTGTGTTGATTTAATAGATTAGTTTGCAAAATGTGTAACAATCACCACTTCAGACAAATTTTTATCTGGGAAACAGTTTTTTTTCCGGTTAATTTTTTTTTAAATTTCTTTATGCAATAACAGTTTTCTATAAATATCTAAATTGATATTTTATATAAAATAAATAAACTAAACGAAAACGCGAAGATATTTGTATACAATTTCATTTTAAACAATGCTTTCTTATATTTTCTTCAGTGCAAATGATTCAGTCTTTTGTTTATCACTCTTAAGCGGATGAATTGTTATGTTTATGATAAAATATTATCAGATTCTATTTTTAGAGAACAAAAATTTCTGATTGACTAAAAAAATTTGCATGAGTAGTTCACCAATAGAAAAAATCGGTACAAAATTGAATCATAAAAGTCAAACGATTTTTTTGAAAACTCATTTTTTTTATTTTTTTTAGTTGCTTGGGACACATTATTCTCTACCACTCTAATAGTTTTTCCATGATGACAGTTTACATTCATATAGTTTTGAAATAATAGAAATTTTACAAGACAAAACAAAAGTTTTTTGCTTTCCTTATGCTTTTTGTAGAAGTTGTAACTTGGAGCATATTTCAGAATTTCTAAAATTTAAACACGACAAAAAGGCTTTTGTTAAAAATCTGCACTATATATGCCATTGTCAGCATATTCCAAATAATCCTAAAAATGTAAAATTCGATACTTCTGTGAATGATTTAAGTAAGTTTGTATTAAAAAGTAACATTATTGTTGAGTTGAGTCAACAAAGATATGGCTGAAAAACCAATTGCACACTTCTTTTCAAAATGGATGCCAAATGGTGAGGCATGGCATCCTGAAATTTCAGTTTTATACTCACCACCAAAACGCAAAAAAATGAGATTATTATTTTTTTCAATTCGAATCCGAATATTTTTTCTTATTTATTTTTTACTTTATCTATTCACTTTTCAAAACAGCACCGGCTGCGCCAAATTTCTCTATAATCTTGTTAATTAAGAATCAAATATAGAGTTACAAAAATATAAGATATATAAAATTTAGAAATAAATTAATTCTTAAAATGAAAATAAATAAAAAAAAATTTATCTAAATAATTTTTTAATGAAAAATTAATAAATAAAATATTTAAAAAAAAATAAAGAAATTTAAGGAAATAAATTAGAATAAAAGTGCTCGTTGCTTTAAATTGAAAATGAAGTTAACTCTGATCAAAACTGAATGGAACTATGAAGCAAAAAATTGAAAGCTAGAAAATAAAAAATAATTCAGCTCATTTCTCGACTTTATGTTGATTTCGAATCTTTTTTTGTATTTGACTTCATTAGACAACTTTAAATGTATTTGAATACTTCATTTTCCGTTATTTTGGAGTTTTATCTATCATAATTATTAAATTTGATTTTTTTTCAAATTTATTTTGTTTGTTTTTATATTTGAGGCTATGAGAGCAAAAGTGGCCTAACCCACCAGCACACCTATTGGAGATAAATGGAATTTTTTTTCCCATAATATTTTGTATAAATATTTCTCGCTAATAAGATTTGCTGCCATCTGTCCGCAGTATATAAAACTATTTTTTATATTAATCTAATGACAACAGAATGCACTATAGATAAAAATATAATTTTTTTAGATTTCATGGTTTTGTGGGTTAGGCCACTGTTGCCCTCATAGCCTCATTTTTGAATGTAATTATCAACTAAGTTAGTTATTTTATTGCGTATTTGAACGGGCGTCTTACTCCTACTCCAATATATTTTATAATCTTCAATGTAATGATATTTAGGTAATTAATTTGTCCGGGTTTCTCATTGGTAACTTCTTACCGGCTGCGCCAAATGTCTCTATGGTCAGAAAATATTAAAAAAATTACATTAATAATAAAGTATATAAATAAATAAAAAATAGATAAAGAAATAAAAATTAAATTCAGGAAAAAAATGTTTGAAATAAAAAAAAGATTTAATGTCAAAAACATAGGTATATTAAATGATTTTTTTTAAAGTCATCATCAGAGTAAGTCAGTCAGTCAGCACCAATGTTTCTACGTGTATAGCTTGAATTTATACTGTTTTGACTTATCATCTCCACCTGGCAGTGAACGTGGATTGTCAAAAAAAAAAAGGTTAAATGTGGTGAAGGCTATTTTTTCTTATGATTACTGGCTGTGCTCTTACAATCGCTAATTTATTTTCTGCTGTATTCCAGTTGCAACAATTTGTTACTTGAGTCATATTTTTGTCGGTTGTACGACTCGAATTTAAATTGCCGCCAAACTGTCGCCATAGAACCGTTCAAATTGATTCTAGAATCCAGCAATGTGACTACATTTAAAGTAGAACTTGTCTAAGAACCGCTCCAAGACGAGATCAAAAAATTAAGTCTTTTTCGGTCATCGGAAGCCCTCAGTTTGAATCAGTTTCAAAGCGACAATATGAACGATACCAAACCCGATAAAATCACATTAGCATGCATAAGGTGTGACATTTTATCGAATTTACGAACTGAAATCGAATAATACAACAAAAATTCAGGTCGAATCCAAAAAAAAAATCAAAATATAAATAAAATAGAACACAACAACTGAAATAAAAATCGTGACCCATTTCACTTGATAGCTAGCCAACGCTAGAACGCTAGCTACAGCTAAAGTTGTAACGGTTGTTTGTTAATAACAAAACCCAGAAACATACCTCAATAAGTTACTTAGCTATCTACCTAGTCGTATATATAGACACCTGAAGCTTATTCTCTCCTTTCTTCACCTGAAGAAAAATTAAAGAAGATGATGACTTCGAGTTGTTGATGTTCTTCAGGCAGGCAAGCAGTTCCGTACAATCAAAGCCGTTGTTTCTTTGGCCGTTCGTCATCAACATCAACAAGACGCTAGTTTAAGAAAACCTGGCAAAGGCAAACAAAAGTGCAAACGAGCGAAGATTGTGCGCGCGCAGCTTAGGTTTTGCTTGCTATGGCGTTTGCCATTGAAATTGAGCAGGTATCTTCTTAAGTGTGTACCTGGTTAGGATTTATAACGTTTTTTATGAAATCGACTTATTTGTTTGCCTGGTCTTCGGCTATTAGATGGGTTACTACTCTTCTTGGTCGAGTGAAGAAGAAGGTGGACAAGTAGCACCTGTGCGCGCGGTTTTTCTTGTTTTGGTTTTTTTTTTTCTTTACCTCCCGCTTTTTTCTTGTGTATTTTTTTTTATGTGTTTGTCACATATTCTTGAACAGTGTGGACATATAGGTACAACATAGATTCAAAAACCAAGCTCAAATTTGATTCAAAAGCTGCCTTCCAAGATCTGTTTCTGGTTCACTTTTTCGACTTTTTTACGCGCAAATGACCAGCAACTGAGTGAGGAAAAACCCATGAAAAAAGCCACTTTAGTGTTGTAAAATAGAGAAAGTTGTGCGATTTCATATCACGCTAAGATACAAGTATCTATGCGTGAGCAGCTACTTATATCCCCCAAGCCCCTCTTTTTTACTCACATTCACCTTTACTCAGCACCACCTTAGATACATTCGGTATACTTATTTTTTGTATCTTCTTTTATACCATACGTAGATACTGTTTCATTTTGTTCGAAATATTATGCTACGCTGGCTAAGTTGTAACGGAAGTCTATACAACTCGGTTTTTTCTTTCGCTACAAAAGCTATAAATTGAAATTCTAATCATGCATTAAAAAAACAAAGCAAAAGAAGATTGAGCAGCCCTGCGCCTTTAAATGGTTCTAATGTGGTCTTACTCCACATTAGAAGCGGTATAGTTGTTAGATCGACACCCTTCCTCTGGGGTGAGATACAATCGACCTTTTTTTCTATTCAACTTTTTTCCACAAACAACGACGTATTGTCGTCGAATTATTTTCGGAATTTTAACCTTTTGCGGAAGTAATAAAATGTCAAAATTTTCTTTTGGGCTAGGAACGATTCACGTCACCAGAAAGATGCTAAAAAAAGTAGTAAAATAGGCAAAAAGCAGTAAAATAAGCAAAATTTAAGAATATACCAGGTTGAGAAAAATAAGCTACCCACTTTTTAGGCATCTAAGGTCCTCTTTCAGTACTGAAAAAAATAACTACCTACTCTCATCTCAAAAGTTTCCACTCTATTTAATTCCCTCTGTTCTAACCGGTGATTTAACTGATGAAATTCAGCATGATATTCTGGCAATAGACCTAACACTGTATGCGATCGCGGGTAAAACACGAATGGAATAGACATCAGGTAATAAACGAAAGTCCAAAACATCACTGTATACATGCCAGAGTTGGTCATTGGAGTTGGGCATTGTCGCAACAAGCTAATTTTTTTAATTAGAAATGAATTTCCAATTTAAAATTAAGGTTGTTTGAAAATTTCAGTGATGTGTCTAACCCTGCGTCTACACTGACAATTTATCTGGAAATGGCAATGACAACGGCAATATTGCCATACACAAATAGACAGTGTAGACGCATCAGAAGCATATGGCAATATTGCTCTCAACATTGCCATGGCAATCATTGCCATTTCAACTTTGAGAGCAATATTGCCCGAAAACGCATCGTTTGACAGAAGTTAGCGTATCTTGTCAACAGGTAGGAACACGTTTTTTTTTGTTTTGATCGCGAAATGGCTGAAAATAAATTGACTAAAGAGAAAACTATTGAACTTATCAATAGTTTTTTTTTGATGCAATGTCCGACATTTTACTTTGCTTCAGATCTTGACACTTCGAATTCACTCGATCAAATGAAAATTGCCTGGAAATCTCATTAGGTTTTGACATTTGACGCAATGGAAATAATGCCATTCCCATTGCCAAATAAATTGCCAGTGTAGACGCAGGGTTGGATAGCAATATTTTCACCAATACCTTGCAAATACGGAACTGAAATAACACGATAGATCAGCAGTCTTTCAGCTTCGAATTTACAAAGGTTATCGATCGGTCCACACTCTTGAGTTTAGAGATACTTTGATAGATACTCATGTACAGATTTTCCGGAAAATCTCCCTTGAGAATGGTGACAATCCGCCTGAATGTCCGTCACGGACAATACGCTAAATTAAGACACACTATTTACTTTGATTGCTTTTGATTTTAATTCCCTTTCCAGTATAAAGATTATCCGACTATTTCAATCTTTTTTGAAGTTTTTTTGGAGACTCAAGAACTAACTCCACTTGTACGAGAAAAAAATGGATATTCAAAGTATTTTTTTAAAATTTTGAGGTTACTGATATATCAAATTATACACCATACAAGACATTCAAAAATGCACTATATAATTTTTAATAAATTAAAATAACGGTTTTATTATAAATTTTTTTAATAAAAGATTTATTTTTTTGTTTTTGTAAATGTTCTTCAAGTGTTAAAATCAAAGTAAATTGAAATACAAAATAATAACAAAAACAATGCAAAAAGATGAAAAAAGAGCGCAAAAATAAAAAACAAAAAAGAATTAAAAAATAATATCTATAAATCTATAGACAATAAAAAAATACATAAAAACCGTGCGAAAAACTAAAAAAAAAAAGGAAAAGTAACAAAGTAGTTAAAAAAAAGTTTTTTTATTTAATTTTTCTTCAGCAGAAAAAAATAATTAAAAATAATTGTCCCGCGAAAAAAAATTAATACGTATTTAAAAAATGAAACACAGATTTAAAAATATTAAAATAAAATTTGAAACACGCCTGAATATAATAAACAAGAAAATCGGTTAAGTAAATGCGAATATGGCTTTAAAAAAATAATGACAAATAAAAGTAAAAACTATAAAAAGTAAAGCAAAAAAGTAAAGTTTTTTAAATCAATATAATGAAAAAAGGGTTGAAAGTAAAAAGGAAAGAACTGAAGAAAATGTTTTTAAATTTATATTTATTCTATTTTATTATTTTTAATCTTTCTATTTTCTTATTGAACCGAAGAAAAAGTAAAAACAACGTAAAAAATTAAAAAAGAAATTATAATATAAAAATAAATAAATTGTACAATGAAAAAAATAAATTATGAAATAAGAATTTAAATTGGAATCCGAGAAAAAAAAAATAAAACGACAAATGGATAAAAATAAATTCAAAAATTAGTTTAAAAAAGTGAAAGAAAAACAAAAATAATGGAAAATAAAGAAAAATTAAGTAAAAAAGTATGGAGAAAATAGTGAAAAATTCGAGTAAAAAGTAAAAAAAAATAAAAAAAACTTTTTGGTGGTGAATTGGGTCCGTTGTCTGAGGAAGAGAAGAAAAGTAGAAAAACAGTGCGCAATGGTCGATAAATGGAAAGCGAATCCATAGTTCTTTGCGATCTTAAGGCCAGGTATCAGTTCATTTTTCTTTTATTAATTTTCATTCTTAAGTTATTGAGACTACGTGGACAAAAGGATATTTCGATATCGAATGTATTTCACGAGTTACAGACCGACTTGTGGAACGGTGGAACTAACATTAAATAGGGTTTTTTATAACGTCAAACTTTAAACGCGTTTTTCTCGAAATCACTTTTTCCGGAGCGCGGTACTTTCTACAGCTTCAACGAATGAACCGATTTTAATGAGTGAAAGCTTAAAAGAAAGTAAATTAAATTTGGGGGGTCCTAACGTTCAGCTTTTTATTTTTTGTTGCACAGTTTTTTATTTGAGTTTTTAAGCCAAAAAAAGAGTGAAAAAAGTGGTGTTTTTTTCAAATAGCTGCCATTTTAGTCTCAGGGCGTTTTTTCGAAATCGGAAAACGTTAGGGTCCCGCAAATTTACTCTAGTTTCATAAAATTTTTGGCAAGGCTGTAGAAGGTACCGTGTGCATCAACTCACGCCGATCGCGGCCTTACGTCATGGGAGCTGGAGCCGCAATTTTGCAATATTTTTTTATGAAATAATTAACAATTATTCTTCATTTGTACCTCAATAAAAGCCGCCAATAGTTTTTATACTCTAGATGCAATCATATAGAGTATTATAAGTTTAATCCAGCCCAAAAGTTTGTAACGCATAGAACCAAGCCTCGGACGAAAAAAAGTTGTGGCCAAAAACCTCAAATCCGCTTGACGTCCGTCCGTCCGTCTGTCCGTGAACACGATAACTCAAGAACGCCTTCACCTAGCATCTTGAAATTTTGAATCTGGATGTTTGGTTGAATTTGTAAGGCTAAGTTCGTTAACGGGCAAGATCTTGCCCGCGATCGCCCTACTCCTTCGGGTAGCTGCCATACAAAATGTCCTTAAAACACGTGTTCAAGAATATTGGTCGATAACTTCAGAACGGTTTAAGCTACGACTTTGAAATTTTGTATGTATTATTTTTTCAATAGTTGGAGCTAAATATATAATTATGAAGAAAATCCTATTAGTCCTTCGTGTAGCTGCCATACAAATATCCTGTCAAAACGTTATCACTTAATTTACGGAACTCGCTATAACTCAAGTAATCTTTTAGCTACGAATTCGGAATTTTGTACAAATTAGTTTTGAGTAAAAACAAAGTTCGAGTTTACTAATCAGCGAAATCCTTTTACTCCCTCTGGTAGCTGCCATACAAAATATCCTTAAGACACGTGTTCAACAATGTTTCTTTTGAACGCTTCAAGCTAGGAATTTGAAATTTTGTATACGTTTATTTTGAAATGGTTCCAAGGAAAAGGATAAATATGTAAGAAATCGGGTAAGTTTTTCCTGCACCTCCCATGTGAAAGTCCTTCAAAAAGGACATTTTTTTTCGATGACTTGCCCAGTTCAAGGTATGAAGTTAAACACTGAATATTGTCTTTCAGTTTTGAGTAGCAATCTAATGGCAGTCCTTAATAAGGGACATACGACATGCACACACGTAAATCTACTTTATCCCCAACTACAATATAAATCGGAGTTCAGTATTCATTTAGAGTATTATACGATTGGCTTGCAGCCGATCGTGACTGCAGTATGTTTTCCATATATATTTGTTTTATATCCAAAAAAAATCTCGAAATTGAGGCATTTTTCGGGCCTCTCGACTGTACTTCGATAGCAAAGAAATTTAATCGTAATTGGTGAAAGTGGAATGTTTAGTACCGAATAAACACCTTTAGGACCATTAAATACGGGGTCTAATGTGTGAATTCTGGCAATGATTTTTCTTCAATCTTGTCAGGAGAGGGTCAATCTGATCCTTTTGGTGGGACCTATGACTAAAAGCAGTAATTTGAAATAGTTTCTCCGATTTGATCAATTGGAAGTTGTGGCTATCTTTAGTTTTTATACTCCTTAGCCAAATAATTCAATTGTGTGGGTCGTAATATTGAACCAAGGACTTTTACAAAAGAAACTTGACGTACATGTCTCTACCAACGTGAATTCATGTTAGCTTTATATTCTTAAAAAAAAATATGTATATAAAATGCACAACGTTAATTAACGTAATCAGCATTGAATATGTTAGTATACTATGAGGTTGTTGCATTAATTAGAAGTTTTAATTAACGCTTTCACTGAAGGTTGGAATTTGCTAAAAGGAAACGTACTCTACATACTTTCGTACTTCAGTAGCTTGTTCAAAGCAATTTAAGTATCTACTTTTCTAGTGAATTGAACAAAAAATTTACATAAATTGATTTTCTGATTTTTACTGATCAAGTTTGTGTTTTTTTTTACAAAATCGACTAATATTAAACTTGTGTGTTAATAAGTAAAAGAAACAAGTTCTAAATTTCTTACAGTTCTTAAAATTGAACTGATTCGTCGTCTAGATTTAGTCCTGAAGTAGATGAGGTGTTTAAAAACAAACAGGCTTGAAATTACAGTCTTAATATAAGTCAGTTATTATACAAAATTTCATATCCCGGTGAAAAATGGCCCAACACCTTGCATATCATCGGACCACAACAGCCTCCTTTTGCACCGGTACTATCCCCACTATCGAAAGCGTAAGCCACCACAATGAACTACATACCTCAAATTACACATTTTCGAAACACCCTGTTCGAAAAATCACGGAAGACCACAATATCGTTAGTAATACGTGTATCGTTGCAATCCGGAACGTAAGATATCTAAGCATTTGTTTCGGATGGATGGCTTGCCACAAGGTTGACATGTTTCACATATGATTTTTTCTATGTTTTTTCAGTGTACTGTGTATAAAATGTAACGAAGAACGAGCTCGGTAATCGAATATTTTGTATTATGTTATTATCAGGTGGCACATAATATGGGAACGAATTTTCTACCACCTTTTTTTTTCCAAAATCCAGATCTTTTATAAAACCACTACCTCCAACAAACAACTTGCATACATGTTGAGTTAACTTTTATAATGGTCATATTATTTTGACAATTAGTTATGGCTTCCTGAAATTAACATTTTCGGATTGATTGAGATTCGAATTGGAAACCTAATGGAGCTTGAAAAGAAATTTATGTCTAGGGCGGATTTGTTTTTAGAAGGGACTTACAAATCGATTTTATCGAATTTTCTTTAAGGTTTGAGTGTTAGTTTTGTAAATGAGTTTGAAAAATTTATAGAGCGTAAATTTGTTGATTTGAAAAATTGACCTTAGGCCACTTTGGAAGTTCCCTGGGGAGGTGTCGTCATTACAAAGTTCAGTTTTTAAGATTAATTGTATGTAGATTGAATAGAATCGTGGGGAAATTGAAGCGATTTTTGAAAAAAGTTTATATATTTGATATATTGTCCGAATTAAATTTGACAGTGTTAATCAACGAAAAGAATTATCGACTAAAACTGATTGGGTACAGAGAGAAGGCTATCAAATTCTAGGATTACAAGATGGTGTGACCCTATGTTGGTGACCCCGTGTTGGTGACCCCGTGTTTTTGCACGTCAAGTTTTAACTATTTTGCCTCAAAAATATGATACAAAAAATTGCAATTTAACCTTTTTTCTTGTACACGTACAACTAGAGATGGGCAAAGCAGTTCCTTTCAGTGAATTACTTCACTTCGGGTCACTCACTTTAAGGAACGAGTTCAGTGAAGTAGTTCCGGAACTCTTTGTTCCATCGTTCCTTCGTTTCGTCAGTAAACGCAGAAGATGGGGACCAGAAAAAAAAAAGAAAAAAGGTCAGAAGAGTTTAGTGAAGTAGTTCCGGAAATCTTCGTTCCATCGTTCCATCGTTCCTTCGCTTCGTCAGTAAACATAGAAGATGAGTACAAAAAAAAAAGAAAAAAGGTTAGTAGAGTTCAGTGAAGTAGTTCCGGAAATCTTCGTTCCAACGTTCTTTCGTTTCGTCAGTAGATCTAGAAGATGAGGACCAAAAAAAAAAAGGTCAGTACATCTAAAAGATGATGAAAACAAAAAGGTCGGTCAAGTTTTTTGTCACGTGTCCAATGGAACTGCAGTTCACCAAAAGGAGTGAGTTACTTCACTCACTCACTTCAATGAAGTGTTCCTTTCGAACAGTTCACTCCTGAACGACCCATCTCTACGTACAACCAGTCGATCAGACGATAAAGTGGTAAAACAAATTTCTTTTATATGAGTTGTACTATTATATAATTCTTCTGATTTCAAGCGGAATTTTTCTCCGTTAGTCACTTCCCTTATTCTGCTCATGAGCAGGCTATCAAATTCTGGGATTTAAAATGGTGACCCCGTGTTTTTTGCACGTCTAGTTTAAACTATTTCGCGTCAAAAGTATTGTGCGCGTACAACCAGTCGAACAGACGACGTAGTGGAAACCCAACTTTCGTTGATATGAGTTTTACTAAAATTCTTTTGATTTCTAGCGGATTTTTTTCCGTTATTCTGCTTATGACCAAAACAATTCAAAATCAAAATTACTAATGTCGGTTAAAAAATATAATTAGAATATAGTGACCCCGATTCTTTGGGGTTTCACGTGTTTTTCTTGCCAAAACATACTTCTGGTTTCTATTGAAATTTTTATCTGTATCGCTTTCTGCTTTACATAAAAAATACAAAAATTTAAAAATTGGTAACCCTGACTTAACCAGTTTTATTGAGTCGTCAACGAGACCTTGTATATCACTTTTAAATATAACTTTTTATGACGGTGACCCCGACTTTTCCAATCTTCGCTGTGTCACCGACATGTTGTACGAGTATGTAGTCGTATTTAATTTACTTTATTATTTTTTAATAATAAAGTATTGTGATCGATCTGAAATTTCAAAAAAGTTTGCTACCCTGAAATTTTGTATTTATACGTTTTAGGACTTATAAACACCAAAAAAGCAAAAAAAAATGTCCGTCTGTCCGCCGTACGCAAAACCGTTTGAAGGTGCGTAGCTCACAAACCCCTTGAGATATTTAGTTGAAATTTTTATAGTAGGTAGAGTGGGTGAACGCCTATGAGTGGTACGTTTTGGAGAGGTGGGGGTGTAAAGGGAGAAGAGGGGGAGCGTTTTAGATGAAAAATTTTGGTTTCTAGATCTCAGGAACCGCTTATGTTAGGAGGCTGAAAGTTGGAACTTATAAATTACTATGATAGTGGACTCATTTGCAAAAAAATAGTCGATAGGGCTTGAGAGGTGTGCGGGGGGGAGGGGGGAAACAATACGTCCAAAACGCTTGAAAGCTGGGATTGATACATTCTAAATTCCATATCTCCTGAACGATTAATGTCAGATGGCCAAAATTTTGTAGTTATATTAAGGGATACTAGGAGAATAGAAAGGGGTTAACATTTTTAAGGGGAGTAGTGAGGTATGGTGGTGGGGGGTGAACACCTTTGAATTACAATATCTTCCGAATCAATTGTGCTAGTAAGATAAAATTTGGTTTCTGTATATAAAATTACCAGTGGAGTCCGCTGAATGTAAAATTTTTTAGGGAGGAGGTAAAGTGCTGAAGGTGGGGGACAGCCATTTTTCAAATTATCATGAACTGTATCGGATATGATCTTGAAATTTTTACAGGAGTTAGGACCAGTAGACCTCTAGCGGAGAAATTTTGAGAGTGTCGGTGTAGGGAGTGATGGTGGGAGGGGGTGGAAATGAAAAAATTCTGATTTTAATTTCTCGAAAGCCGCAAAGGATAGAAAGCTAAAAATTGATAACTGTATAGAGGTGCTATAGAGACATTGCAGAAAAAATAAATTTTTTGATCGGGGTAGCAAAGTACGGGAGTGGGGTTGGTTTTTCATATCTCAGAAACGCCTTATGCTAGAAAGTTGAAACTTAGATTGTATATGTAGAAGTACTACAGGAGTAATTAAAGCAAAAAAAAAAGTTTTAAATTTTATTGGTGTACAGAGCTGGAGTAAAACAAATGTGCGTGAAAAGGGGTTTTCCAACATTTTCATGAATTTCGTTATTTTAACCTAAAGAATAACCAGGACGCTATTTGGAACGTTATTTTTTAGTTAATCAGTCGCATAGTGACCTACACCGCATCTCAGTATTAAACACGTTTCGGACTTCTGCCCAAAAAATAATAAAGTTGCGCCCAGACTGTTGGAAGATTTTTTTTCCTCTCCACCTTAGCTTTTTCCGTCGGCCGTCAAAAGTGCCTTGAATAAAAATGAAAAGGATGCGAAAACAATGAGGCATTTCCTAGATCGGGGTGCGTTCGGTATTTTGACCTTATGTCCCCTGTCCATATTTCATCGATTTCTTCAATCGAAACGTTAATCTGAAGTTAGACAACTAAAAATTGCCCCGAAAAAAATTGCATTGTACAAAAAGTCGATGTCCTTGATGAGAAAAACTTGAACTTGTTTTCTGTGACGTTCCATTAGCGTTGACATTTTCAATTACAAAAAAAAAACAATTCGAAATACCAAACATAAATTCCGTTCAAGGGTAAAGCTTTTATCGAATCTACGAAATTTTTATTTAAAAAAGAAACTATAAATTAAAACACCAAGATGACGGCAATTTTAAACGCATATATGCTGCCTATGGTTTAAAGGTATATGCGTGTGTGGGGTAGAAACGTATAAATTAATCAACCATTCATTACACTCGTCATTCAGACGAAAAAAAACCCCACTACTTAAAGAAATTTAAAAACAAATCTTCGAAAATATTTAAATTTCCTGCGATAGCCGCCCGGTTTTATTTTTTGGTAAGTTCGATTTACTTATCCAAAAACAAGGCGCATTGGTTATTCGGTTTGGTTTGTAGCTCCCGTGAACCTTCCGCGGGCTCGATACTCATTTATATGCGCCAACGAGGTTCGAAAGGTTCAAGAAACCGCCAAGAAACCGCCAAGAAAACCGGCAAGCACTGCCGCGATTTACATTACCCAACATTTTGAATAAAAATCTGAGCAACAATATGTACGGGGGCCACCCCAACAAAAACAACAACAACCAAGAAAAAAAGGTAGAGTATAATTGCGTATAAGGCGTGGTTCTTTTGGCCTTTCTTCGATTACACCTTGGCCTTATGCATGTTATCATCATTACTTACCACTTGACCGTTTTATTTTCGCTCCCGAAAATCCATTACAGCCGGCATTGTACCGGTTTTTCAAGATCACTTTGGGTTTTGTTGTTGTATCTTCACTTCGGTGCTGGCAGATAAACGTTTTTTGGGCTAAAGTTCAAAAACATTTGCGAGATTATTACCCCCACGGTTCGTGTATAGTTGGAGCGCGGGTACGGCGGAATGTTATCGACGTTCTTCACGTACGGTTTTCTTTCAAAACGAGAATAATTAGTACCCGGTGTCCGCGCACCAGACCAGCCATATCAATTTACGGCCCTACTATCCGATAATCACAGTCAGACGCAGTAGTTAGGCCTAGGCTTATCAAAACGACAATACGTCACTCTCATAATAGTTCCTAGCACCTAGCCATACTTAGTAGGCATTTATGCGACCAACAATGGAAATTTCAATATTATGCCTAATAAATGGAGATGGTGACAATACTTAGTCGCCATATTAACGAGCTCGATAACAATAAAAGACGCCGGCATTTGTGCCGACAACGAGTAGTTCTTCCTGATTACTCACAGCTCACTGTCGTTCAAATACACATATGTAATTCGATTAGAAAACACGATGTATGGATATGATAACATAAATACAATGTTGTTTCGGGGGAAAATCATATGAGGCTAATCGAATGATCGTTAGGGAAATGATTAAACGTTTCGAGGCCGAAGGTCTTCACGAAATAAGAACCAACTTCTATGACATCATGTCGTTAAATTACAATCTGAGAATTGAACTCTGAATTTTTGGCTAGAGCAAATTTTTATCTCCATGACTAACCAAAAGAGCACTACGGATTTTCGGAACATCGCAGGTCAACTTAAAACGAAATCCAATGATAACGCCTAAAAATTTCGCATGAGACGTAGCGATAATGATCGACCGCAACGCGCAGTCATCGCATCTTATGACGTTAATCATAAATGCATTAGTGCACAATGCGATCTGAATCATAGTTACCAACAAAACTTACTCTTATGGTGCTTCTCAACCTCAACCTCTACTCTTTGAAATACAGAAAGAAGCTAGGTTCACCACATAAAAACTTTTGAACTCGGAGGACGAGCAAAACAGCTTGCCCAACTCTTTCCGCGGAACTCAACAAGGACCCCGATACCGCTTTCTGATTCAATGGTACCGAAATTTAATTTCACAAGGCCATTCAAAACTGTCCCACCTGAGAGGGAGGATTGGGCCACAAACAAACCCACTCCAAAACCAGGATCTATAATCTGGTACACAGACGGATCTAAAACAGATCAAGGTGTAGGAGCAGGAGTTTATGGAGTGCGCCCAACTGTCAAATTCTACTGTAGCACGCACATAACATCCACTGTTTTTCAGGCGGAGACTCATGCTATTGAACTATGCATTAGAGAAAATGTCAGACGGGGCTACAAAAACCAAGAAATATATATTCCCTCGAGGAGCAATAATGGCACTTCAGTCCGTTCAAATCTACTCCAAACTTTTTTGGAATTGCCTCCAATACCTGATTGAGCTCGGAAATAAGAATAGAGTAAACCTCATTTGGATTCCGGGACACAGCGGCTATTAAGGTAATGAAATGGCCGACTTAATGGCTAGGAAAGGTTCAAAAGCTGACTTCATGGAACCATATCCATTCTGTGGGATACCATTAAGCACAGCCAGAATGAACATCCGAATGTGGCAAAAATCGCAAAGTCCCATTCACTGGGACTTGGCACCGGGCAATAGGCACTCAAAGCTTTTTATGCCAAAGCATTCGGAAAAAAGAACATGTGATTATCTTAAAATTAAGCAGATATCAGACCCGAACCCTAGTGGGAGGTCTGACTGGACATTGTCACATAAGGAAGCATCTTAATAAGATTGGTATCTCTGAGACTAAAAAATTACGAAGACGAAACACCAGAGCATATCCTCTGTGAATGTGAGGGTTTAGCTCACAAAAGACTCCGTCACTTCGGTCAGGGTTTCATGGACCCTTCGGAATTCCTGACCATTACTTTTTGCAAAATACTAAGCTCCATTGAAAGCGCAGAAATTGAAGAGGAATCATAGTCAATCCGGGGGGAACAGTAGGCCCAACTGTGGCTTCAGTGACAGAGGTTAACCATACCAACCCCTTTTGCCAATCTATCTATATACTCTTATGATTGTTGCGTTCTTCTAAACTGAAAAGCCTCATAGAGCCACTGGACTGAGATGTATACTATGGAGACCTCGATTTGCTATCTCACATAGCCGACGTTTTTGAAATATCATTATTTCGAAAAAGTTGTCCATGATAAGCCGAGGTTCCGCATTATTGAACAAAATTCACATGATTTTAAACACTCATTAGATTTAAAATTGGTAATGCAAATAAAATAATTTTTGATTCAAACATTTTTTTTGGTTTCTTTCAAAAATTCCATTCATTTTAAGTTTAAAGAAACTTCGAAAGTTATCCGGGGTACAAATTAGGATTGACCCACGGATGACCTGAATCTTGAGAAGTAAAGAGTTAAGAGCCGTACAGACTGAACGCAATCGCAGTCGGATTGGAATGTCAAAATGTCGCAACGAGATGCAATGAAACGCTGTAAACCGCAAGTAAACGCTGCATGAACACAATGACCGGATTGAGTTCGCAGTTCTATTAGTGTCAATAATCAAAGCGAAATTGATATGGACGCAAAAATCGGTGAATTATTTTTAATGCTCATCGAAATCTCTTTCATTTTCCATTTTATTATTTTCTTCTTTAAATAATATAGTGCGTTTTAGGTTATGATATTGTCATATTTGACATTTCGATGCGTTCACTTGCGATCATTTCAAATATTACGAACTTACTTGCGACTATCTGCGACCCATAGCGTTCATTCTGTTTAGCTACATACAATCACATGCATTTGAAACTCGTTTTTTCCCCTCCGTTATTTTGACACTCCAATCCGACTGAGATCGCGTTCATTCTGTACGGCTCTTGAGGCGAAGGAGGTGGTGAAATTCAATAATTCACCTCTTATCGTCGGAGCGGATAGAAGTTAAAAGGTGGTTAACTTTACCCCTCCGTTTTGTGTCTCGGCTAATTTCCGGAACGATTGTGACTAGGCGTTCCGAAATTCCCTTTAGATGTGTGTCGGATGGAGAAACTCAACACCCTCCGTTTTCCGGTTCGGAACCATTATAACTGAGGCTTTAGTAGCACGGTATCTGCATGTATTAAGGTGAGAAGGAAAACTTTGACAGCACCATCAGATAGGCAACATGAAAAATGAAATCCGGACTTTTAGGTGTAATTTCGAATTGGAAATTTACCAAATAATTTGAAGTTGTTAAATACTTTTCAGGATAAACAATGCAAGCTATTGAAAGAAAATGCGTTCATAAAATTGCAACTAAGCTGTATAAATTTTACAGGGAATATTGGGTACTGCAGTACGAATATAATATCATTTACTTATAGGTATGGCGCCAAATTTGAAAATAACGTATTACATGCTCAACCGTTATAAATATCCCTGAAACTGAAATTAATAAAAAAATTGAAGTAAACTGTGAGTTGTGTTATGAATTTCGAACGCAAAACGCAACTTCTCACAATCAAATCGAACAATTTGAATTGTCAGATCTCATAATTCAAATTGAAAAGTTTTTAATTTTATTTAAGTTGTTGCCCATGTTGTTCGAAATTCGGAATTTGAGAAGGAGCGAGAGGGTACAATTTCATCAGCTATTTGTATCTGTCATATCGTATAGAGAAATCAGCCGATGGGGTCTCCATTTATATATCTCAGTGAGCCACTGCTAAAATGCGCAGGCGAATACTGCTCACATGGTAATTTGCTCACACCGAACAGAATCTTAATTGAAAATTTACTCACACTGAAAAGTTTTCACTTGGAATTAAAGTAATTCCGAAAAATGACCATATGATAACAGACAGATCTTTTCGTCAAATTTTTTTTTTTTTGTCAAATATTTGACAGCATGGCATACAGTATAATACTAGCTTTACTCATACCGAAAAATGCCCATATGATAATTTGCGCATATAAAGAGTTATATGCTGTATGCCTCGCTGTCAAATATTTTCCTAGTTGTTTTCCTTGCCAAATGCTGTCAGATAGTGTAATCGTCAAATTTTTGTTTGCCACACTATTTTATTTGCTCCATACAAAGTCTTTGTTGACGGGAAAAAATTTTGATAGAACATTTCATCAAATTTTTTTTTTTTTTTCAAATATTTGACAGCATTTATATGAAAGTTGTTTAAAAAACTTCATTGTATCAAAATACACTTAAAACATTGTCAAAAATTGCCAAAAAAAAGGATTGTGCACATTTTGCTTAAATGCACGTAAGAAAATTGGCTTTAAAAGATATGTTCCAAAGCAGGTTTTAAGGTTTTAAAATGTGCTTTATTGTGCCAAAATCTTAAATCTAACAGTTTTTCATCTTAATTCTAAAGCTAAAATTAATTACTATCTAGTCTGCTACCGTTCTTAATGGCCTCAATGGGCAATTGTATCGGGGAATATGTTGGGAGGGATCAGAGTATCTTTATTTTCGTACAATCTTAATGTATATTTATCGATTAAAATACCCACGAAGTCCGCCGGAATATTCCAAAGTAGTAATGGTTAGAAATGAGCACACAGAAATTGCTCACACTGCATAATGCTCACATGGAAATTTGGCCAAATCGAAATATTTTCACATGTACTAAATTTGCTCAAATTTATAAAAATTCAATAAAATAACAACAAAAATGTCCACAAGCAAATTGTCCCACACGAACGGTTCGACATACCGAAAACTCTTATATTGCAATTTTCCTTTAGTTTGAAAAATGCTCACGTAAAACAAAATCTGCATTAAGGGGGTACATCCGAGTAGAAAGCAGAAAAAATAGGTGAATTTTAGAAATTATTATCTAAAAAACTATTTGCTCGATTTTATTTTTGAAAATGTAAAGTATGATGCTCTTCGCTACGTAGGGGTTTTTGAAAAAAAAAATTTTTCACAAAATGGCGGCCGATTGAACTTGATTTTCAGTCTTAAACCTCAATTATCGACCTTTCTGGCTTGGTAAAAAAAAAGTAAATAAGTTAAAAAAAAAAATCCTACGTAGCGAAGTAGAAAACCTATCCAAAAATATTATGTGAAATTTTGGAAGCAATCGGTCAAGCCGTTTTCCGAAGATTTTGGGGACCGTCTTTGAAAAGTATGTTTCGAGATAATCGCGTCTGAATGCCGCTCTATATAGAGAATTCATGAAGGTCCCATTCCGGTTAACTGCCCATAACTTTCACAATTCTTGGAATTTCAATATGAAATTTACACACAATATTCTTAAGACTGCAAACTTTAAGATGAGTGAAAAAAAAAATTTTTAAAAAAAATAAATTTCTACTCGGATGTACCCCCTTAAGTAATTTTCAGAGAAACAAGGTGGGAGAGAGACCTGTGTGATAGGGATTATTGTGTCCCAGTTTCAATTCTTTACGTGGAAAAATAAACACATGTTTTGATCACGTTTTTTAAGGACATTTGTATGGAGACCATTTTGCTCATTAATTCATCCAATCTCTGGGGTTGAACTCTAAGTTAAGAACTTCTCCCTGTCAAAATAAGAACTAGACATTTATTCAGGAGCTTCGAAGAAAAATTCGAACGAATCGGTGTCACAGTCTTCCAATTTTGATCAAAGTGGTAAGAGCCCGATTTGGGCTTTCTCGACGTAGAAGACGGACGAATTCTCACTACTTCTATTTTTCCTCTAAACTCTATGATATAACAATTTTAGCTTAACTCTAGAGGCTGCAAAAATAGGCTTTTTTCGTGATTTTTTTTCAGAAAAACTACAAAATAAATCGAGATTACAAAAATTGATATTTATAATAAATGTTATTGACTATGTACAGTAATTTTTTTTAAGCGATTAAATTCAAAATAGCGACTGTGCAGCGTTTTTGCGATGACGTCTCCGTTTTTCCAGGGTCCATGGCCGGACACCTAGTACCTGTAATTTTTGAATTATGATAAGCTAATAAATTTATTTCGATTACATATGACAACAGCTACAAGAGTACGTAGGATTTTTTCGATATTTTGATTTTAAGGCAAATGGCGTACTTCTAAAGTGAAAAGTGTGAAATTTGCCTAAAAAATCGTCAGAAAATTGTTAATAACAAATGAACTATGCAATATAAAAAAAAAATCCTACGTGCTCTGATGGGCAATATAGTTTTAAAGATATATTCAAAATTTCAAGTGAATCGGTTGAAAATTGTTCGAGTTATGTTTCCGGCCAGCTTGAAAAATGTAGTTTTGAGATAAACGCATTTGAAGTTTTGAGTAGTAGAAAATCATGAATAATTTTGCAGGCGGCCTTGTACTAAAATTCGAAAACCGAGTCCTTAGAGACTTTTTTCGGCCATAATCTTTTGGGACAGTATTTTTGAGGTCCTAAGGGACCATTTAAAATAAAAAAAAAATCGTTTTTCGAAAACTCTAGAGTGGCGTAACCCCTTAATAGCTCCACAGATCTCAAGTTGTCGCTCGGCTTGTGAATATTCCCACCAAGTTAGAAAATAATTCCACTTCGCTACCAGCCACAACGTTGTTCTTCCACACCAGGCAATAGACTAAAAGTAACCCCTGCTAGTTACACTACCATTCCCGTTCCGATTCCCTCATCCTTTCATTCTTCCACTTATCGAGGGTGCTACAATTTTACTAAAAAAAAAAATTTTAAAAAAATGAAAGCGCCAATTTTTCAAGAACATTTGTATGGAAGCTATTTGAAAAAGTGTCATGATTTGAAAATTGATCGATTGATTCTAAAGCGCATGAAAATTGGTATATTCTTATTTCGGAAAAAAATTCTGAATCATAAAATTAATCATACATATCATTTTTAGCCTACATAGTACAAAAATCCATTGAATTTTACGTCTTTTCTATAGTAGGCAAATATTCCACACCTTTTCAAATAAATTTACATTGATATGTAATAGTCAATTTGACTGTAATTGTAAATTTTCGGTCAGTAAATTTCAATTGGCAATCAGTAAATTTCAACTTCGAAAGTAGCAAATTCATTGAATATTCTCTTGAATTTACACTCTTAAAAAAGTGTATAATTAGCACTCTTTAAGATACACTTATTTCTACTTCTAATACCATTTACTCAACTTAATAAAACACTTGGCTGCAAGGAGGAATCAAACTCGCGATAAATTCTAGTTTTTGCCGCGTAGGTTCGGCGCACATAGCCACTGCGCCACAGAAGGCGTTTCATTTTCGTTTCAGTAGAAAACAAAATCGAACGAAGCGTGGTTTCATATATTACATGTTTTTTGTCGTAAAATTCAAATAGATAAGTAGAATTACACAAAAAAGAACGTAATTTTCAATTCATTTATAAATATAGTTAATTTTACACGAAATGTTGCGTAATTTTCATGTAAATTGTACGATTCAGTTGAAAAGTACATGAATGATTTACTAATACCAGTCATTTCGTGTAAAACTAATTGAAATATGTACTTTTACTTGAAAAAATGAAATATACTAGAAATTTCAAGTAAAAATTGGATTGAAAATTAATTTTTTTTTGTTTCACATAACTACGATTTTTTCCTATCCTATTTTTCTATTCAAAACGCTGTAGTGATTGAATAAAGAATTTACTGATAAATATCTCACTCCGTTTTAATTTGCGAAAACAAATTCTAACACCAATCAGTCTCCGATTAAAACGCCTGGTGTTGAGTCAGGAACATACAACGCCTTGACGAACCAGCTCAAGTCTAATTCAGTTTTAAGCGATTTTTCCACTGAAATTATTTGTCTGCTCCAGTCGGGGATTACGTGCAGAAGGCTTCAGACATCGGGATTAGTGTACTGAGCTAGCTGGTGATTAGGTGCCTTTTGCGTGTGTTCATCGGGGAAAGAGCTCAATTCATAGGCAAAACGTTGTGCATGTCAAACTTAAAAAAAAGTTATGATACTGAGATACGAATTTTTGAAATTGTGACTGAATGCTACTTAAATTCTTGTAGCTGCAAAATAAAGGCCATAATGATGACGGCCTATTTTCTCTAGGAAAAAGCCCCACGTTGGGCGCCACTATTGAATATTAATATTTTAAACCTCTGTTCTAGCAATGTCAATTCTCGGCTGAACCTGTTGTAATATGTCTCAAAAGGGGTAATTTCGGGTTAGATTAAATTAATTAGATATAATTTTCACAATTAAAAGAGTTCCACAATAGTAGTCTGCCAAACCATAGGTTGGAAATTTAATTTTTAATTCCCCCATTTTTAAAAAGAAAATAGTTAGACTGTGTGCCAGTAGCATTTGCGGCTGGAATACCTTTGCTGTCCTTTGAATCAACTGAAAAGTTTCTTAATTTTCTGACGTAAATTTTAGAATAGTTTACGCACTGTCCTTGTTTTTTTTTGTTCTTAAAATGACGAAAGATTTCCTTGAGTGTTTGAAATAAACGTCGTTGAACTTATTTGATATTTCCTTATTTGTGAACAACTTAGTTTGTTTGTTTGGATTTTTTTTTAAAATTTTTTTTATTGCGATTCCATGACTTATAGAGTCAGTTTTCTTTAAGAGGGCGTTGTACGTTTTTTCAGTAGAAATCTGGTATTAAAACAAGTGGCATTATGGAAAATGCCAAGGATATCGATATATCACTTTAATTTTATTTACGAAATTCCAACAAGCCGCTGACGCATTCGGAACCGTTTTGATGAACAATTTACCCTTTTGTTCCAACAAAGACGGTATTTAAAGCCTTATCCGATTCTGGTCCTACTTCTCGCCGTACACCTCTTTTCATCAACCGCACGTTCTGATAATAATTTTTGCATAGCTACAAAATTATCAAAGTTTCAATTGTCTTACAAAGCGGCCTTATCGTGGCTCACACCATTTATTTAATTGTGTTTTTTTTTGTCACTTATTCCTAATCTGTGTTTTATAATGTCGTAGTAGTAGCACAAGCCGTCGAATTTTCAACACAAAGTTAAATGGAATAGAGCGAGTTCAACCATTCTTGTTATAACTAGGTTGCTATTCACTGTCGGCTTATAGCCGGACAATTTGATATACCGAACTATCACACATGACACGAGTGACTAGTGTAATTGAATGTACGGGATGGAGTCCCAAGAGGTTCCCTACAGTGACCTATATTTTATCAAAAATTCCACATACTTCCATGCGGCAGTAGAGGCGGAGTGAGGAGGGGGTGATAGCACCGCTTCACTTTTAATTAGATTATCCAATTAAAGTCTATGCGTTGAACCTATCCGAATAGTGTGGTCGTAGAGTTGTAGCGGCCTCGACTATACTCTATCCACTGTATCGCCCGATTATAATATTTATTATTTTGGGAAGTTATCTATTTAGGTTACTGGGTGGCAGTTCATAGTTTTTTTTCGTTTCAAGTAAAACTAGTCAGTCGATGGTGGAATTATAATTGTTTCAATCAAAAGTCTACTCGGTTTTTTTTGGTGAGAAAGTTTACGCGGAAAGAGATTAAATTAATCGATTTGCTTGAAACTATGAGGGGGAAATATGTGATAATGAATACGATATTAAATTCAGGTCGACGTTGGTATTATCGAAGCGAAAAAGCCTATTATCAGTTGAGTTAGGTGAATTTATTTTATTCGAAATTGAAGAACAAAACATTTGTAACGTTCGAAAGCTTCAAAATCATCAAAGTTTGATATAAACTAATTCTTCTATCTAATTGTTTTGCTGTTGTTTTCCAACCGATTTATACTTAGTTTTAGTTTTGGGAAGGGGCGCCACGCTGAGCTACAGTCAGCACTAGGCACCAAAAGAGGGCCCATAGCCATCCCTTCGGAAATATCGTGGAAGAAACTAATCACCCCCAAAACATCCTAGATCGCTAATAAATTTGACCAACTTGTCACGCCTTATCAACCTCAGATCTTCCAAATCGTTGAAGAAAAGGCTGCCGAACCACTTCAAGCGCCTCCTTGCAACCGCCTGATATTCACACAAAATGTAATGTCGTCCTCAGCATACAGGTCAAGGCAGTAGTACCTACACTCGTCAGAGTCAGATATCCCCATCCGCATAGCAAGCTTTCCTAGGAAGCAGTGTCCCGTCAGTATTCCGACGAGTAACCACAATCTTTCCTTATTCCATGTCAATATTTCCCTAGACTTTAGTCTGCCCAGCCTTGGCCAGAATGCACTAGAGATCCTACAGCTCGTCAGCTGCTACCACCTTGAGTTCGCAGCGTTCGTGGCACGCTCTCAACCGATTTATATTACTACGGGTTCAACCGAAAATTGACAATGTTAGTTCTTTAACAGGGGTTTAAAATATTGATATGCAATGGTGGCGCCCAACGTGGGGCTTTTCTCCTAGAGAAAATAGGTCACCATCATTATGGCCTTTATTTTGAAGCTACAAGAATTTAAGTAGCATTCGGTCACAATAAATGATTGTTTCAAAAATTCGTATCTCAGTATCATAACTTTTTTTAGTTTTGACATCCATAGCGTTTTTGAAAATATTTTTTTTCTTTTTTTTTGTGGTAATTTAAATCGTTGGATTTAAAGAGTTATGCATGTTTGGAGCCACTGTTACCAGTTTTAATAAGTCAAATTTATTTGTGTAAATCTAAAACACATTCATAACTTTTGTATGTTACACAAATTGATTTATTTTCATTAATGAAACTTTTACTATATGTTTCCAATTTGTGTGTATTGAACAGTTTGTGCAAAAAAGTAAAGTATTTACATTTCGCAAGTTTTATTATATTCAAAACATTGAAAAGTAAAAAAAAACTTTTGTTATATGATGTAGATTATCTAAGACGTCAAGTAAATGCAGTTGAACCTCTATAACTTGAGTTGTCACGGTGCTCCAATAAACTGTTTCGAGTTACGAAAAGTTAAAGTTAGCGAATAATTAGAATTAAAGATCGTATTTGGGCTAAATTCAAATGTCAATACGAAATATCGAGTAAAGGGTCGACTTACAGAGATTAGACTCGAATGTTAACTGTTGTCAAAAAATATTTGAAATTATTTCGTATGGTATGGTACACCTTTTTTGCAAATATCGATTTAAGGGTGTCGTACTATGTGCCGGGTCAGAATAATTTTTTTTTTGATTAAATTACTTCCAAATCATCTCCAGAATATGTATATAAAAGGATTTCTCCAAATTCGAAGTCGTTATAAAGTAATAGCCGTTTAATGGAGCTACTGTTCGGAGCTCGCCCGGGTCACCACCGATCTTTAATTGCGTTTTTCTCAAAACTGCATTGGCAACCACCAATCAAATGAAACTACTGAACTGATTGCACTAAAATTTGAATAACATGTTCAGCGGATCCCTAGTTACAACTGGTAGCAGAATCTTAGCGATATATGTCATCGTTTTTTTTTAGCTGAAGCTAAATTCATTAAAACAAACGCGAAAATTAAAAAAAAAAATTGAAGTTAAGTCAACTTTTTAATTTTCAAAATTTTGACTTAATTCTGGTAGCAGTTAGTTATAGCCACAGGCCTATAAATGAAGTATCAATTTAATTTTTTGATTTTTGATGAGGAGGACAGCCGGAATCGTAGCAGCCATTTGACACCTTTTTTTTTAAAGCGGTAACTTTCTCTTTAAAAAAAATATCTAATGTTTGTTGAAATATGAACAAATATGTGGTAAAACTTTTAAGAATGGGTAACTCATAATCTGCAAAAAAGCGGAAAAAACTGGCTGACACATAGGACGTCCCACTTAAATAAACGTTTGATAACCATGTATTTTAAGAAATCAATTACACAGCCCGCAACTGTCAAAAAAAACTTAATTAATTCCATTATTTGAAGAATAAGTAGTTGTAAAACTAAACTATGTACATATGTTTATTAAAAAAAATAGTTTGTTCTTTTGCTGCTTCTTTTTATTTATAAACAACTATGAAACAGCAATTAATTAGAATTATTGTTTATTTGAAGATTTAGACTGAATTTTTTGTCAAATTTATTTTGGTAAAATTTTTGACAGTATAGAAACAGTGTAATGCAATCCTTAATTATGAACATTTACCTACGTTAAACAATTTTCAAAATAATACATTTGCTGCAAGACTTTTTGACAATGCTAAAATATTTAAATGGGTCCAAATGTCGTGTAAACACGCCGGCTGTCATTCGGCAGCTAACCTGATTAAACACATACTTTTTAGAAATTAATGTAGTAATTTTGGCTTGTGCTAAATGCACTTGCCAAACTTTTTAATTATTAAATTATAATTATAAAATAAATCATAATTTACAAAGTTTTTTTTGTAATCGTAAACAACTGTCATAAAGACATTTAAAATTAATGCAAGATAAAAAGGGACAAATCTAATCGGATAAATCATAAGTTTTTTGTTTGTCAAATTGCTTTATTTCGACCATTTTGTATAAAAAATTGAAAAAAGTCAAACTCATTTTGGTCAAATATTTGACAGCATGGGACCAGTGAAATACAATTTTTGAAATTTATAAGTATGTTCAGAAAGTGGCAAAGTACGTATTCTCAAATCAAAACAGTATAATAATTCTCGGAATTTTAGCAAGAATTTTTTTTACAAATTATGATTTGCGTCTAATTCATTTTCCAAACCTAAACATTATTAAAATATGGATATTAAGTAAAACATAATATATACAAGTCTTTTTTTATTCATAAACAAATGTCAAAAAGAAATTAAAAATTTATGTAGGTTGAAAAATTAATTAATTTTCGCTGACAAATCCAATCCGAATAATTAAACCGAAATGAAAAGTTAGATCGATTTTTTCAGTCACATTTATTTTGTTTAAATATGTGGCAGCATCTGAACAGAGTAAAGCTAGCATTACACTGTTTGACCATGTGGTCAAATTGCAGTAATAAGCAATGCGAAATAGCGAATTCCAATTATTCTCGCAATATCTGCTCGGTCAAATTTGCTATTTCGCATACTGCAATTGGACCACTTGGTCAAACAGTGTAATACTAACTTAATACAATCTGTAATTGTGAAATTTGTAGGCATGTTTTGAAAACGGCATAGTGCGTCAAAAATTTTCAAATGAAAACATATCATATAAAAATTTTGAAAATATTTTTTTCTTAAAATTTTGGGATTATGTATTAAAAATTTGAGCAATTTAAAATTGAATTTCTATTGTCAAAAAGCAATTGTCAACAATTGACGTAGGTTGAAAAATTATTTCCCAAAATTTTTGTATGTCCAACCATTTTATATGACAAATTAAATTGAAGTAAATATTTAGATTGAAGTTTCTTTTCAAATTTATTTTTTCAAACATTTGACAGAGTGGATAAAATGTGGACAACTCTTAAAGCGTTGTCCACATTTTATCCACTCTGTCAAATCTTTGAAAAAATAAATTTAATTTTTTTTTTTAAATTTTGTCTTGCGCCAAATCCACTTGCCAAACTTTTACATTATTACGCAGTTTCATTCTTTTTTTTTATCGATAAAGCTTTCACTGACCACTAACAAACGTAGTCAAAAAAAAACGAAATCGTGTTTGCAAAAACTACGAAATGTTTGTCTGTCTTATAGTCTAAAAGGCGAAATGAATGGAATTCCGTGTCGAGTTCGCGTCTTACTTTCGAAATAAAATAAAGTCTACGATGTTGAATAAGTAGCTATGCAATGTAATGAGCGCAAGTCGTTGTTTGATTATAATAAAGTTGGTCGGCGGATTGAAGCGCTATTTTCCTCTTCATCATCGGCTTGAGCAATTTTTTTTCTTCTTCTTCTGTGTGTCTTCAATTTTCCTTTCTTTTCCGCATATTTTCGTGCAAACTTTAATTTACGTTTTCTCCAAAGAGTGCGCCAGGTAAAGTGTTCTTACTTGTTACTTTCCGATTCGAATTTTTTTTTTATGCAATGCCTTGGCATTTTTAAGTGTTTTCCTTTGAAACCGAGTCGAGGTATTACAGCACACGATCAACCTGAAATTTGTTTATCCCGTTCTGTCCGTGGTGCCGTACACACCTGCAGGCGAATTTCGCCGTGCTTTTAGATACCCTAGGTAGGAGGTATTCGAATGCGATAAGATTGCCTGACACCTACGTCATTCGGTGACACATTTTCTTCTTCGTTGAAATCTTCAATTATGTTGTTTATCGCGCGAGCGAAACTAGCTGCTTCTGTGCTGTTTTGTCAATATTATTAGCGCTATCTGCAATTGAGGATAAGGTTAAATTGACAATAACATAAAAGTGTTGGCGCCTTTGGTTGGTAGAGCTTAGAGGTGAAGAAAGCACTCCATAAACAATGGCCATAATTCATAACATAAAATTTTTAAAGATGAAGAGAAATTCATTTAAGTGGAGCTATCCACAATTAGACAGTTTCACTTTCGATTTTTTTTTTGGTCATGCAACATTCCAAAGGTTAACTTACATTCACGATTTTAATGTCGTAGCGCCAACCGGCCGCCATGATCCCGGCTCGAGTAAATCTTAATAAAATTTATTTAATGTGACGTCAGGCGATGACGCGTAATTTTCTTATGCGTAAATGTGCACAATTGTTTTGCTTTGTCAGGGCCGCGACTATTTGCCCATTTAAAGTATTGTGAAGCCTTGTCACACGTGTAATTTGACTGTCATATTATGGACTTTTTTTATTAATTTTTTAGGTCAATTGCTTCCCCATTTATAACACATGATTTTCAATTTGCTTTTAGTTTGAGAGTGCGACTCATTTATTAGCGCGATATCGCTTGCAAAATGTTGACCGTTAAAATGTAAATACTTGAGCGCGTTCAGTTCGATACGACCTATAATATAAATATTTGTTTACTATTCCGATATGTGAAGTAAATTGAGCAATATTTACGATGATTGTAGAATATTGATTAAAATAAATGAAAGAAAAGGATTTTTGGGAAAAAAGTGAAAAATTTCGAAACTAGACCGATTTTACTCGGAAATTGTGAAAGTTAAGTTTCGAAAGCGTGTTTTTTCGTAACTGACCTTCCAAATAGCCTCTTTAGGTTGTCAGTCGCATAGTAACCTACATCGCATCACAGCATAAATCGCGTTCCGAACTTCTATCCAAAACTTAATAAAGTTGCGCCCAGACTGTTGGCAGATTTTATTTATTTATTTATTTCAATTTAAAGCAGACAGAAGATAAAATATCAAGGGGTTGAATATAAAAATTCTGAAACCGTGTTTTAGGCGATAATATAAAAGGCATTTCAAAGCAAAAAAAACAAGTAATATATCGAAATTCTCCCTCTTAGGGGTTTAATATCGCAAAACCCTGAAATTAATTTTTAGATTTAATTTTTAGATCATTATATGTAAAGCCAATAGAAGTGAAAGCGATCTTATTAAACCCAAAAGATTTGTCGGAATTCGTGAAAACTTGGACAATACTTTTCTCTCCCTAGGTGGTTGGATATCGAAAAATGCTTCAATCAGGTTTTCCCCGATCATATTTAAGAGCTTTAGAAGTGAAAGCTAATTTTATATCTTATTAGACCTAAGAAATATATCGGAATTCGTGAAAATTTTCACAATGACTTTGCACCTCTTTAGGGGTTGGATATCGAAAAATTTGGAAAACGGTATCTAGGCACGTATATGTATAAGGAGGCTCTAGAAGTAAAATTAATTTGATAATGTTGAGCCTTAAAAATGAATCGGGTTTTCCCGAACATATTTAAAAGTTTTAGAAGTGAAAGCGAATTCGATATCTCATTAGACCTAAGAAATATATCGGAATTCGTGAAAATGTTCACAACGACTATACATACACCTTCTTAGGGGTTAGATATCGAAAAATTTGGAAAACGGTATCTAGGCACGTATATAAGGAGGCTCTAGAAGTAAAATTAATTTGATAATGTCGAGCCGAAAAGACATAACGAAATTCGTAAAAATGTGGAAAAATCTTTTTCACAGACAATTGTTTAGCTCTACCTCTGTACGCCAATAAAAATCCGAACGTTTTTTGTTCTATTTACTCCTGTTGTAAATCTTTATATATGTACTAAATTTCAACTTTCTAGCATAAGCCATTTGTGAGCTACAAGGAAAAACACAAAACCCGGACGCCATCAAAAATTTGCCTCTATGGTGGCTCTACGAGTATATACAGTAGAACCTCTATATAGTGACCACCCAAGGGACTGTGCAAAATTGGTCACTTTATTCGATTGGTCAGGTTATAAAAATAATTTAAAAAATAAAATCCGTTTCAAGTACAAAAAACAAAATTGAATTATCAATCAGAATAAAAGAGGCGATTTTCACCTTTTAACCATTTATAAATAAAATATATTTCACATTTAAAAAAAATAGATAAATATTTTTACCTAAAACGTTTGTTTTATAAAACTTATTATACTTCACTCAAACATAAATAAAGTGCGAGAGATACTACGATACTGCACTCTGCCTGCACCACAGAATACAATGGTTCATCAGTAATATGAAATGAAATACAGAATATGTGCTGTGTGATTTGGTTTCGTGCTTCTTTTATTTCAGCCTCATTTTGCATTTTGCAACATTTGTGTATGAATTAGTATAGTATAGTATTTTATGGTCACAAAAAACAGGCCTCTAGAAGCAATGCTCGAACTGCTTCTAAGGCAGTACTCGTAGAAGGCCTTACCGTCTCCATTGTTTCGTTGCTTCTTTTTAACCCAAAACAGGATTGGAGGCAATGCCTTCTTTTCTCGCTTCCTTGGAAGGAGTATTAGAAGTACTTATTCAACAAGTCTGAGAAGCAGTGATAGAAATGGTTTTTTAATAGATCTAAGAAGTAGTAATAGAAGCACATCTGAAGTAAGGCGAACCACTTGCCGTTTTCATTCTATCTTTCCTACTGTTTAACATTAAACGGGATTTCTCTAGTAGGGAAAACAATTTTGAGGATGCAAGTGTAGTGATGGTGGTAGGGGGTGTTAAGGACAAAATTCTGATTTTTATTTCTGGAAAACTACAAAGGATAGAAAGCTAAAAATTGACGACTAGATAGAGCTACTGTCCAGTAGCCATACCTTGCTAGGGTGGGGGGGGGGTTGGTTTTTATATCTCTGAAACGCTTTATTCTAGAGATATCAACCACACTTTGACTTCTAAAAGCTTAAAATATAATCGGACAAAAACCGGTTTAAGGTATTGTTCAAGTTTTCACGAATTCGTGTACGTTCACGATCGAAAAACAAAAACTGAATGACTAATTGCAAGAACGCGTATACGTACGGGATGGGCACCATATATGTTCGCTTTATCGTACAATGTCTTGCATTTTATCGGGGCAAAACAAATAATGAACTCGTTCTTCTCTCGATTCTCGGGAAGTAGGTATGGAAGGGCTTTTTTTGCAAGCACTGGTATCAGACCTTCTTATGAGAAGTACTTCATACATTTTCTGCTGCGATAGGATGTACTTGGCATGTATGTGATACGTAAATATTGGCTAAAAAGTGGTCAATGGTCACAATATGGAAATGGTCACAATACAAAACGAAATGTGGATGGAAAATCGATGATTTACATCGGGACCGTAAAAAAATGGCAACTTTAGGCAAGTGGTCAAGATAGGAAGGTGGTCACTTCTTCAGGTTCTACTGTAGTTGTCAATTTTTAGCTTTTTATCCTTTTCAGTTTTCGAGAAATTAAATTCACCATCATCCCCTACACCCGCGTAAATTTTTTCTTACTGGTGCATATTTAATCATTCCAAGCAGATCACAATTTCAATTCATCTATTTTAGGGAAAAACAATTGCTGAAACACAAATATGAAAATAAAATAGCGCCCTCACGAATTGAATCCGCACTATATCAGCTTTGAGAACAAATTCACATGTTGGTTCTATGTTGCTATTTATTGGAAAAATAGAAAAGGCTGTGATGCAAGAAACCGGTATATATCGGTTAATTACCCAAAAAAAATTACCGAAAAAAATGAGTTTTTAACAGATTTATTTAATTTAATGAACCCTTAGTGGTCACACGGAATAGAATCGACCCGACGACAAACCATGTGCGTAAAATGGACCCTCTTCATGTGTCGGAATAATTACCTTTTTGGAACGCGCACTATGCTACTATTATAGAAGCAGCCTATCTAAGAAGTGAAATGCCAAAATTTTATGAAAAAATGTTGAACATTGACGAAGCTATAATTTTTTTTGGCGATAAAGTGTCTTGTTTACGTTTTCACCTTTTCATGGAATTTGTTAAATATTTCGCCATTTTTTTTATTAATTGTTACGATTGTGTTATAAAAACGGATTTTCTGGCACTAAACTTAAAACAGGAAAGAACATCTTTTTCACCTACCTATGTAAGAACTAGTGGCTAGAAGGTGAATTGAAACCATGTAACTGTTTGGTTGTATTACCTTTTCAAATGAAAACGAAAAAAAATCAGGTGATGCCTTAGTTGCGATAAGGGCGCCCAATGTGGGGTTAGTTTAATTGACAATTATTGAAGAATCAGAGAATACCACATCAAAAGTGACTTGAGGTTAAAGGGGTTTCGTAATAAGAGAAGGTTTAAGCTTCGATTTCTGGTATTTTGGGTGATGTATTGCAGTTCTTTAACCAAAAACTTTGTTAGTATTATATGGCTGCACTTTCGGTGGTACCTTACCGAACAGCGCTCCATTTCTTAAAGTTTATTTGAACTATGATCTTAAATTTTTTGCGTATACTTAGACTAGGTCGAACCTTTGGAGGCGCAGCAAAAATTAATTGGGGATTCGAGTGAAAACATAGGAAGAGGGTTCGACAGGGATATGGCATATTTTAAAAATAAAGAGATGATTATATGAAGGTACTTGTTGATTTTTGTTAAACCCATCTTTTTTTTTGTTTAAATTATATTCATTCTCATAATCCATTCCCCGATATTTAACTGTTTCCGGTATTTCTTCCAGTTAGGGGATTGAACCAGAAGACGATGTTCCGAAACACGATTAGACACCAGTCATATTACTTGACCGATTTCTTTGGAAGTGAATCCATTTGGCCTAGGCCCTTGAATTTAAAAGACCTGATTCATTGAATAAGGATTTTTTTTGACATGCTTGATGTTGTCCCTTTTCTTGTTCGGTTCAAAACTATATAATTTTTTTCTGTATCTACCAGATTCGATTTATTCATTCTGATTCCAAATGATCTACTTTTAATCCAAATGATCTATTCTAACCAAAAAAATTGGACAAAATTGTCTTTCCGGAAATCTAAACTTAAGATACCTGAAGATCGATTTGAACCGGAGAACTATTCAGTTTAATAAAATCTAGAAAACAAATATAAAAGCCTTTTTCCAACTCAATTTGTCTCCTTTTAGGTCATGGTGATCGTATTCTTTTCGAATTGAAGTTACTCCGCGTGCAGACACTCCGTGCTGAGTATAGTTCAACTAATTTCTGCATATGGGTTAACAGCGCGAAGTAGTTGATTGTGCCTCCTGCACGAAACGTTCAGTCGGAAATAGTTCAAAATGCTGCTAAAATATCGTGTATCCCCAAAAATATAACCCGCCACAACCACTAGGTCGATATTCATCGATTAAACGATAAAGTTCTATGAATTATACGCGTCTATCGATATGAAACCTACAACAACTGCCTTTACCTTGAAGAAGAGTCATTTGATTTTATCACGAGACCTAAACTATAGGCTCGATTCCGTTTCTATTAAGTTACCTACTTCCGTGACAAGAATGATTGATATCGTTGTATTCGATTTTATTTCCACTATTATATGGTACGTACAATTGTTAGTACAGAAACCTTAATTTACCAATCCACTATCATAATAGAAAAAAAACTTTACTTATCAAACAGACCACATAGTTTAGCTTGGTGAAGGGCACACCTATAAAACAAATATGTTTAATTAGCTTCATACTGGTTTATCAAAACGAAACCATTGTCGACCTTCGATGATAAGAATTTAACTTTAAACAAAAAAACCTTTATAATTGCTTAATTTGTTTGAAATTCCACCACCTGTATTCGGTGTATTTTTAAGGTTCTTTAATTTTGTTCTCACTCGTAATAAGAACCTTGTTCTGGAGGTTTCTATCTTTATATTGCAATCATTTCGAAAACACTTTTGAAATCGAAACGCAAAAGGTCAGAAATATAAAATGCAATCTATTGCGCTAATGATGTTTTCAAAATACAATAAAAAATCGCATGTAATGCAATCAAAATGCACTAGTACATGCGAACATAGAAGCCTACAATTTTATAGCGATCAACCGATTTGCAATTTTATTCAAGATCACAGTACAATTGCGCATTCGAATTGCATAAAGAAATTCGTTATTTCAGGGTTTTGGGAAATATTCAGCCTTTTGACGATTTTGTTTTTTCCGTTTCGAGTTGAATTCGAATTTAATTTTAATTTCTTTATATTCGCAAACATTCAAAACCCAATGTTATTGAGACCGCTTCAAAAAATCAGGCTACAAACAACGTGAACAATTTCCAAGATACCCGTATGAGTGATCATTTCGAGTTTAATTACATGTTAACTGTGTTAATTAATTATTTTGTAAAAAATAAAAACCGAAATGAAAAACTCGTTTTTGCGTTAATTGTGTTCATTGCGAAATGTTTAATATCAAGTTTGTATATCTTTTACAAGTAGCGGCCATTTGAATGTTTTACTGTGTCTCATAAACATTTGTTTTATTGTCGTTCGGATTTCTCTTTGACTTACATTTATACGGAAAATAATGAGAACCGCAATAGTTCGTATTAATTAATAATAAAAGCATAAAAATAAAACATATCTGATCCATTATTAACTTTCGTTTTTTTTCTTTCCTATTTTTCCAGGTATGTTTTATTTCCTTATTCGATGACTGACACGTTGTTTCGTAAGTACATTTGTAGTATGATGTATTCAGTTAAAATTACTGCAATTAAAATTTTTGTATTTTTTATACTTTTTAACTTTTGTAGGCAATAAATCAAAGAATTAAAAATTATGGTGCTGTTGTAAGATCGTATAATATTGACGATTTATTCAGTGATTTATGTCGAACAGTAGGAAAATATTGAAAAATTAATTGGCCTTTTGTTCGTTAAAATTCGGATGCCGTTAAAACTAAAGTTGTTTGGCTATATTTTTAACATTTTATTCATAAGTACTCGTAGGTATATTATTATTAGTTTAAATTTTGTGTAAAATACATGTTTTTGGGAAAATATCAAATTTAAAATCTATATATAAACGTTACAGTGTCGTATTATATAAAATTGACTTTTAAATTGAAAATTATTATAACGTTTGTACAGACTTTAAAAAAATGACCAAAAAATTCTTTGATTGTGTTCTTTATCGATTTGTCAAATCAGAAAACTTCTTTTTTCAACCGTCGATGAATAGTAATCCATACTTAGATCTTTGTAATTTTTATTTCTTGTTTTATGATTTCGAAACATATTTTAGAAAATTGGCAATTTTTTTTAAATATTTGACTATTTGCGGCAGATGCGGTAATCTTCGAACTGTTATTTGTAAAAAATTTTTTTATTTGCTCTGCACAAGGCCTCTTTTGACAAAAATTGTTTTCTCTTTTTTGTAAGCTGAAATATTTGCTAAATTTTTGGTCAAATTTGATTGGTCAAATTTAATTGGTCAAATTTGATTGGTCAAATATTTGTCAGCATGTGAAACTGTCTAATACAGGTGTTGAGCTTATTTGACTACATGGCACACAGTTTAATGCAAGCTTCAAGGGGAGCTTGTAGGGAGTGCAAAAATGACAATTTCTGAGACCCATTTTTTCTTAAACCGCCAATCGTATCACTCTAAATTTTTATTTGTAAAATTCTGTTAGTATACTACTACTTGATCGAAGCATTTTTAAAAAATCGCTTGACTTTTTTTTATAACAGCGGTTTAAAGATTGCTACTTTTTGAACTTTCCTTTCGATACTGCGTTATTTAAATTTGATAATCTTCGATCAACTAATTCTTTTATCCAAAGCAAATAAAAGAAAAAAAGAAATGAATGAATTCTGATAAGCGGTTGGCGAGAAAACGGGGCAAACTCTTCAAAAAACATGATTTTTTACGAAATCATTTTGTTTACGACTGCAGTGTGTCAGCTGCATGTCGGGTGTGCATCATTTCTTTGAGAATCTTATGTTAATAAATTTTCCTAATTTTTCTAGTCTTTTTTATGTCATGTAAAATATCTGTGGCAACACTTTTTTTATCATTTGACAATAAAATCATCAGATGATACGAGTATTATAGATTTGATTAACTTGAATTTTTTTTTTAATTTTTCCATTTTAATTTCAAAATTTATTTTTGGGCCTTTTCCGGCCCCCCAATGTCGCGATTTTGGTCTTGTTTTATCAGGAAAAATATAAGATTTAATAATCAGTCGAAAACCAAAATTTGATTCTTTTTCTTTTTTTACCCTACAAGCTCCCCTTTAGCCTAATGATAGCATGAAATGCAAACCTTGTCAAACTTGCATTAGACTATAGCTAGTATTACACTGTTTGACCAAGTGGTCAAATTGCAGTAATAAGCAATGCGAAATAGCGAATTTGACCGAGCGGATACTGTGAGATTAATTGGAATTCGCTATTTCGCAATGCTTATTACTGCAATTTGACCACTTGGTCAAACAGTGTAATACTAGCTTAAATGCCACTTTGTCAAATATTTAACTATTTACCAGTAGCTCTTAACAAGGCCTATTTTACCCAAAAAATTTGACAAATTTTTTTTACTAGTATTTGACAGTTTGTCTTTATTACATGAGTTTCACTGATTGCTATATTATCAAATATTTGAACATTTGCGCTGTAATCGTTTAATGATTGTTTCTCAATTTTTTTGATTTGCACTACACAAGGTTAGCTTTATCTTAAAAATTGAACTACATTTTCTGTCAAAATATTGGGATGAAATATTTGCCAGTATGGCATACAGAGCAATAGGAACATATTTTAATAAGAATATAAAGTTTAAAAATGGAGCTATAAGAAGAACCTAATTTTATTTTGCGGTTTTAAGTTATTTTCAATGGTCCGGTAAAATACCTTAATATGGTTTTTTGGAACTCAAATTCTTTGTTATATGACATATTTTTGGAAGTGTGAGCCGATTGTACTTAATGAGCTCTGAGATGTTATTGCTTTCTCCCAAGATAGATATTCATTTAAAGAAACTTGGCTTATTTTACTCTAAAGGTTTTTATCTTTATCTATTTTTCAGTAATGTCTAATCTGTGCGCATACATCTGTAGATTATACATTAAAAAAAATAAATAAAATTCGACAGCATAGTAAATTGTCAAATGGTTCCTCTGTTTTGTTCTCGCCTTAAAAAAGGATCTAGCTAATAGGAAAATTGGAAATAATTCTGCCATAAATCCCACAATCCGCATATTTAAACAGAATTCACCAACGCCTCAAATTCAGTTTCTGTTAGACCTAAGTAATATCGACATTCTAGAGAATTAACGATATTCATTCAAACAAATTTGTTGTTGTATGGAAAAGAAGATTTCCTCTTCAGAAAGGGATTACCTTTTTTTTCCATTTATGTCTGTAAAAGAAAATTACTTAAAGGAAAATACTGTCGAGGAAAGAATTATCTAGACTTATCTACACTCACAGTAACATTTAAAAGCTGTAGTGTTACATTCAGATATGTGGCAGCATATTATTAGTACTGGCTAAATTCTGCTAAACTGAATCCATTCAGTACTGAACATAGATACCGGTACCGTATTAAAAATGCTACACTGCATTGATACCGTATTAATAGCGAATTTCAGAATAATTTAAAATATTGAATTGAAAAGTCGTGTAAAAATACTGTTGTCTGTTATTTAAGTGTGTCGGTTTTTATGAAACTACGCAGTGGATTGCCAGTATTTTTAAACGGAAAACTTATTTTTCAATATAAAGTGTACTGTGAAAACATTCATCAAACCAATAAATTTTTCTCAATGTGGTTTTCCTTTCAATAACATTTTTCTTACGTTGGTTATTTTTCTTTCCTACTTATTGGACTCTAACAGATATATGACATGTGTTATTAAATTAGTCATTCATCTGCCAGGACTTGAACCAAGGACCGTGTATCATACTGAAGAAAATACCCTTCCAATGTTGCCACAATCGCTGTATATGTTATCATGAAATAATGTAAATAAGGCTCCAATAACGCAGTACTGATAGAGTACTCATTTTTAAAAATTCGGATACTTCAAGAAAGCGTGATAAAATGAGAGAGTCCGGAAAAGTGTCTGGAATTCTAAAGTGTCTTTAAATTTTCTTAAACACATGTATTTATTATTTTCTTTCGACTGCTATCAATTGCATAAAATAGTGATGAACCTTAAAACGTCATGAATTCCAACATTCATTCAGTGCTCATGCAGTACTGATTTCTCCGAAGAAATTTGAATGACTTTTTACAGTTCTGCATCCGTATTGAAAAACAGAACTGGTTCAGAACTAGCTAGAAAATTACAATCCAACATTGAAAAAAAATGAATTCAGAAATTTAGGAGCTTACAAGAATCACATTAAAAAGAGAACAATAAAGAAAAAATAATCTTTCTTGATTAAATAGCTCACAATGTAACGTAAGCTCAATTGATTTTTGTAAGGCATTCAAGCAAATTTCACAACTCGCAATTGACTGCACTATCTGGTATGACTCAGAGTTCGAGTAAACGTGCTTGAATTGAACCAAATTGAATTGATGCCAAAAACCTCCTTCGTACTCCCCATAATATTACAAAGACATTCTTCTTCAACCTGTTGATTACTGAAACAACAAAAAAAAAGCCCCAAGAAAGTATTCTTATCTCTGTAAGACGAATGAGTACACATTAAGAATTTACCCAACTTTTTTCCATTGTGAAGTATGTCATATCACTGTTAACCCAGATTTTTTTTTTTTTTCTTAAGTTTACTTAACTTACCTGGTAAGGTAAAAGGGTGTATAATCGATTTCGAAAAGTAATTGCCCTTCTTAGCTGGTTTCTGACCGCAACCACGCCTCATCTTAAGCCGACCTACAAGAAATGACCAAGCCAAAGGTGCGTACTGAATGTTTCTTCGGTCAGTTAAGCAATCAGGTCAATTGTATTCATACATTGAATTTATTAGGAATTAGACAAAATATTAGCACAGCTTATGCTTGTTTTGCTGTTGTTGTTGGCTTAGTATGTAGTAGCTGGGCTTTTATTTTATTTTATTTATATTTTTCAAGCCGCTAATTGAAATTTCAGCTTAACCGTGCCCACTTAACTCCTTCAGTTCAGAGCGCGCGCGCGCTCGTCATAAACGATGTTATGGACAAAATGGAAGGGACTCGTATGAAGCTTGGAGCTAGGCTTTAAACTGATCTTAATTGTTGGGCACTTATGTATGGTGTGTTCACGGCGATGTTGACAATGCCGTCACTAACTTGACACTAGAACGACATAAACAACATTATTCGAATCATTGTGCAATATTTTGCTCTGTCATAGCCCGTAATTGATGGATATTAGGGTCCAATCTTTCACATACAGAGGGACACAGGATTAGGCATATGATGTGCGAATTTTATTGTTCCACAAGTGGGCAAACGCAACAAACAAGCAGTATGATACGATAAACTGAGAATAATTTACATGTATGTGACTTGATGTTGTTCTGCTCATGATTTCATTTCCACTATGGGAAACAGTCGATTGCTGATGTTATTTGATTAAGTTATCAAATGGAACAGAGTGCACTCGGTGATATGATTGGTCTTTTCATGCGTGCATTATATGTACATAATTGTTGTTGACTGAGTATAGAAATTTGAGTGATGTTTTGTAAGCATCGACGACAAAAAAAAAATTATGATGTTCGAGTGATGATGAACTCTCAAACGACCGACATACTAAACTAAATATTTCTTAAGTAGTATTGTATGTATGCATTGCTTGTATGCAGGTTTTTTCACAATCAAAATCAAATTTTATGAAAATAAAACTTTGAGAGCAATTTCAAAAAGTCTTACTTCATATTGATGAACGCGTTTCTTCCTATTTATTTCATCAATTTGCTGCAATACATTATCCAGATGTTTAGGGCGTAACGTTTCAGTATTATTTGACAAAGCTATTCGTCAAAATGACGGAATTACAATCATCAACTTCTTCCTGAAGAAATTCCTAAATGTTTTGCTGATTGATGAACAATTTTATCATTTATTGAGCATTAGATGCACGATTTTCCACTGCGTAAATTGTATTCCAGTCAGGACATAAAAAAATGTTTGAATATATTCAGCAATTGATGTAAAAAATCGTTGAGCTAATGCTGTTCATTTTTCACTGGTAAATGTTTCATCAAATTTGCGACAGATTTGACAAATCCTTCATCAAATTTTTGACGAATTTGACAAATCCTCATCAAATTTGTGACGGATTTGACAAATCTTCATCATTCAGCCAGAAAAGTACGTATTTCGATCAGTTTTTTAATTAAAGAACCAAGGCTGCAGCTTTGCTATAATAGCAACAAATTTGTTTCATTGTTTGTATGTTTTTTTTCATTTTCCTAGTTTACTACAATTTCTAAGAGTTTTGCTGCACTTCCAGAATTTAAATTTCTTTAGTAATTTTTGCGCTAACTTTTGAAAAAAACATTGAACACGGTTTAAAAAATAAAGTAAAAATGGTGTGTTCCATCTTTTCAAATTTGGTTTAATGAAGCAGTGCCTAATGCCGTCAGTTTTAAATTTTTGAAGTGGCTGTACTGTTGCTAGTGTTTTCTGTTTACGTACTTGAGATTCTACTTTTATTTGCAATGTTTTCCAATGATTGTTGTTCTTCAGAATGAATATATTCATAAAAATTACATGTTCATTAATATGAAGAAAGAATTGTCATGGGACAAACATTTCAATCATTTGATGAATATAATTACATAAAATAAATGCACGTGTTCATTGGAGGAAAATTGACTAATTTTTTCATTAGTTCAGTGAAAAAATGCATAAATATGAGGTTTAGTAAAAAAAATCATCTATATGAGGTTTAGTCGAAGGTGCAGAAAAATCGTAAAATTCAAAATCCAAAAACAAAACACATTAACGACTGCTATTTTTTAATTTAATCCAAAACGCGGGAATTATAAAGAACCAATAATTAATCGGCTTATGACTTTGTTGAAAACAAATGCAAGTTATTGTGGCAATTACAGGCAAAGTTAAAAAATTGCGGAATGTTTTTCTATTCGAAATACAGTAGAACCTCTACATAGTGACCACCCAAGGGACTGTGCAAAATTGGTCACTTTATTCGATTGGTCAGATTATAAAAATAATTTAATAAATAAAATCCGTTTCTGATTTACATCGGGACCGTAAAAAATGGCAACTTTAGGCAAGTGGTCAAGATAAGAAGGTGGTCACTTCTTCAGGTTCTATTGTATATAGGTACGAAGATTCACTAATAATTCATTCAATTCTTCTTCATTAAATTCGCCTGAGCCACAAATTCATTTCTCTAGCTGCACGTAATGCACATTAATTGATGAATATTTAATATGATTTAGAAATGATTCGCTTAACGTTCACTAAAGGGAGCATACCGCACCTTATAGCTTTTTGTGTTTTTTTTCATGTTTTAATCGTAATATCGATTCATAAGTGAATGTGCATTATGTTCAGCCAATTTCAAGAGGTAGGTGATCACGTTTTTGAAAAGAAAATTAGCTTTAGTGATTGTCTATCTCCTCATTTAATTTTTGTAAAGCAGTTGAAGAATTTCTCCGGTTGAATTCGTTTAAACTCGGGACGGAAAAGGCTGAAAATGGTTTTAGGACCTGAAAAATCCGGGCAAAATAAGCAGTGCAAGCTACACAATTCCAGAGCTCCGCTTGCGACAATTTTTGTTGCTTCAAACAAATAAGCATGATGGATTCAACCCGGTCTTCGATTTGTTACGCACTTTTAGAGATACTTAGTTCCAGATTCAGCTTCCTTTGTTACAAAACATGTTTAAAGTACTTCAATGACAACTCAATTGAAGAAATATTGGAATCGTACAGAACCATATTGGACTTGTAATTAGTTTGTAATTTGTACGAGTACACAACAACGTCGAAAAACAATAGGCTTGTTAAGTTCTCAACTTTTTCATATAGGACACCCACTACAAATCTCATGCCAACTGTCGATTTCATTTCGATTTGTAAGTGCATTCGAGCTCGTATTGAATTGCACACCTTATAAAATATATTACTATATACACCTACGAGATAATTGTTATTATTAACCAGACAGGTGTGTACTATTAGTGCAGCTCCATGTGGAGTTCCGAACCAGAAATTTTCCATGGGAAAGTTGGTTTTCTTTGTAAACATATAAGCGAGTTCTCGTGTTGTGTGTTACGAGGAGGATTTCACTTATTTTCAAATTGCATGTGTGTCGTATAGGTGCGCACGTACTATCGCACTATTATCGCGGTAGGCATGCAGAATTAATGTACATTTAAAGACGAATGAAATTTATGGAATTCGGTGTCGATTACAAAACTAACCCACACATACGCACTCTGTAGCCGAAGAAAAAGCCAAGAAAATTGAAAAACTGGACATGAGGTATTTTTTTTCTATGAGCAAACAGTTTGCGGCCTGATATTGTCTAAGTTAATCGGTTTAATGGCGTTTTAAATATCTCGGCTTTTCCTTTCCAGTTGAATGCAACAATGTACGATATTAAAATAGTTACTTTTTTTTCGTATCTAATTCCCACTACATTGTTGAGTTTTTCTATAGATACGTTCGATTTTTCTAATAGCGTTTTGATATGTTTGCGTTAAGTTAGTAAATTAGCTAGTTAGTTAGTCAGGTTAGAAATTGGCTATTTAAATCGAGTTTTAATCATTCCGAGACTTTTACTCTTACCAAAATATTCGTATAACAAGTTGAAGCACTCTATTCAATTAGATATGGGCGGTACAGTTCATTTTGGTGAAGTACTTCCGAACTAGTCGTCCATTCGAAAGAGTTAGTTCAGTGAACTGCTTCTAATGAACTATTCCCTTAGTCTAGTCTTTTCTCTAATGAAACCCAGTTCAGTATGTCTATTGTTCAGTGGTCTTTGTTGGTTGGGAAATATGAAGAAGAGCGATGTACAGCTATTGTCTCTTAGAGTGAACTGCGCAAATGTTCTGGTAAAATTTCTGTCAAGCATCACTGAAAACGAAGAAAACTAACTGTTCAATTGAATAGAATTGCAGTTCAACAAAATGAGTGACTTACTTCACTCACTCACTTCACTCACTTCACTCAGTTCACTCGTGAACGACCCAAGTCAATGACTAAAGTTTATGGGATTTTAAAACGATTTGTAAATTAAATTTCAAGTAAATGTTTTGTTCATACAACGGAATCATCGTTAATAAACATTATGTTTAAACGATATTTCCATCTATCAGGAGGCCAGGGCCCTATTTGGACCTTCGCGCCATTGCTGCTGATGATGATTTGCATCTATCACTGAAGCGGGTCTGAGCTCTACTTCAACCCAGCGACAGCCAACGAAAATGAAAATGAAATTCTCAACTCGAATTCAATGCATCGAAAACGCAAAGTTGTCTCTTTTAACTGTAAAACATACGAGACTACCTTTACGTTAATCTTCGATAGACAAATATCACAAAATAACTTCAATCCTAAAATCCTTGAAATTGCCTTAATGAATTTTATTGAATTGGAATCATCTTTATCATAGTTAGAAGCGACATTAAAATATTGAAATTCCTTCACAAATGAAAGCTATTTTTTATGCATTTGAACTGGTTACAAGACCTGCATTGGCCTCCATTCGAATATAATTCTTATATCGAGGCTGGAGCATCTAAATCTACCCCATTATATTTGGATATAGTACATGAAAGGGATTTCAAGTTAATATGTGACGATTTAATCACAGTTACTATCAACTCTCTAGAGCATTCCGGCAATCTTGATATTCTTGCCTTTTTTCAGATATTTTCATTGCGATTGTTCGGAAGAATTCACCAGCTTAATTCCTCCACGGTTCCATTTTACTCACAATACTCGCAGTGCTGTATGTACATGCCCACGAGTATGTCTGAAAACACCTTTTGGGCGTACACTAAAATACTGTCAGTCGTTCATCGGTTGTACTCTACGTTTGTGGAGTAATCCACCATCTTTAGTTTTTCCTAGAAAACATAATTTGCATCAATTCAAGCGAAACACTAATCGTTACTTTTCCTCTTCCAATTTTATACGCGATTTCCTTTTATAATCCATTGTTTGATAAGAATAGAGTTTTCCGCACCGTATGTAATGGCGGCAATTTACTAAATATGAAATCAATTTTTGAAAAAGAAATTAATAATAACCAAGCTTTAAACGCTCAGTTTTCTTTCTTTAACGAGTGAAGTATTTGGTCGTATTTTCCCTACAGTACTACGATCCAAAAATACATAGTATAGTGGAGAAACGTCATGTGTAGACTATAACTCCGTAATATCCTATAATATTGAACAGTTGTTGCATGATAAAAATCTTTCAACAGTGTGGGCGCACCTTTAATGTTCTTTGGGTAGACGTTCGGAACGCGTTTAATTCTGAGATGCGGTATAGTTACTACGCAACTGACAACTTAAAAAATAAAGTTCCAATTAGCCGCCTTCTGCAATTGGATCCACTGTCATAGTTCTACATTAGTTCTAAGTTTCAGCCTCCTAGCAAAACCGGTTCCTGATATCTAGAAACCCCCACCTGACTCCTTCACCCCCTCAAAAGATACCACTCGTAGGGGTTCACCAATTCTACCCACCAAATTAAAATATCAAAGGTTTTGTGAGCTATGGGCTTCAAACGCTTTTGCGTACGTCGTCTATGGCGGATATACATATATTTTTTTTTTTTAAATGAAATTACAACTTTCAGGGTACAAATTTTTTTTTAAATATCGGGTCGATCACAACACTTTATTGTTAAAAAATTTGAACTAAAATCAAATTCTGCTGGTCCCAGAATAACGCGCGGGCTATTCACCGGAATTTCAGAAGGACCATCTTATCCTCCCAGTACTGAAAGATGAATATCTTCAGCGGAATATATCGAGAACTGATCAGATTCTGCTAAACTAAATTCATTCAATACTGACTATAAATACCGCTTCAGTATTACGAGTTCAGTACTAAATCGATACCATAAAAAAGTGTGCTTTTCTTCAATGGGGTTTTTTTATATTGGTTATTTTTCTTTTCGAGTTATTGGGGTTTCTCTGTGTACATCTCCACCAAATATATGATCATTAAATCACAAGTTCCTGAATAACGCGCGAGTAGTCCACCGGAATTCCAGAAGAACTATCTTATCCTCCCAGTACCAGAAACATGAAGATCTTCAGCGGAATATTTCCAAAACTGACCAGATTCTGCTAAACTAAATTCATTTAATACTGAATACAAATACCGCTTCAGTATTGCGAGTTCAGTACTTAATCGATACCATAAAAAAGTGTGCTCTTCTTTAATGCTCTTTTTTTCATATTGGTTATTTTTCTTTTCTAGTTATTGGGGTTTCTCTGTGTACATCTCCACCAAATACATGATATTTAAATCACAAGAAATGCCTTAAGACAAAGAGAAGGAAAAGGCCAGGAATTCCAAAATTTCACTTAATTTTCTTGTAGCTTTTTTTCGTTTTTGTAAATACTATGATATCCAAATTCGAAGATTCATTTAGTCCTGTCGCAGTACTGATTTTTTACAAAAAAAAAATTCGCTTTTAAAATTCTGCTTCAATACTGAAAAACAAAATTGATTCAGAACTAGCTCGTAAATGTTGATGAAACTACGTTGAGGTTTTTGGAACAACTATCTTTCATTAGAAGAAAAAAATTAATTCGGTATTTAAGTTATCTTAGTACTAAAAATTTCCATGCACTTGTCAAAGTCCGATTTCTGTTTGACGGTAAGTTTTCAGTACTGAAGGGCTAGTACCTAAAAATGGTATGCGGGTACCAGTTTTTTTTCTAGCAGGAATTTAGGAATTTTTATTTTGAAAGATTTGATCCTTGGACCAAACGGATTCAAAATTTCGACAAGCTGTAAAAGTCAAGTTATCGCGCGATCTATCAAGTTTAGAATCTAGAAATTGAAAATTCTACCTCTATTATTTTGTCTTTAATACGTTTGTTGTTCTTGAATCTTGCAACAAGATCACATATTGTAAGGTAAGAAAGCTGCTACAAAAATTATGTCAGGCGGTCGCAAGGAGGCGCTTGAAGTGGTTGGGCAGTCTTTTCTTCGACAGTTTGGAAGATCTGAGGTTGATAGGCCATGACAAGTTGGCCAAATTTATAAGGGATTTAGGATGTTTTGGGGGTGATTAATTTGTTCACGATATTTCCGAAGGGATCGCTATGGGCCCTCTTTTGGTGCCTAGAGTGCGCTGTGGCTAAGTGTGGCCCCCTTCCTAAAACTAAAACTAGTTAGTTTACAATGCCACAATGTAGAGATTTAACTCATTAACGAAACTGGCCTTACTTTTTTGTCTAAATTATTCCGTGTAAAATTTTCACTTCCTTGCTTGACGCTCTCTAAGTTGGTGTGCATTCGAACAATTATATTTAAATAAATCGATTGTAATTTCATAAAACGCTGCGATTTTCTTACGATGTTTTCGGGTTTCCATGTAAAATTAATGTTCCACAACACCACAACCTAATCTAATTAAGAAACAGGTAGGAAACTTGTGTGGTGAATCTAAAACTTAAATTATATAAATGGTAAAGTGGAACAGATGCTCCGTTAGAAATTATTATGAAATGGTTATCGCGTTATAAAGAGGAAAGAAATAAGCAGGTAATCAGACGAAGACTAGCTTCAATTAATCCAAGACAAGACCTATAAGATTCTAATTTGGATTGCCATTTCCTTTACATTATGGATATGTAGACACGGCACGATTCAAGACCATTCTGTCTACCATACATTTGTTCGTTAAAATGTGGGCAGATTGCTAGGCCGGTTATATAAAATTGCACTGAATTCAATCAGCTGATTTTCGTTTTTTCGCGCTCGCTTAACCAGTCCGTAACTAATAAAAAATGTGCCTCTAAGAAACCAGTAAAAGTCCTTAAAAGTGAAATTTGGAGCACAGAAATTGATCGGGTCAGTATAAAACGCGATCGCTTACCACGTTACATCGCTTCAAATATTCATAAAGTCGGAAAAGCGATCGAATCGGATTGAAATATGGTTGCGAGCAACCTGTCTTCGAATTCGGGCCATAATTTATGATTTAAGCGATCGCTGGTGCACGTACGCCATACGCCAGGTTACTATACCTTACCTGCCATCGATATCGCGGCAATTGATACCTTGTCGTGTTTTGTCTCGGAAAAACGCCATTCCCACAAAACAGACCGGCTTTGAAATTGTCCAGAACTGCTAAGATATCACCGGTATTTCCATCTTGTTTCGTTTTATGGTAGTTTCTGGGCTTTTTATGTTGCAAACTTACTCAAGCCGCAGGTAAACCAGCGGGAACTTTAATAAGAGTTTACACTTGCACTGAATTTGTCAGGGCTAAAATTTAAACAGCTTACCGGGTAATGAATAGGTAATGAATTGGACATAAGGTGACGATTGCCGTGATGAAATTATAAACTATAGGCAGGCCCTTCACAATCGTTGTCCTATTTATTACCCGGGAAGCGCTTGCTTATACTGGATTCGTGATCAGAGCGCTTCCTGGGTAATGTATAAGGTAATGCATGACTGACTATTTTTTAATGTTTCTTCTCATGAGATTTCGAGGCAGACAGATGCACTAGTAATTGGTTCGATAAGCTGAATATCTAACGTTCATTGGTTCAGCGTCAACGTGATGCAAGAATATTTGTTTTATGCTGGCATTGCCAGGACTAGAAGATGCACTACCTAGGCCGAGATCAGTAAGTAGTGACCGGCAGGACATACCCACCTAAACTAAGGAAATACTTATTAGTAGAACTAACAAAAAATAATCATTACCGAATCGATTCCGTAATCATTACAGTTCCTACTGGGTATGACTTTATTGAGCGATCGTTCTCTTTCGAGTCAGCACTTCTTAGCCCGATCAAATCGAACTCGAGGTGATTCAGTAAATCGATCTTTGTACTAATTAGCAGTATTCAGTGCTCGGTATGTGGTAATCGGCGAAAATGAAAATGAAAAGAAAATTAATTTGCCTACCTGAAAGTAAGTAGGCAGAGCCGGATATAAATAAGTTATAAGTTGCGACAGTATGTTTTTTCCAGTCCTGGACAACAAGAGTGAATGTCAGTCGACAGTCGATATACTCGACATGTACAGTATCCGTCTTAGATTTGAATTTTTGCCGCCAACCTATTGAGCAAGATCGTGGCGAACAAGACATAAAATGGTACGCGCCGATCGTTTGGTCACTTTGAGATCAGTCAGTTCGCGATCGCGATAGATCTATCCAAAAGTAGTATTCGGGTCAGAAGAACAATTTCAAGGTTCACCCCGTCGATAATTGGTTTGGAAAGACACGACTTAATAAACATTGCTGGCCGCCATGAATGATCGACGTAACGAACACTATCACTTTATACTGTGTAATATTCAAGAAAAATTTCTTTAGGTAATTTTATAAATTATGCTACCGCGCTGTGTTGTCTTGTAACTCCATTGCATAATTATTTGCTAAATTGTAGAGTAGGCGGCATAATTTTTTCTGAAGTATACCGCACCGGCGACTGCTATTTAAAAAAATTGTTAAGTCTTCTTCGGTAATAAAATTCAATTTGAATGGTTGAAGTTCTTTAGTAATTTGTCCTGGCTGCATAGAACACAATTATTTTAATCGATCAAAAGCAATTTTATTTGCCAAAGATGCGATATTCGATTCAATGGCAATCAAACTCAAGCAACTATGATCTCACGAATGTAACAAAATTCAGTTAATTAGTTGTTCTTGAATGGATATAAGCAATCTTTTCTCTGACTATGACACTTTCCTCCCCTCTACACTCTTCGATCAAGGTTGATCGTGCCATTCTTTTATATAGAGATGGTTCTTCCACTGAATTTGTTCACCCGTTATACCCGTATAAATACGAATATGATCGAGTAGCGCAATCTCCAGTCGAAGATAACACATTACCTACAAAATGTCAGGGTAAAATTTTTTTTTTAAATATTGGGTCGATCACAACACTTTATTGTTTAAAAATAATGAACTAAAATCAAATTCTGCTGGTTTCCGAATAAATCGCGGGAAAACCACCGGTATTCCAGAAGAAATTTCTTACGCTCCCACCACTGAAACATGAAGATCTTCAGCGGAATATTTCCAGAACTGATCAGATTCTGCTAAACTAAATTCATTCAATACTGAATACAAATACCGCTTCAGTATTACGAGTTCAGTACTAAATCGATACCATCAAAAAGAGTGCTTTTCTTCAATGAGTTTTTTTTTATATTAGTAATTTTTGTTTCTGGTTATTGGGGTTTCTCTGTGTACATCTCCACCAAATATACGATGTTTAAATAAAAGACAAAGAGAAGGAAAAGGCCAGGAATTCCAAAATTTGACTTAATTTTCTTGTAGCTTTTTTTCGTTTTTGTATAGTATTTACATATTCAAATTCCAAGATTCATTTAGTCCTGTCGCAGTACTGATTTAAAAAAAAATAATTTAACTTTTAAAGTTCTGCTTCAGTACTGAAAAACAAAATTGATTCAGATCTAGCTCGTAAATATTGATGAATTTACGTTGAGGTTGGTAAAACAACTTTCTTTTATTAAAAAAAAATGAAATCGGTATTTCAGTTTTTAGTATTAAGAACTTTCATGCAATTGTCTGCTCTGATACTAAACAAACGCCCATTGAAAAATTAAGAAATTGTGAGAGATACTATTTTTTTTAACGTCTATTAAGTATTTTTACTCATTTACTTAAGTTAAAATATTTTTTTAAACAAATCGATAAGGACAAATCTAGTTTCTATAATTTCTAATTTTTACGCCTAAATAAAGGATGAAGAAAAGAGTTTTTATATAAAATAAATAATTTTCATTTAATTAGGAAAAAAAATTGTATATTTATTTTATTTATTGGCAACCATTTTGTGTAAAATAACTCAAATTATAACGACTAAAAACTAAAATCAATGATGAAATTAAATTTTTCTTACCTTGGACCTAGTCCAGCACACTTTTCAAACTGGTATATCTATTGAAGGTTTTTCAACTGAAGCCCTCAATAACAGTATCCAAGGCAGCGATCGGTTCCAGGTGGGAAGTTCGTGTAGTAGTCTTCACAGACTCCTCTAATGCCGGTAAGCAACCGAAAAATTCACAGAAAAGTTGTTTACTATGATGTCGTCTTATAAACTTCTTTCGTAAAAAAAGAATTCTTCTATTTAGGTTCCATTCTATTTTCGGCTATTCTTCAGTTCGTATTTGACCTCTTCTGAAGTATCAGTAGTATGAGTCATCAGAACTAAGGCATGCCAAAAATTGAGAAAGAACGAAACCCTCCTTTGCACCCCTGGGGGTTGAATATCGAAAAATCGTGAAATTGGTTTGTAGGTTGTGTAGGCAAAAATCAATTTGATATCTCATCAAACCTTAGAAATATGTCGAAAACTGTGAAAAATATGCCACCCAATTACACCCCCTTAGGGTTGAATATCTAAAAATCCTGAAATTAACTTTGTGGTAGTTATATCGGAAGCTGCAGAAAGTAAAAATCAATTCGATATCTCAAAAGATCTAAGGAATATGTAGGAATTTCTGAAAATGTATGCAACCCCTTTACACCGCCTTGGGGGTTGAATATCAGAAAATCCTAAAATTGATTTGTTGGCTATTGTATAAAAACTCTGCAGAAGTTAAAGCTAATTGGGTATTTCATCAAGATATGGCGAAAATTGTGAAAACGTATTCAACCCCCTTATACCCCTTGGGGGTTGAATATCCAAAAATTCTGAAAGAGGTTTTTAGATAAATATTAATAAAGTGCGAGAAAGTAAAAACCAATTTGATGTCTTATCACTCCTAAGAGATATGACGGGATTCATGAAAACGTTTTCAACCCTTTTATACTGTATAGGTTGAAAAGAGAAAAATCTTAAAAACATGTTTCAGGCGACTATAAAACAAGATCATGGATGTTAAAAGTTATTCTGTATATAATCAGAATTGTGAAATATGTCTGAATTCGTGAAAATGTATAGAACCCCTTTGCACCCCTTTAGGGGTCGAATTTTTAAAAATTCTGAAAATACTTTTTGGGCATTTATGTGAAAAATCAGTAGAATAAAAATTGATTCAATATTTTAGAAGACCTAAGAGATATGGCGAAATTCGTGAAAATTCGAGGGTCTGAAAAGTTTCCGACCTAACAATGATACAAGACATTTTTCTTCAAATTTACTTTTATTTTTCTACATAGTCTTCTTGTAAGTCTACACACTTCTCTCAGCGATGCCCCCATCTCTTTAACCCGTCCAAATAGTATTCAGCGTCTTTCTATGCAAAATAATTGTTTATGAAGGAGAGAGGAGGCTTCATCTTTGACGAAAATCTCTTGCCTCCGAGCGCAACTTTTAGCTTAGGGAACTAAAAAAAGTACCTTGGGGCTAGATCTGGTGAATAAAGGAGGGTGGTCAAGTAGTTCAAACCGTAATTCGTGGATTTTCGCCATGACAACCGCTGACGTGTGAGACGGCTTATTGTCTTGGTGAAACAAAATTATTTTTTTTCCGCAAATGTGGCCGTTTTTCCGCAATTTCTGCATTTAGCTTGTCAAGTAATGATGCGTAGTATGCTCCTGTAATGGCTTTTCCTTTTTGAAGATAATCGATTAAGATAACTCCATGACTATCCCAAAAAACAGTCGCCATCACTTTCCCAGCTGAAAAAACAGTGTTTGCTTTTTTTTTAGAGCCGATTCCCTCTTCGCAATCCACTGTTTTGACTGTATTTTTGTTTCTGGGGTATAATGGTGTATCCAAGTTTCATCATTCAAGAGGCCAAAGCCCGACTTGGGCTGTCGCGCCATTGATGATGATGATCTAGTTACAGTAATTAATCAGCGAAAAAACTCTGATTTATTGCGTCTAAACTGCGCAAAACAGAGCGTTGGAAATGTTCATTCCAACACGTTTTTGGTCCAATGTGAGCAAACGCGGCACTCAACGCCCGGACAGCTTTCTCATGCGTAAATCTGTATTCAATATGTGACAAACACGTTCTTTGGACATATCCACAGCTTCTGCTATCTCTCTCACCTTATTTCGACGGTTGTCCAGCACCATTTGGTGAACTTGACCGATATTATCGTCAGTGGTTACAGTTTTTGGACGTCCCGAACGTTCCTCATCTTCCAAGCTTGGTACGGCCACGTATAAATTCAGCTGCCCAAAATTTCACGGTGGTAAATGATGGCGCAGAGTCACCGTACACAGCGTCCACCTCGATACTCCATTTTATCCATTTTCACAAAAACACTTACATCGACTCACTCAAACGATTGTCTAACTGCAACTGCGCGTCCAAAATCGATGAAATTTTGGTGAGAACCTTTCAAAAGGTGCTCAAACATATTCCCTAGCTTTTGTTGACGGGTGCTGCCATCTTCATGTTGAGGTCGGAAACTTTCAAGACAACCCTCGTTATGCATTCGCCAATAGATTTTTGAATTAATTTTGTATAAATATAAAATACTTTTTTAGTAGATCTACTTATACACACCTATACATTGTTTCACCCTCGCCCACCCTCACCCCTATAGCGTACAGATAAATCGAATTATTTTAATTTTGCTTTTCTGATGTCTGCTAGTCATGAATCGTGAAAAATTTTTAGGGAAGCAAATTGTTTTTTAAATCGATCACAAGCAATAGTAAAGTAAAATTAAATTTTGGCATATCGGTCAAAAAACGCTTTTGAGTACGGCGCGCGTACGGCGGACAGACGGATAATAATGTTTTTGTTATTTTTTTTTGGATCTACCTAAACTTCACGGTTACACGATTTAGGGTTGCAATTTTCTCCAATTAAAAAGTGATAAATCTCTAATTCTGTGTCTACACTGGCAATTTATCTGGCAATGTCAATGTCAACGGCAATATTGCCATATAAAAATTGACAGTGAAGACACATCAAATGCATATGGCAATATTGCTCTAAACATTGCCATGGTAATCATTGCCATGTCAATTTTGAGAGCAATATTGCCTGAAAACGCATCGTTTGACAGAAGTTAGCGTCGCTTGTCAACAGGTAGGAATACGTTTTTTTTGTTTTGATCGCGAAATGGCTTAAAATAAGTTGACTAAAGAGAAAACTATTGAAGTTATCAATAGTTTTTTTTTGTTATGTAATGTCCGACATTTTGCTTTGCTTTTCTTCACAACTTGACACTTCGAATTCACTTGCTGAAATGAAAATTGCCTTGCAATCACTCATTGCGATTTGACATTTAACGCAATGAAAATATTGCCATTGCCATTGCCAGATAAATTGCTGGTGTAGACGCAGGGTAAGCTACAAAATAAAAGTATCATTTTGAATAGTTACATAAGCTGGTAGTAGCTTATTCCTTGTCGAAATTCAAACATTATGATCCTCAACTGGCCCACTTTTCTACCGTGACACTATATTGTTTCTATTTCGTGCTTGAATGCAATCAAATCAAATATCGATCAGATATTTAAAAAAAAAAGAATCTAATACGAAATCCAGCATTGTATTGATCTGGGCTATTGTTGTTCTTTCCAGTTAGCAATCCGTGCGTGACTGCGCCCATAAAATGCCAAGTTCCGTCAAAATCTAGTCACTGTTAAAACAAAGGTGCGACCTCAGCTACCACACAATGTCAGAGATCGCCGCGATACAGCTAAAAGTATCTAAAAGATATTTCGTAACGCAGTTTCCTATAAAGTGACAGTGGCAGCACACAAACGTTTCTCAAGCGCCCAACAAATCAAAGAAAGCCATTTTTTTCATAACTGAAGTCAGGGCACAGATAGCATCGATCAGAAATTATATTTCGATTTTATCGTTTTCACCATGGGCTTAAGCGGAAAAAAAACTCTAAACAAACCTAACGAATTCATAAGGCAAGTCAGCTTCAGCATAGAGAGCCCGTCTTTCGGTAAATGTAAGCCAAGGCTTGCAAATGGCCTTCCAAATAACCCATACACCCCCTCACCACAGCATTCTTCTTCGGCAAAAAACCTAACAGCACCGCAACGGCTCGACGGTTGCTTAAGAAATCCTAAGACGACTATAGGAAATCGTTGCCAAGCCGATACATAAACCACTCGAAGCCAAGGTGTGTGCTAACTAAACGAGTGCGCGCACTAAGTAAAAGCGACGACGACTTTGCACGCTTTAATACCGCCTGGCGTTTTTCCACTTTTTTTTTTTTTAAAAAATTTTTGCAAATCAGTAATTTCGAAAAAGAGTGAAACGGAATTTCAATTGCAAACAAGTCCGTTGGACGGAGGAAAACAACTTGGCAATTTTCAACCAGTTCCGTCGACTAGAGGAAAACTGGCGTGAAAATTTCGCAATAGGCCGACCGGGCAGCCCCGTTTGAATTATGACAGTGGCCCCATTTTTACAAGCAATTTACGAAGGTAACAACGCCCGATTTCGGAATTATGCCGACCACCGGTATAAATTTTGTCGGTGTCGTGCGCGTTTTCTGAAAATCTAAAAATGAGGTCGGAACCACGATTCAACTATCCGACGAAACTGAGTCGGAGTCAGGAGCTAGTAGCCTAGCTATCTTTAGTGCGCGGCTACGTAAGAAACACTCTAGGCTTGTTGCACTACGGCAAGTTAAGTACATACTTAAAGATTGGGTCGGAACACGATTTCGAATCGCGCAATTGTGTCATTGAGCTGCGCGCGTTGCTATGGGGGTATAATAGCGCGGATTTGCGTGCGCACTTGAGCAATGCCGCAATGGCTTACCGGTCGTGAATTCAAAAGCAAGTACTCGGTACTTCTGGTTTGGCTTTACAATGGAAATTGGTTTTGGGGCCGGCTAACTCGCTTGCCGAATGCAGAAAACCGATTTTCGTCTCGAAGACAAAGGCTTGGTCTTATTCTTCTTCTTTTTCGAGCGAATGAAACGCTCGTTTGTAACGGTTCAAAGATGATTGCGTTTTCTATCAAGGCCTTGTCTTGGTCTTCTTTTTTTTTACCTACTTACTGGTTTTTTTTTTGCTTAATTCCACCAGCATTTCAAACATATTTACGGAAGAATACGAGCGATGTAAATGGGTCAATTCGTAAGGCCGTAAGCCACACATACCGCCGATGTAGCTATAAAGGAGGGGAGGGGATTTAGCCACTCAAGTATCTAATCCAATTTGCAATTAGCCTTGAATTTGTCCGATCTACGATAGATTTCTTTGCGCATTTTAAATTGAATAACGGCCGCAATGGCCTCCCCACTAAAATTCAAAGTGCATGGATTTGCTCGTGATTTTGTGTACTATTATCTGCGAGAAGGTTTCCCGCACACATTTTGCTCGTGTGATATCCGAAAGATACTTTCAGCATCGAAGAAATAAGATACAAGCTCGCCGAATGAAAACCAACGCTAGAGACGCCATTGAGAAGTGATCACGTTTTTCGTGGTTTCACGCTAATTTAAAAGTTGGAATTGCTCGCATGCACAAGAAATGGAAATTTTGTTATGATATATGGCCGGGCAGTTGCATTTCCATTAGATTGTTTCTTTTTTTTTACGAAACCTAAACGAAATGCATCGAAACTAAGGTGGATTATGTGAAATGTTTTCAGGCATTTATTTGAGCATTTTACGCCTTTCGACGAGGCTAATGTTGTTTCGATTCGATCCGGAGATTTCAAAAATAATGAATTTGCCAATTTATTTTAGCTTCGGGACATATCGGTCGGTAATCCATAGATTAATCCCTGAATCTAATCATTTGCAGATAGAAAACCTAATTTTCTTCTGCAGTAGTACAGTCGGATCCTAGCGCTTTGATGATCGCGGTTTTTTAGTTGTACTATATTGCACAACCTCCAACTCTCTGGGGTTTAAGCGACGTTCAAGGATTTGGAGCGTCGACCTTGCAGTAAAGCAATTTACTTTGTTTTTAACTAGTTTTCGACCCTATGATCAGGACTTCAGTTTTACAATGCGTTTACAAGTTTACAACGCTAACAACAGTACGAAATCTAGCGCAAAACCTGCTCCTAAAACCCTGTTTTCACGGTGATCGTTTTCAATGATAGTACTATCGTGAGAGCACAGAACGACAGTGTAAGAGTACGACAGTGCGATCGTCTGTAGTATACACGAAGCGATAGTCTGTAGTATACACGAAGCGATAGTTCAGCAATGCGATAATGGGCTATGTAACGCCATTTGACATGTCGATGTCAACCGAATGGAATTGCGATAGTGAAAAAATCGCGACAGTTCGGTTCATACGGTGAAAGTTGGTTGTGATAGTGTTATAAATTTCGCGATAGTGCTATCAACTATCTCGTCGAACGTGATAGTGCGATAGTGCAATCATGATATTGCGAAAGCAACTGTCATGCAGTTTACACGATGATAATGATCATGGCAGTATCTACCGCGATATCAACTATCGCAAAAACTATCACCGTGTAAACGGGGCTTATGGGACATGTAAAACAGGAATCATCACAGATCTAAAACACTAAAAAGCAGCATCTGAATCGTCTTTGTGCCATCAGTATACGCTCGGATGTCTGGGAAAATTTTACCGCCATTACAGAAGGTTCTGCACAAAAAGTTAAAAAACAAATATGAAACATCCCTTTTCCAAGCAGAAAAATATCGACAAATAGAGTAAATGGTTACAGGTGCAACTAACATCGGATGTGCACACTTACACCCTAAGTAAAATTTATCAGATTTAATTATTTTATTTAAAATCAAATTTCTTTCAATTATATTCAATTTTGTCAAAATGTAAAAAAAATTATGTAATTTAATCAAATCAAAACTTGGTTTTGCTTATTTGATTCAATTTTTATAAAACTTCTTAAAATTTTTAAAACAAAATCAAATTTTAAATATATATTAGAGAAAAAATTTTAAATTTCATCAAAATTCATGAAAGTAGATATAAAATCATTAAAATTCATAAATTTCAAAAAATTTCATCACTTTTCAAGAAAAAAACAAGATTTCATAAGAAATTCAATAAATTTTCCCAAATTTAATTTATTTTTACTAAATTTCAATAAGTTTCCACGAATTACATTTAATTTTTAACGAAACTAATGAAATATCATTAAGTTTCATTAAATTTTATTAATTGCTATTGTTTAACAATTCATCAAATTTAATCATATATTTTTTTTACTTTATTATTTTTTAATAATAAAGTATTGCGATCGACCTGAAATTTCAAAAAAATTTGCTACCCTGAAATTTTGTATTTTCACGCTTTAGGACTAGTAAACCCTAAAAAGGCAAAAAAAACAAAAAATGTCCGTCTGTCCACCGTTGACGCTGTACGCCGTACACCGTACGCAAAATCGTTTGAAGACGCGTAGCTCCCACACCCGTTGAGATATTAAATTGAAATTTTTATGGTGGGTAGATTGGGTGAACCCCTACGACTGGTACATTTTCGAGGGGTATGAGGGGAGAGGAGAGGGGAGCGCTTTAGACGAAAAATTTTGGTTTCTAGATCTCAGGAACCATTTATGCTAGGAGGCTGAAACATGAAACATATGTAGTACTATGATAGTGAACTCATTTGCAAAAAATGTCCGTCTGTCCGCCGTAGACGCTGTACGCCGTACGTAAAATTGTTTGAAGGCGCATAGCTCCCAAACTGAAAAACTACATTAGAAAGATAAAATTTGGTTTCTGTATATGTAATCACAAGTGGAGTCTACTGAATAAAAACTTTTTGAGGGGGAGGTGGAGCACGAAAGTCGGTGGGTACGAATTTTTAAAAAAATGCTATTTTTATATCTCAAAAACCGTACCAGATATTATCTTGAAAATTTTACAGGAGTTGGAGTCATTAAATCTCTAGTATGGAAAAAAATTTTGGGGGTGTTGGGGGTGATGGTGGAAGAGGGTAGAAAGGAAAACATTCTGAATTTTATTTCTCGAAAATCGTAATACATAGAAAGTTAAAAATGTATGACGATATAGAGCCACTATAGAGATACCCTAGAAAAATAAAATTGATGATAGGGGTAGCAAGGTACGGGGGTGATGGGTGATTTTTTATATCTCAGAAACGGCTTATGCTAGAAAGTTGAAACTTAGTACGTATATGTAGATGCGCTATTGGAGCAAGTGAAGCCCAAAAAAAGTTCAGATTTTTATTGTCGTTTAGAGGTTGAGTAAAAAATTCCTTGAACCCACATTTTCACGAATTTCGTTAAAACATGTCGAGCTATCAAAGCAATTTTACTTCTTCGGGCTCTTTATATAAGCGCCTAGAAACATTCTTCAAAATTTTTCGATATCCAACCCCTAAGGGGGTGTAAGGTGATTGTGTACATATTCACGAATTCTGATATATTTCTAAGGTATATTGAGATTTGGAATTCACTTTCACTTCTAAAAGCTTTACACATAGTCGGTGAAAACCCGATTTAGGTATTTTTCAATATTACGGTGTAAGGTATTGTTCAAGTTTTCACGAATTTCAAAACCTTTTAGGTTTAATGTGATGGAATTCGTTTTTACTTCTATGAAATCTTCTATTGATAAACAAATATCTAATTAAAAAAAAAAAACTGTCATCAGTCTGGGCGAAACTATTATTTTTGTAGGTAGAAGTCCGGAACTCGTTTAATGCTGAGAAGCGATGAAGGTTACTATGTAACTGACAACCTAAAGAATAACCAGAATGCTACTTGGAACGTTATTTTTTAGGTTGTCAGTCACATAGTACCCAACACCGTATCTCGTCATTAAACACGTTTCGGACTTCTACCCATAAAATAATAAAGTTGCGCCCAGACTGTTGGCAGATTTTTTTAATAATGTGTTGGACCACCTTTATTGGTAATAACTTCAAATAAGCGGTTTGGCATACTTTTTAACAAATTCGTTATTGTTTTTTTATCAACATTATCCCAAGCGTTAATAACAGTCATTTTTAATTGCTGAACATTGTTGTATTGCCTGTTCTCCTTATAAATGTCCCTTGCTAGGAGTCCCCAAATGTTTTCTAATGGATTAAGGTCTGGAGAGCATGCGGGCCAGGACATCACTTGCACGCGGTGATCTTGTAACCAGGATAAAGTGGCACGGCTTACATGTACTCTGGCGTTGTCCTGTTAAAAAACCCAATGCTCTGTGCCTCTAGTCCTCATAAATGGAAGTAAATTCATTCGCAACACATCCATGTATTCTGTTGAATTCATTCGAGTACTGGAAAACGCTAGTTCCAGCATTCCGTCGGCACAAAAAGCTCCCCAGACCATTAAACTGCCTCCACCGTAATTTCGTTTTGAAAAATATTGAGGATCCTTTCGCAAATCACGCCAATACCCGTTGAAGCCCAGATGGCAGTTTGTAATATGGCATCCAAGTTCCACATTTTTCTCGTCAGAAAAAATGGTCTTGAGGAAATAATAATAATTAAAATGTACATTAAAAGTTAAAGTTCAGCATATTACCTTGAAAAAGTTAGTTTACATATTTGTTCGAGCGAATTCTAGCCTAGCTGCCTTATGACGTGGTAATAAAAGTGGTGCCGATTTTAGCCTTTGTCGTCAAATACGCTTTGAATTCCTTAATACCCTGTGGGCGGTCCATTTCGACACGTTTAGTGCAGAATCCTTGGCGATTTGGGCAGCGGTCTTCATGGAGTTGCTTGCAATTTGAATTATGCAACGCTTGTTTCGGTCTAACAGTTTGCCCTTTGTTCCTCCGGTTCTGTTTTTCCCATAATTTTCAGAATTCCGCAGTACATTTCTAACAGCAGCCTCAGACCGATTAATCTTTTTGGCAATTGCACGCTTAATCCATCATCAAAAAATGCAAGGACTTTGCCTACTTTCAAATCTGTTAGAACTGTTCCGCGCGGCATTTTAATAAAATTGAAGCAGAACAACGATCATCAATATAATTCAAAAAAATTTGACTTCTTATCTATTGTAGGTAGCACAAAATACTGATAAATTGCTCACTGCGTTTATAGTTATGCTCCGGCTAAATTTCAGCGAACTTAAGCTAACGGTAAATACAGTGATCAAATTTCTCTAATTTTTTTGGTTTCCCGCTCTTTTTCTCTCATCTCTCAAATCCAATCAAAAAAAAAACAGTACTGCGCTGATTAAGTGCCAGAAATGAAGATTTTTTGGGTGCGTTTATAGTTAGCTCCGCAGTGTATTTATAAAAAAAAAATTATTAGCGTACCTCAACATATACTATACTTTCGAATAAAACCAACCTGGATAAAATCGAGCAAATAGTTTTTGAGATAATAATTTCTAAAATTCACCTATTTTTTCTGCTTTCTACTCGGATGTTCCTTAAGCAAAATTTAAAATTTTTTATCAAAAATAATAAAATTTCATTCAATAAGTTTTATTAATTTTTGTTATAATAATAGTTCATTAATATTTTTTGCATGAAAATATTAAGCATGCAAATATTAAAATTAGTAATTTAAACAAATTTTATTAAATTTCAATAATTTTCATCAAATTATTCATTAAATTTACCAAAAATAATTCAATTTTACAAATTTGTTTTAACATTCCATCAAATTTCATAAAAAAGTGCAATTTATATAAACTTAAACGTTGATAACTCGAAGTTTTAATTAATTAATTACCTAAATCTCATCAAATTTAATAACAATATAAATTTAATTAAAAAAAATCATAATTTTTAGTAATTCTCATAAAATTTCGACAAAATTGATCAATTCCATCAATTTAATCAAAATTCACTAAATTTCAGAGAAATTTCAAAGATTTTTTTAAATAAAATTACAATTTTAAAATTTTTAATTTCAATAAAAATCTAGAAAAAATCTTTTAAATTTCATGAAATGTTATTAAATTACATAAAATTTTTTCAAAACTAACATCCAGATCCACCTCCAGTCACGACATGATTTTCAGGTGTTGTAAATTCAAAAGGTTGGTTAGGATATTGTAAATCATCCCATGTACGAAAGGTTTGTTTTATACGGGCTTATAGGCCGAATGTAAAACGTTGCTTAAGATATCATAGGTCCTTCCTGCATAAGGTCATTTAAAAATTCTGCATGAAGCTGGTTCAATGTTAAGCCATAGGAAGAAGAGGAAAACTAGTGTTATCCTTAGTTCTGCCGGGTCACACATATGGTAGTATTATGCGAATCCATGTCTTGAACATGAAAAATGGTTTCAGTACGTAATTTATCAGTCCTTTCTATTTTGCGGGGTTTAAGACATATTCTTTTCACCTTCAGCAGTAGCCATAATTTGTCAAGTTTAAAAAAAAAAACAGTAGCCGTCTGTAATTTTACAATTTCAATTTACACAACTAATGGTTTCAGTTCATTACCAATATCGTCGTCACAAGCGATTATCGTTGTCGCCTGGCGATTGCCAAATAGCCGGCCGCGTACGTCTCGCACTCCCTAAAACCAAATGAACATTGGCCACAATTTGCTCGACAAAAATAACGCGACACTCTTAAAGATTTTCTCGCTGTCCATTAATTACTGCACCCTGACAACGAGTACGACGCAAAATGTATAAAGCGACATGAAACCATGTCGACAATGTTCGCCATGTTCGGTGTACTGGTTAAACCCAATTCCGTGCAATTAATCAAATTCTGAGAGCAGGTGGTTTCGTTTAAAACTTTACCCAAGTGCCGGTCCGTTTTGATCGATTTTAGCCTGTCGCCTTACAAGCTGCAATATCCGGCATAAGATATCCTCCAACTAACAACTGACCATAGACGTTTAAAATCGATTTTGTTGCAAATTTATGCGATTTTTAACCCGGTACACTTAATGCTATTGTTGCTAAAAAAAATGATCAATTATTACAAATCGCAAGTTAGACACGTGTGCGAGCGACTCTCTACTATCTAACGCAAACGGAAGTTTAGATTGCAACAAAGTTGCCGATTCGGAAAGCGTGCAAACGCGTTCGCATTTCAATGAAATTAAGTCAAGTCCAATGCTCTTTAGTATTGTGACTGGCACACATTGTGTTCCAATGCAATCGAGCTGTTTAGAAATTGATAACGTCTTATGAATTTTGAATGATTCAACACATCTTCTTTTGGGGTCATTTACTTGTAATGCATGTTAGTTTTCAGCAAGTGTAATTTTTTGTGAAAAATTTCCAGTAGGAACTGTAATGATTACAGAATCGATTCAGTAATGGATCTGTTTGTAAGTTCTACTTATTACTTTCCTCATAACATTCTAGCCTACTTTTTGCATGGGTATGTTCTGATCTCCGTCCGAAAAAGGGCTCTGATTTGCATTACCAGTAAGCACTGAATTCATGCTTAACAAAATAATTGGATTACGTAGGAATTGAACCAACGGACATCGAGTTTAAAGAACTACACATTATTGCACCTATCTGTTTTAGAATCTTATCAACTTCAAGGAACGTCCAGTCATTACCGCATGTATTACGCAGCAAGCGCTAATACTGTTCTATTTTACCATAATAATTTCAGCACTAAAATAATCACATAAAAGTTTAAGTGCATCTTAAAATTCCAACGGGGATTAAAAAAATGTTTATTTTCAAGAGAAAACTGCATTGAGCATAGGAAACCTGTCGGTTGCATTTTATGAAAAGTAGAAATCGTCGAAAACAGCATTTTATTCGAATCGCTGCAATATGAGCGCACGTTCAGCTATCGCGTAAAATTCAAATTATTATTGTTTTCTCATTAATTTAGATAAGTTTTATGAAAAGCCAGTTTAACTGGATTCAGAAAATGTCTTCGCTATGCCGAGTATCATTAAGGCCTGAGTTGACCGATTGGTTTTACATTATTTTGAGTGTTTCTCAAACACAAGAAAACGCGTTTCTTGTCGGCCTTAATGTTAACAATACTGCACGTTATATCGAGCTGTGATTTCACTTTTCTGACTTATTTATTATCATAATTAGCTTAATACAACCCACAGAGATATGATAGCAATGTTCATCATTAATTATATTCAAAGTTTTCTTCCTTCAGACCAGATCTGATATTTTAGCGGAACGCGACAGGTTTAAACTGAAACCGATTAATGTTGACTTCCTTTACATGGTTAAGCAAAACGTTTGTATGGTCAACAAAGCCGAGAAAAATCTACAAATTCATACCAATAGAATTCAGGACTTTTGTTTCAAGTTACATCATCGTGAACCGTCATCATTCTGAACTATGAATTTCATGGACTTTTCAATATTGATCACTTGAACCAGATTTTCTGTTCTTCGGGTATCAGTTTCGTTTCAACTTTTAAGTTTTTGTTTATATTATTGATAGCTTTGACTAATATTTTAAAATTTTTGTACATTTAATAGATATTAAATAAACTAACATATTTCTAAATAATGTTTCCTCGTTTTGAATAAATACACGGTAAATTTAGCACCGATTCCTCATATTTTAACGTACACTGTTTTAAAAAAATTGAATTTTTAATCCAATTTTTACTTGAAATTTCCAGTACATTTCATTTTTTCAAGTAAAAGTACACATTTCAATCACTTTTACACGAAATTGCTTGTATTAGTAAATCATTCGTGTATTTTTCAACTGAACCGTACAATTTACATGAAAAGGCTCATAAGTACGCAACATTTCGTGTAAAATTAACTTTATTTATATATGGATTGAAAATTACGTTCTTTTTCGTGTAATTCTACTTGTTTATTTGAATTTTACGACGAAAAGCATGTAATATATGAAACCACGGTTAGTTCGATTTTATTTTCTACTGAAATGAAAATGAAACACCTTCGGTGGCACAGTGGCTACGCACGCCAAACCTACGCAGCAAAACCATAATTCAATAGTTCAATTCCTAACTACAGCAAAGGGTTTTCTTAAGAGTAAGTAAGTGAGAAAGTATATTAGAAGTAGAAATAAGTGTATCTTAAAGAGTGCTAATTATACACTTTTTTTAGAATGTAAATTCAAGAGAATATCCAGTGAATTTGCTGCTTTCGAAGTTGAAATTTACTGATTGCAAATTGAAATTTACAGACCGAAAATTGAAAATTACATTCAAATCGACTATTACATCCCAATGTAAATTTACTTGAAAAGGTGTGGCGTATTTGCATACTATTCAAAAGATGTAAAATTCAATGGATTTTTTTTACTGTATATTCTTATTCAAGAACTCTTCACTAAATTTTATTTGAAAGCTGATAAAAACAGATTTTAAGAAATAGCCACTGTGGCTTGGGACCGGGTTCCTTGAAAAACTTATAGACAAATTTCCTTATCGTTATGGTAAACCTCGAAAAAGTCTAATTAAAAAAAAAATTCACTGTCTTAGATACAATCTTATCGCCTTCAAATAGGGATGTTAACGAAATGTATGGCTACTTATCACATGTGTGGTTTATACATGTTTAAGTACAAAGACCTCGAATAGCAAACCGACCGAAAAAAAAAAATTAACAACAACAACCGCAAATTGCAAATATTATTTGAATTTTTTTTTTAAATAACTGATAAAATTCTATTCCAAATTGTCCGCCTAACAATAGACAGAAACGATAAAGATAGCCTTTGGTGTAGTTTTGTTTGATCGAAAGAAGAGCCACGCGCGTTTAGGGAAATAAAAAAACTGATATTACACATGTGGTCTGCCTTGAAAACTTAATTTCAAACGTTCGTATTATCACTGAAATATATGCAACAGTTTGTTTACTTATTTGTGTACTATGTGCTGTTTTGAAACGCCCAAGTAAACACAAATTTGATTAGGAGGAAATTAATTAGCACAAAACTATTTTTTTTTGTCAAAACGAGACAAGTTGTTTCACAAATCATGGCAGCGTGTAGATGCTGGAATTTTGGTTCAAATTTTGACTTATCAGTCAAGGGTCATTCGACCAAGAATCGCGAAAAGATGACCTTACCATCTCCGATTCTTTTGAAAATTTTTGTACTTGAAGAACTAGTGAAAAAAATAATTGAAATTAAATTTTTTATTTTTATCTCATTTTTTTTTGTTAGTTATAGTATGTTAAAGTTTTCGCAAAAATGGTGTCCTGATCTCTTTGAAAATTCATATCTCTGGTAATTTTTATCCTACAATAATGAAATAGGGCTTATTTTATAGGGGAAGGTTATCGCAATATAAAAAAAATACGAATACAGATTATCCTTGAAATTTTTTTTAAGGATAACAATTTTGTCCTTTATCCTTGAATATCTCAAAATGCGTATGTTTAATTTTTTTATTTTTTTATATTTTGTAGGTTATACTACTGTTTTTCAAAACATATCAAAAAATTAACTTGGGATCTCAAGGGGATCGCGGTCAAATAAATCGAAGAACATCAGTTTTATAGAAAAATATTCATTCCATCAAGAATCGCCAAAAGCGTATCTTTATTTTTTTTTTATTTTGTTATATTTTCTATATTATACTGTTTTACAAAACATATCAAAAAATTAACTTGGGATCTCAAGGGGATCGGGGTCAAAAGAAATCTAATTAAATTAATAGAGAACTAAACTAGCCTTAATTGAGAGCCACTGATGTTCTTCGATTTTTTTGACCCCGATCCCCTTGATATCCCAAGTTAATTTTTTGTTATGTTTTGAAAAACAGTATAATAAACAATACATAAAAAATTTTAAAAAATTTAAGATATGCATTTTGAGATATTCAAGGATAAAGAACAAAATACTTATCCTTCAAAAAAACTTTCAAGGATAATTTTTATTCGTATTTTTTCTATATTGCGACAGTTTTTAAACAATAATCTTTAAAATAATCCCTACTTTATTATTCTAGGATAAAAATTACCAAAGATATGAATTTTCAAAGAGGGCTCGGCTCGGACACCATTTTTGCGAAAACTTTAACATACTATAACTTACAAAAAAAATTAGATAGAAACAAAAAATTGAAATTATATTTTTTTTTTCACTAATTCTTCGAGTACATAAATTTTCAAAAAAGTCGGTGATGGTAAGGTCACAAATTTCGTCATTTTTGGCGATTCTTGATGGAATGACCAGGGTTGCCAGATAGTTGGCTGCAGAACCCGCCGATTGAATTTATAAAATAGCCCAAAATCCGCACGAAGACTTGTAGCCCAAATACCGCGCTCAACTTTGAAATTTATCAGACCTACTTAAATGTGTTGAACATAATTGCGATTTCGACGACAAACTGTGCTCCAGAATTCTTAAGAAACTCTGTAATGTAAATATGTGCGTGAATATATAAATTCGCATTTATCACAATTTTAAAAGTCTTCTCTGAAAATATTAGGTGCAATAATCAAATTATTCATGAAAAATAATTTGTAATTTTCATAATTCAATGGGATCAAAATCTTCAGTGAATTATCCTACATGCAAGTTATCAGGAAAAAATACAATATGGCTTTTTGCTTTTATGAATAATAATATATACGAATTAGTATTAGTTTATGCTACAAGATGCACATCAATATTTAATAATGTAAGCATCTCATAATCGCCTTTGCCTAAGCGATCAGAACCTGAGTCTAAAGAAGATCAAGCCGCCTCTCGATTAGCGTCATACATTGTTGCATTCAAGCGGTTTAACTTAATGTTGCGAGCTTCATGTTCGCCGGGATTTCAAGTAAAACACAGTTCAATTTCAATTACTACTTGATCGCTGTTATCGATGAAAATCACTTTAAAAATACACTTTCGCGTAGAACCGATCGTCGTTTCATTCTCGCAGCAGAAAAACATATCCCCGGGCTCTGCAGCGCTTATACGAGTATACTGCATGAGGTGAGTCGAGCATATTCGGTTATTTGTTTGGAATGCGCAAGAAGTAACTATTACATGCGAGAAATGTCTAGAATATGCGAGAAGTACATGGACCTATCTACGATATTGCAAGGTTGTTGTTTTTCTCTGAAATCTTTAATACCAATAATAAGTGAGTTGTTCGCATTGCCAGAGTATACATGTAACAATAACTTTAATTTTTGCAACACATTTCTGTAACCAACCAATCCAGCAAAAATAATGTTTAATAAATTATAAAAAAATGGAACTCTGCGACAGTCATCAATATTGGTAAATCTATTATCTCTTGTATGTTATATTTCGATGGGTGTCCTTAACTTAAAAGAAAGTGGTTCATTTGTAGAAAGTCAACAAATAATGAACCGATTCTAAATGAATTTTAGTTTGCAAACACCAGATAGATATCGTTTGAAGTATTATTTTTCATTAGAGAGAACCCCGAACATTAAGTGGCAACAGGATTTGTGATATGATATAGTTTGTCAACGTTGTATTTGAGCCGGTAACACTAGCAGATTTAATTTAGAGACAACTAAACAACTATTTAATTTAGAGACAACTAAAATTCAGTTTTCTAATTTTTATATTTCTATTTTTTTCTCATAAATCGGCTCTGTTATAAACTAGCAAACTAACACAATTTGCGTTGGCCGAATAGCCCAAAAAGCTATAAGTAGCTTTTTAAAATTTGTACCCGCGAATTGAATATTTAAATAGCCCAAATCGCGGTAAATAGCTCAATCTGGCAATCTTAGGAATGACCCAACGACCATCGACAAAACTTCGCAAAATTATTTATTACAGATAATTTCTGTAGAGGGGGCTGATTTTAAAACCGAAACCTCATCCGTGCCTGCTTTGTATCTGCCAATAAAAAAAAACAATGTTAATAATAATTGATTTAATCCCTTCATGCTACATGGGCAAGTCATACCCATTTCAAGAGTAGGAGGCAATACAGCCTCTTAGCTGAAGCCAAAACGGAACAGTATCGCCCCATAACTCAGTGTAATGAATAAAATAATTGCCCCGTTTCGGGTACACTTTCTCAGCTCAGGGAGCTGGAGCTATTTACCGCGTTTCGGGTACACTTTCTCAGCTCAAGGAGCTGGAGACATAATCGTTACTCAGCTGAATGAGCTAGAAAATTATCACCATTTCAACATACACATGGATCTATGATGACATTGGGCTCAATGCCTAATAATCTACCTTAACCCCTAGTATTCCTCAGTCAGTACAGCGCACTGGTATAGGAGGTAGTATAAAAATAAATTAGTCAAGTTTATATTAACAATTAGAAGAAAGTAAAGTGATTAATAAGGAAAATACGAATGATCAAAATATTAAATAATACATGCAAATTTATAGTTAGTTTTTTTTTATTTTAATCAATTAATAAAATGTTAAATAAAGGTTTCTCGAAACCAGAAAAATTCCGGGACTAGCTGGCCCCAAATGTATAAAGAATGAATCGGAAATGATATTTATGCTAACAAAATTATTTGTACACTCTTTTTTATGTAGGTAGGTTAGGAAAGGACGGAAAAAGGAAGGAAAAACCACTAAGAACCTTTCTTAGTGGTTTTTGAGATTTTCCTAAAAAACTAATATTGTTGGGTATTTAGCTACCGTATAATAAGATTTTGCTTGTACTGCAGCTAGTGACATTTTTGTCAAATAATCGGTCAATGTGTTCTGTAAAATAAGACGACAGTGAACCATATACAAACGAATAGTCAATTCATTGAATTTGTTGACTTAGTAAAAGTACTTTTGAATAGTGTTGGACAATAGATTTAACAAGAAACTCCTACATTTCACCTTTTACTTTATTATTTTCTAATAATACAGTATTGTGATCGATTTTTAAAAAAAAAATTTGCTACCCTGAAAAAGAATGCGTCCGAAACGCAAAAAAGCCGAGATCGACACATTCTAAAATGCATATCTCCTAAACGGTTAACGTGACAAAATTGAAACTTAATGAATATCTGTAAGTATACTAGGAGAATAGATCGGAAACAAATTTTTGAGTTGGGACAGTGGCGTACGGGGGTGGGGGTGAAAAACTTTGGATTACGATATCTCACGAACCAATTGTACTAGACAAATAAAATTCGGTTTGTGTATAAAGGTTGATAAATGAAGTCCGCCTTTTTAAGGGGTCGGTAGAGCATGAAAGTGGAGGGGTTACGAATTTTTCTAAAAAATCACGTCACATATCTCAAGAACCGTGAAAGAAAGATGCTTAAAATGTTTACCAGAAGTAGGCCTAATAGATTCATAGCAGAAAATAAAATTTGTTGGTGAGGGTGTAGAGAGTTATGGTGGGAGAGGGTGAAAAGGAAAAAGTTCCGATTTTTATATCTCGAGAACCTATAATGATATAAAGCTGAAACTTAGTATTTAGATAGAGCTATGGTAGTAGTATGTTGGAAAAAAATTAAAAAAAATAATTTTTTATAGGGGTAGTATAGTACGGGGTTGGGGGGTGTTTTTCCTATCTATAAAACGGCTTATGTTACAAAGTTGAAACTTGGGACGTATATGTAAATCAACTAGAAAAGTAATTTAGATTAAAAAAATTTCAAATATCCATTGGCGTTCGGAAGGGAGGCAAAAAAAATTATCTGTGAAAATGGAATGCATATATTTTAACGATTTTCGTCATATTTATTAGGTCTTTTCAAAATATTAAATTCATATTTATTCCACGGATTCTTCATATAAATACCTAGAAAGTGTTTTAAGGATTTTTTAAAATTCGACCCCTAAGAGGGTGTAAAGGGGTTTTATACTTTTTCACGAATTCTGCCATATCGCTCAGGTCTGATCAGATATCGAATATCTTTTCACTTTCAAGGGCTTGCGTAATAATCGCCTTAATCTTTTTTTTACATTTTTTCATGTTTCAGCCGCTAAGAGGGTACAAAAGGGTTGAAAAAGTTTTCACGAATTCCGTCATATATTTTAGAAGTGATAAGAAACTGAATTAATTTTTACTTTTTCGTGTTGTCTTCATATTTATCCATTAACTCCTTTCAGGATTTTTGGATATTCAACCCCCAAGTGTGTGTAAGGAGGTTGCATATCTGATGATATATCGAATTCATTTTTACTTCCTAAGGTTTCCTATCTATATAAGCGCCAAAAAGTCAATTTCAGTATTTTTAGATATTCAATCCTAAGGGGTGTACTCGTTGTATGCTTTACAAAGCTTCGACACATTTCTTAGATTTGATTAGATATTAGATCGCTTTTCACTTCCACAGACTTTTTATACAATCGCCTACAAACCCATTTCTCAATTTTTCGATATTCAACCCCCAAGAGTTTGCATATGTTTTCACAATTTTTGTTATTATGGCATTTGATGTAATGACCTAAAAACCAATTTCACGATTTTCCGAATTTCAAAAACCAAGGTGGTGGAAAGGGTTTGCTTACGTTTTCACAAATTTTACAAGATCCCTCCTCTCTCATGACATATCAAGTTGCTTCTTATGAAATCGACTAAAAACCTGTTTCAAATTTTTTTCGAAATTCAAACCCCAAGTTGAAGTAATGGCTTTATATACGTTTTAACAATTAGTGTACATGATATGCCAAAATTCGAATCGTCTACACTGGCTTTTCCAATGTTTAATCGGCTAAAAATCTCTATTTTAAATTTTTTTTTTAAGAACAAAACTAACTTTCCAAGAAACCTCATAATTTCAAAACAACTGATGATATACTCCCTCCGACTTTGACCGCTCCCGAACTTTGACCCGAAAATAATAAAGTTTCGCCCAGACCATTGGCAGATTTTTTTAATAAGTTTGTTTTGCTGATAATTTGAAGGACTATTTGTTTTTTCTAATAAAAGTCTGTTGCACAATGAAATTATAATGAAGTCTCTTAACAATTAATAAAGAACTTTTTATTGGGTAAATACAAGTTATTATTTTGGGTAAATACCCGGTATTTTACGATTTTTTTTGGGTATTTGTTTAGTGCCCATCATTGCACATAACCTGTTGAAAGAAATAACGCGGAACCACGTGATTATTATGCGCAATTACATTCCAGCAAATAGATTTCAACTAATTTATGTGAATTAAGACCTATACAAATTCCTTCTGTTTTTTCTACCATTTTCGCTTCTCTTTCTTACTACGCCTGTAAGAAATAAGTTAAAAAGCAGCATAACTTTCGTTCGGGTCCATTTCTTTACAACAACCACGTTACGCATGCGATCGAACAATTCACACATCGAAAGTGAGTTTGCACGACTACCGCGATACCGCGTTGCTTGACGAAGGTGTTTTTCGAAAAAAAAAATTGTTCACCTTCTCTTCATGAAAACAAATTACAACAACCGGAAGTGAATGGAAATATCAAACCGTGGACAAATTACGCTACATCGTAACACTATTAACCTGCGGAAGAAAGCAACCTGTCCATTGTCCACTAAAACTTTGCAGACTTACCTGTTGTCCCTTTGGACATGGACCCTATTTCCAAGCTTCTAACTTCAACAGTCCCGCACGTCATACCTTCAATTGCGCGTAGTAAAAAGTGGAAAATTAACAAAATTGAATTATGCGGAATTAATTAAAAAGGTAGAAAAATAATGGCGCACATAAAAGCGAAATGCAATTTAAGTAGAAGCGGCGAATAGTAGTTAATGTGGAAAATACCGGGGGTGACAGTGAATAGTTGGAGGACAGGTAAGCGCATAAAGACGACGACAGGTAAGGTGCTTCGGATATGGAAAAATTAATGCACGCCATTGCACGCTATGACTCTTGAATTTGTTTCCCCCCCGGGGAAAAGCGCGAAAATACGGTAGCGTTCTTTCACTCGGGTTTGAATCGGGTGAAAGTATTTTTTTTTCCAATTTCCATCCACCTTCCGTGTCTTCTTTTGAAACACCTGAATAACTTGCAATTGCAGCCAGCAACAGCACCACCTATTCAACGTTCCACTGAAGTCGATTGTGGTTTCGTGGTAATTACTTTGTCGCTTTGCTCATTAGTCGTATCGGTTCACCTGATGCAATTTTACAACCCCCGTAGCACCGGCCCGTCACCACCAATCCATTTGGATTATGACGAATAACCAGGAATTCCATCATAATTACAACAAGGTGATCGTGTTGTTGTTGTTGAAATTCTGAAACAGGTTTAACCCCGACCAGTTCCGAGTAACCAATCAAAGTAATGTTAAAAGAGCATAAAGTTGTTGTTGTGTGGATGCCTTTAATTTTTGCACCTTTTATGGGATGTTGTGTGATGTCATCATCGGAGCAATGAATCAGAGTCGACCTTTCTCAGGGCATAAAGAAAATTCACCTTAACCGATTAAACTTTTTACCGATTGTGTAAAATCATTTGTGTCATTGGAGAGAAATTTAGTCGGTACGGAAACCTTCAAGTGATTTATGGACTCCGGGAAATTCCAAAAAGGTCGGTGGAAAGTTGCGTTGCCGATTTTGAACCTGGTGGATGACGATCTAGACACTGTGCTATTTGCTATGTAGCTGCTGCCTAGTCACAGTCTAGCAAACCATGACCACAGTGTCATAGATTTCATCGTAATGATTTTCTAGCAGGTATCTAGAACCTGCCACTGGATTTGACTGAAACAAAAGAGAAGAGGTCCAGCCGATTTAATTTTACAGAAATCAACAAATTCTCTATAGTTATCCCCATTTTTGGTAGGGACGAGCAACCTCTTTTTTTAATGACATTCTTATGGTAGGTAGACGAATGATCACCTTGTTTTTATTGTTTGAGCTTTGAAATGGTGAAAAGTTATTGCGCCAATATCTTAAATTCCTAGCTTGTTCTGGTTTCACGCACAATAGTTCTAAGGAAAATTTTGATTCCAAGCTAAACAAATTTTGGTTTGCGTGCCAGACTGTAAAAGCACAACCTTTTTAAAGACTCTTGTAAGGGAACTGCATTTTGAAATTAATTTTTTCGTATTCAAATCCTGTAATTGTTAATAACTTAAGGTATGACAAATTTAAAATTTCTAGCTTGTAGCGTTCTAAGGCTAGCAGTGTGGAATTTTGTCCTTGGGATCTGTTTGAAGGAGTAGAACAATAAACGAACTGAAATTGGACCAAATCAGTGGATTCTGATTTTACGACTTTGACAACGCGTTCTTGAGTTATCATGCGTTCTGGCTAACAGACGTACCAACAACAAAGATTTGTAGGGTTTTTGGTCATCACTGAACAAAAAAGAATAAACTCCTACTTGCTTTTCATTCGAGGTTTCCAACTTTGTTTTGCAGAGAAAAGCCATTACAAGTAAAGATAAAATAGGAATCCAATCTTGTGTAATAAAAAAAAAAATTGCCTACTAAAAAATTAAATTTGTAAGTACCTACAAAAACTTAAAAACAATTTTTAAATTAATTTTATTATGTAAAAAAAAATTTGAAAAATTAAAATTTGACGAAATAAAAATAAAATGTCAAAAATGCAAAATTTGACAAAATAAATTTAAATTTGGTAAAACAAAATGTTGCAGATTAAAATTTATTAAACGCTAAGGCCCGTTCCTATGATGTTCAGTTACGTTCTTTTTGGAACTTTAACTGACAGATTTTCATACAAAACTTCCAGTTAAAGTTCCGGTTAAAGTTTAATTGAAGATCGTAATAAAGGCTCTAAGTACCACCAGAAACTATTGTAAAACCGAAAAATTAAAACGGTTGAAAATCAAATTTTAGCAAAATAAAAAAATTTAAACGTCGTTACATAATGAAAAATTTTACGAAAGAAAAAAAGATCAGAAACCAAAAAGTCGAAAATTCAAAATGTCAAAAAATTTAAAATCAAATGAAAAACGTGATTGTTAAAAATTGAAAAATCTGTAAAATTATAAAAATCGAAATGATTAATTATTTTCGATTAAAGAAAAATAAACGAGATTAAAAGATTTATAAAATTGACGTTTATTTCGTCAAATGTAAAATTAAAATTAAAAATTTGATAAAATAAGAAATTAAAGTATGTGTGTACTACTATGCATCCTATTGCGGCCGTACAGTAGAACATAATTTTTACGTTTATTCGAACAGTTCGTATATGGAAACTTTAGGCCCAATTTTAAATTGCTTAGATCCTGTCTTGATCTAATGTGGAGAAATTTATATTATTCTTGAAATTCTGTAAAGAATGGAAGTAAAGTGATAGCATCCTACGAAAGAAGAGACAATGCGTTTTTTTTTTAATATTCGCAGAGCTTAAGTTCGTAATTTCATTTCTTCCATTGTTTGTCCATTGCAGGAGAGAGCTGTTTTCTTCGAGCATATATGTATGTTGTCCTCATTAAACCAAACGATATCAAAAATATAGAGTAAGGTACCCGAATGTGGTATATGGTCGCAATGTGGAATACCCCCCTAACTTCGAATTGCTTCACGTGACATCCGTAATTTCATATTGAAATCATCTTTTCTTGTACACATTTAGAGAATTTATACTCATACATGGGGAATTCTTCATCTGTTTTATTCAAATGTCATATAAGTGAAAAGTAGTTGAAACTGTTTGCCAGTTTTGCGAGAAGACATGGTTAAATGAATTAAATCCTTTACTATGGATTGAATGTCTTTCGTGCGATACTTGGGCTCATAAAAAGTGCACTATTGAAAAAAATAATGAAGCATTTCTGTGTCCAAAATGCGACGATCCTTTCTTTTCGGAGTAATTTTACACTATTCCACATTAAGACCATAAAATGTATTTTGCAAGATATGCACTTTTTGTAAATTTTTATTTTTTTATAAATTACTGTATCTCAAAACAACATTATCTTTTTTATTATTGAATGGTACTAAGATACCCTCTCGATTTGTATATTGTTCGCAGTTCTTAATGCTAAATTATAGTCTAGAGATAAACGCACGACGGTCTTATCTACAAAATGATAAAATTCAACTTTCCCTCGTACCTAGTCAATATCGTTCGTAGCTTCTTAGCCAGCAGATATTTTAGAGTCTGTATTCAAAATTCTCTCTCCAGTAACTATCCTGTATGTGCTGCAGTACCACAGGGATCAGTCCTTGGACCATTGTTGTATCTAATTTACACACATGACTTCCCCCACTCAGAAAACTGTCAAATTGCCCTATTTGCTGACGACACAGCTATCTACTCGTCAGGCACTATTTGCTCTAATATCTGTAGCTCTGTCCCTAAAAGTGGTAACTTAAATATCGACACAAATGGGAAATCAAAATTAACGCCTCTAAAACGCAAGCAATATACTTCACTAAACGTAGAACTCATCCCTATATTCCAACCCAAAATCTTTCTCTTTTCGGGGAAGAAATACAATGAACTAAAAACTTAAAATACCTAGACTTTCATTTCGACAACAAGCTAACGTCTAATAACCACATCACAGAATCGTTAAATAAAACTAATGCCCTTATAAAAACCCTTTATCCTTTCATAAACAGAAAATCACTATTAAACATCAACAATAAATATTTAAGTCGATTTTTCAGCCCGTATTAGTATATGGGGTTCCATTGTGGATAACCTGTGCCAAAAGTATTTTTAACAAACTGCAGATAGCTCAGAACAAAATCTTACATAACCTTCCAAAATATTATTCTACTGAAAGATTACACTCTTTAGCCGACACTAAATATATTGAAGCTAAAGCACTTACACTAATAAATAAAATCAGAATTAGACTAGAACTAGGTGATAATAGACTGATCAAAAACTTAGAGTTTTAAATTGTACCTTTCTTTTGAATAAGTACATAGTTTTAATAGTTAGGTTAAGTTCTTAGTTATAGTTAAAATTCATCAATTAGGTTTTTTGCTTGCCATTTTCCTGTAAATATTTCTTCTCGTAGGTTACAAAATTATTTAGTAAAATAACTTGAAACATTATATTCTCAAAAGTTGTATAGTCTGTAAGACTGAACTCTTAAGCAAAATTTATTATGTATATAACAAATTTTATCTATGGCAATAAAACAAACAAACAATTATATGTTGTCCAACTTCTACTGGGCTCCTAATTCCTAATCCAAAACAAAATCTTTAAAAACAAAATTTGACAAAAAATAAATAAATGAAATATTTCAAAACAAAATTTGTTAAAGTGAACAATCAAAATCTTGAAAATATAAAATTTAAGGAAAAACCGGTAAAATATGCCCGTGGAAATTAAAAATTTGACGACCATAAAAACTCAAAGAATTAAAATTCCAAAAAAATTAAAAATATAAATTTTTTTTTGTAAGAAATAAACATTAAATTGAAGAGCAAAATTTGTCGAAGTAATATATAAAAAAAAAAGTTTGGAAAGACATGTTAATCCAAATTTTGTCGAAATAAAAAATAAAAAATCTGCCAATGGTCTGGGCGAAACTTTATTATTTTTCGGGTCAAAGTTCGGGAGCGGTCAAAGTCGGAGTGTATCATGAGTTGCTTCGAGATTATTAGATTTCTTGGAAAATTATTTTTGTTCCGATTCCGATTAAACATTAAAAAAGTCCGTGTAGACTATTCGAATTTCAGTATATTATGTACACTAAAAGCCCATAGAAGCAAAAACGAATTTGTTACCTTATCAGAATTAAGAGATATGTTAAAAATATTGTTAAAACGTATATAAACCCATTACTTCCACTTGGGGTTTGAATTTCGAAAAAATTGTGAAACAGGATTTTAAACGATTTCATAAGAAGCAACTTGATATCTCATGAGACAAAACGGATTTTGAAAAATTTTTGAAAACGTAAGCAAACCCTTCACACCTAATTGGTTCTGGAAATTCGAAAAATCGTGAATTGGTTGGCCGTAATAATCAATTTTATATCTCATCAGAACTAAGGAATGGCAAAAATTGTGAAAACATATATAAAACCCTTGGGGGTTGAATATCGAAAAATTGAGAAATGGGTTTGTAGGCGATTATATAAAAAGTCTGTGGAAATGAAAAGCGATCTAATATCTTATCGAACCTAAGAAATATGTCGAAACTTTGAAAAGCATACAACCCCCTTACACCCATTAGGATTGAATATCTAAAATACTGAAATTGATTTTTTGTCTTTTTTATATAGGAAACCTTGGGAAGTAAAAGTGAATTCGATATATCACCAAATATGCAACCTCCTTGCACCCACTTGGGGGATGAATATCCAAAAATTCTGAAAGGAGTTAATAAATAAATATGAAGACGGCACGAGAAAGTAGGAACCAATTCAATTTCTTATCACTTCTAAAAGAAATGACGGAACTCGTGAAAACGTGTTCAACCCGTTTATACCCTCTTAGGGGCTGAAAAAGGAAAAAACTTAAAAACAAGTTTTAAGCGATTATTACGCAAGCACGTGAAAGTGAAAAGATATTCGATATCTGATAAGACCTGGGGATATAGTAGAATTCGTGAAAAAGTTTACAATCCACTTTGCATCCCCTTAGGGGTCGAATTTTAAAAAATCCTTAAAACACTTTCTAGGTATTTATATGAAGAAACCGTAGAATAAAAATGAATTCAATATTTGGGAAGACCTAATAGATATGACGAAAACCGTGAAAATATATGCATTCCATTTCCACTGATCATTTTTTTTGCCCCCCCTCCGAACGCCAATGGATATTTGAATTTTTTTTTATCTAAATTAGTTTTCTAGTTGATTTACATAAACGAACCGAGTTTCAACTTTGCAGCATAAGCCGTTTTAAAGATAGGAAAAACACCCCCCACCCCCGTACCATACTACCCCTATAAAAAATTATATTTTTCCAAGATGCTACTAATATAGCTCTATCTAAATATCAAGTTTCAGCTTTATATCATTATAGGTTGTCGAGATATTAAAATCGGAACCTTTTCCTTTTCACCCTCCCCCACCCTCACCCTCTACACCCTTATTTCCAAAATTTTGTTTTCTACTAGGGGTCTATTAGGTCTACTTCTGGTAAAAATTTTAAGCATATATCTTACACGGTTCTTGAGATATGAGACGTGATTTTTTAGAAAAATTCTTATCCCCTCCACTTTCATGCTCCACCGCCCCCTTGAAAAATTTTGCCTTCAACAAACTTCATTTGTGAACCTTTATACACAAACCAAATTTTATTTGTCTAGTGCAATTGGTTCGTGAGATATCGTAATCTAAAGTTTTTCACCCCCCACCCCCGCACGCCACTGCTTCCACTCAAATTTTTGTTTCCGATCTATTCTCCTAGTATACCTACAGATATTTATTAAGTTTCAATTATGTGACATTAACCGTTTAGGAGATATGGATTTTAGAAAGTGTCGATCTCACCTTTTTTGCGTTTCGGACGCATTATTTTTCCCCCCACTCCCAAACCTCTTCACG